>SJYQ01004060.1:0-17845 GCA_006410935.1 Redunca redunca
AAACTGTGGGAAATTCTGAAAGAGATGGGAATACCAGACCACCTGACCTGCCTCTTGAGACACCTGTATGCAGGTCAGGAGACAACAGTTAGCACTGGACATGGAACAACAGACTGATTCCAAATAGGAAAAGGTGTATGTCAAAGCTGTATATTGTCACCCTGCTTATTTAACTTATATGCAGAATACATCATGAGAAATGCTGGGCTGGAGGAAGCACAAGCTGGAATCAAGATTGCCAGGAGAAATATCAGTAACCTTAGATATGCAGATGACACCACTCTTATGGCAGAAAGTGAAGAACTACAGAGCCTCTTGATGATAGTGAAAGAAGAGGGTGAAAAAGTTGGCTTAAAGTCCAACATTCAGAAAACTAAGATCATGGCTTCTGGTCCCATCACTTCATGGCAAATAGATGGGAAACAGTGACAGGCTTTATTTTAGGGGACTCCCAAATCACTGCACATGCTGACTGCAGCCATGAAATTAAGACACTTACTCCTTGGAAAGAAAGTTATGACCAACCTAGACAGCATATTAAAAAGCAGAGACATTACTTTGCCAACAAAAGTCGATTTAGTCAATGTTATTATTTTTTTCCAGTAGTCATGTATGGATGTGAAAGTTGGACTATAAAGAAAGTTGAGTGCCGAAGAATTGATGCTTTTGAACTGTGGTGTTGGAGGAGACTCTTGAGAGTCCCTTGAACTGCAAGGAGATCCATCCTGAATATTCATTGGAGGGACTTGATGTTGAAGCTGAAACTCCAATACTTTGGCCACCTGATGCGAAGAGCTGACTCATTTGAAAAGACCGTGAAGCTGGGAGAGATAGAAGGCGGGAGGAGAAGGGGATGACAGAGGATGAAATGATTGGATGACATCACCAACTCAATGGACATGAGTTTGAGTAAAGTCCAGGAGTTGGTGATGGACAGGGAGGCCTGGCGTGGTGCAGTGCATGGGGTCTCAAAGAGTCGGACACGACTGAGCGACTGAACTGAACCTGAACTAAATGGAGGTTAGAATGTTGACTAGGAATTATAGTGATAAAATGATGAACCTCCAAATATAAGTTAAGTGCCATTGTTCTGTATTCTTTTAGCACACTGTAAGACCATGTAATATATATTACTCATCATATGAGATTACAACTTTCCATTTTGCTTTGCCCAAGCAAATGTAAAATCTGGGATCACTGTTATATCCTTATTTCTAGCTCAATTAGATCAAGTAAGAGATGCTGAATGAGGGTGATGACGACGATGATGATGATAACAATGATGACATGAGGAATGAGAGCAGAAATATGAACAGATTTTAAAGAAAGGATCAAATTATTTAGCATGAAGCACTATACAAATGTATTTACTTATTTTACTCCATTTTAGCAATGAGTTAAGAACAAAGCTCATACATGTTATTTCTGGTCTTGAAGACAACTGTGTATATGTTCAGAGCTGAGGAAAGAATTATATGTAGGGATAAATATTATAGTTGAAGGTCTTCTACATTTGGAATGTATGTAAATAAGCCAATATCATGCATATTTTTTTATTGGAAGCAGCTAAAAAGTTAGAATTCTACTGAAGAGACACAATGCTTATAGCTTGATGTGAATATAAGCATGATTAAGAACATTTCTTTGACTCCCCTCTGGCTTAGTCAGCTTCACTTTTCTCTATAACAATCAATGAATAGCACACAAGTTTCAATTTTTTATAAGGTTTGACATTATAGTGATTGAATTAAGAAAAAATACTTAAAGTCTTTAATAGTAGTAATACTCATTGCTCCCTTTGGAGCAGTTATTATTCTTTTTTTCTTGCCTAAAGCTTTTAGAATTAAAGTAATTCTATCAATCAAAATATTTTGTGATCAGATTTAGAGTCTATAATATTTGGGGAGACTCAGAACCAACATCTGTCAGCCAGTAAGCATTTGTTCTATGACCATGACTAATGAAGTATATTCAAAGCCAAGTATTAAGACATGGTAAGACAAGAATACATTGATAGTAATTGTTTTAAACTGTAGACTTGGATGTCCTTTCCCCAAACATTTCGCAATCAAAATTCACGTGACTTAAAAGTCTACTTGTTCGTGTTACACTGACATACCCATATCTATTTTAAGAAATATGAACTGTTGGATATTTTAAAATGTTTTCTATATTTTCAATTGTGTTAGTTTCTAAAGGTTGCCAGAACAGATACTTACAGACTAAGGAGGCTGAGAGCAATAAGGATTTATTCTTTTACACTTCTGGATGCTTGAAGTTCAAAACTAATGTGTCAGTGGGATTATGTTCCCTCTAAAGACTCTAGAGAAGAAATCTTCCTTTCTGCTTTCAAATTCTGTTGGCTCCAGGTTGACCTTGGCATTCCTTGTCTTATAGCCACATTATTCCTATCTTTACCTCTGCCATCATAGGGACTTTTTCTTCTTTTTATGTCCTCATATGACCTTATAAGGACACCAGTCTTTGAATTCACATACTATCCTAACTCACTATGATCTCACCTTAGCTAACTACATCTAACAAATAGCAACTAACTAAATTTCCTATATTAAAGTAAGGTAACATTATAGAGCTCAAGGTAGACATGTATTTTGGGGGATTACTATTTAACTCCATACATCAGTGTATAAATTTTTCATTATCCTTCACAGAGGTGGTGTACATTTTAAATTTCTTTAATATTTACTTGTCATTTCAGGAGTTCACCATTTTTTACATTTTGTGATCAGTGGTATATTTTTCAATTATATTATCTTAATGTTTGTATTTAACTTGAATATATTTAGTATGCATCCATTTATATTTAATTTGAAGAGTTTATTTTGGTTATATAATATCTGTATTGTGTACAATTACACAGTGTTACTTATAAATAATGTCCTGCCTGATGTAACACTCATCTTTTCATTCTCTAAGAATGCCAGTCACTTTTCTGGGAAATGAATAGTAAGCAAGGTGGTTATTTTATTTTATTTTGCTTTGTAATTTAGCTCTTAAAAACACCAGTTTTCCCTTTACTCTACATGCTTTTATGTGTTTCCTCATAAGAATAACTTGTAGTTTTATCAATTCAAGCTCTGCAGGAAGCAGACACCAAGACATTAGGTAGATTCCAAGACAAGGGATAAGAGATTGGGAGAGCACCTGTGAAAAATAAAGGAGGAACAAGAGGCAGAGAATTTATAGCCTTTATAGCATGATGTAGGTACAGAACATGTGAAAGAAGAAAAGACAGGAAAGATGAGTTATGAAGTCTTGGATGAACAGTACAGTTCTGAAAAAGTCAACCAGACTGGTGACAAATATCCAAGTGGAAATTACTCACTGGAGGAGTTCCATGTCAGATAGGAATGAATCAGTTCTAATACCCCCTGCTATGCTGACTCAGTTGCTCAGTCATGTCTGACTCTTTGTGATCCCATGAACTGTAGCCCACCAGGCTCCTCTGTCCATGGGATTTACCAGGAAAAAATACTGGAGTGGGTTGTCATTTCCTTCTCCAGGGACTACTATGATTAGCCATTGGTTATAGGCAGCTGGTGGGGTGATGGCAGTGTAGCTTCATTATGAATACTGTTGCAGAAGATGGAGCTAAAGGCTGTCATAAAACTATACACCCTGTTGTATACAGTGCTGTCATAAAACTATACACCTCTCTTGAACGAGCTCTGAGCAGTGTATCTCCATGGGCAGCCTGGTCTATCTCTTGCTTCATACAAGTTCATTGCTATCTACATTTGGGGAACAACTCCTTGATGGTCGTCAAGTACATTTCTTTCTGAGGAGAATCTTAAAGAAGGACATAAATGGACTGAACTGTAGCCTTCATCACTGCAGCTGGTCTCATGTTTGGAACTGGTATTCCAATTTTTTCTCTTCTTCAATCTACTCCTCAACTTCTATTATCACTTTGGCAGGTAATGGAGGTTTGCCTGGTGGTGTAACCTAAATCTTCATTCATCAAGAATGTGAACACAAGGTAATTATGGCTTTTCAGGCCAAGTTGCAGCACACGTCCATTAAGAGTTACAACTGGTCAGATAAATACCATGAGTCACTCAAGCAGATCACATGAGTTTCAGGTTTATCTATTATGTAATTATGTTATGAAAAGGCAGACAGATATGACACTGAAAGATGAACCCCCTAAGTAAGTAATATCCAATATATTACTGGAGAAGAACAGAAATAGCTTCAGAAAAAAAGAGGCTGAGCCAAAGCAGAAATGATGCCTAGTTGTGTATGTGTCTGGTGGTGAAAGTAAAGACTGATAGTGTAAAGAACAAAGTGGTCAAACAGGAGATGGTAAGAGTGAACATCAGCCTTTCAGGAGGAGAAAGGGATGACAAAGGATGAGATAGTTGGATTGCATCACTGATTCAAAGGACATGAGTTTGAGAAAGCTTAGAGAGTTGGTGGACAGGGAAGTCTGGCCTGCTGCAGTCCATGGGGTCAGACATGACTGAGCAACTGAACTGAATTTAACTGAACTAAAATAGACCCAAATGAGAGAATTTAATTCAGATGACCCTTATATCTACTACTGTAGGCAAGAATCCCTTAAAATAAATGGAATAGCTCATAGTCAACAAGAGCCTGAAACGCAGTACTTAGATGCAATCTCAAAAACAACAAATGATCTCAGTCCATTTCCAAGGCAAACCATTCAATCTCACAGTAATCCAAGTCTATGCCCCAACACTAATACTGAAGAAGCTGAAGTAGAATGGTTCTATTAAGACCTCCAAGACCTTCTAGAATTAACACCAAAAAAAAAAAAAAAAAAAGTCCTTTTCATCATAAGGAACTGGAATGTAAAAATTGGAAGTCAAGGGTTACCCAGAGTAACAGGCAAGTTTCACCTTGGAGGACAAAATGAAGCAGAGGAAAGACCAACAGAGTTTTGCCAAGAGAGCACAATGGTCATAGTTAACACCTTCTTCCAACAACACAAGAGATGACTTCATACATGGACATCACCAGATGATCAATACCAAAATCAAGTTGATTATATTCTTTGCTGCTGAAAATGGAGAAGCAAATACAGTCAGCAAAATAAGACCTGATGCTGACTGTGGCTCATTTCATGAATTACTTGTTGCAAAATTAGAACTTAAATTGAACAAAGTAGGGAAAACCACTAGACCATTTAGATATGACCTAAATCAAATCCGTTATGATTATATAATAGAAGTGACAAATAGATTCAGGGGTTTAGATCTTATAGAGTGCCAGAAGCATGATGGACGGAGGTGTGTAACATTGCACAGCAGGCAGTGATCAAGATTATCTGGAAGAAAAGGAAATGCAAAAAGGCAAAATGGTTGTCTAGGAGACCTTACAAATAGCTGAGAATAGAAAAGAAGCTAAAGGGAAGAAGAAAAGGAAAGATATACCCATATGAATGGAGAGTTCCAAAGAATAGCAAGGAGAGATAAGAAAGCCTTTCTAAGTGATCAGTGCAAAGCAATAGAGGAAAACAATAGAATGGGAAAGACTGCAATCTCTTCAAGAATATTAGAGATACCAAGGGAACATTTCATACAAAGATGGGCTCAATAAAATGACAGAAATGGTATGGACCTAACAGAAGCAGAAGATATTAAGAAGAGGTGGCAAGAATACACAGAAAAACTGTACAGAAAAGATCTTCATGACCCAGATAATCACGATGGTGTGATCACTCAACTAGAGCCAGACATCTAGGAATGTGAAGTAAAGTGGGCCGTAGGAAGAATTACTCTGAATAAATCTAGTGGATATGATGAAATTCCAGCTGAGTTATTCCAAATCCTAAAAGATGACACTGTTAAAGTGTTCCACTTAATATGCCAGAGAATTTGGAAAACTCAGCAGTGGCCACAGGACTGGAAAGGTCAGTTTTCATTCCAATCATAAAGAAAAGCAGTGCCAAAGGATGTTCAAACTACTGCACAATAGCACTCATTTCACATACTAGCAAGGTAAGGCTCAAAATCCTTTAAGATAGATTTCAACAATACATGAACAGAGAACATCCAGATGTACAAACGGAATTTAGAAAAGGCAAAAGAACCAGAGATCAGATTGCCAACATCTGTTGGATCACAGAAAAAGCTAGAGAATTCCAAAACAAAATCTGCTTCTTCTTCACTGTGTAAAGCCTTTGACTGTGTGTATATCAACACCCTGTGGAAAATTCTTAAAGAGATGGGGATATCAGACCACTTTACCTGCCTCCTGAGAAATCTGTATGCAGGTCAAGAAGCAACAGTTAGAACTGGACATGGAAAAGTGGACTGGTTCAAAATTGGGAACGAACTATGTCAAGGCTGTATATTATCACCCTGTTTATTTAACTTACATGCAGAGTACATCATGAAAAATGCCAGGCTGAATGAGGCTCAAGCTGGAATCAAGATTGCTGGGAGAAATATCAATAACCTCAGATATGCAGATGACACCACCCTTTTGGCAGAAAGTAAAGAGGAACTAAAAAGCCTCTTTATGAAAGTGAAAGAGGAGAGTGAAAAACCTGGCTTAAAACTTCACATTCAGAAAATGAAGATCCTGGCATCTGGTCCCATCACTTCACAGCAAATGGGGGAAAATGAAAACAGTGGCAGACTTCATTTTCTTGGGGTCCAAAATCACTGCAGATGGTGACTGTAGCCATGAAATTAAAAGATGGTTTCTCCTTAGAAGAAAAGCTATGACAAACCTAGACAGCCTATTAAAAAGACATCATTTTGCCAGTAAAGATCTGTATTGTCAAAGCTATGGTTTTTCCAGTAGTCATGTACCAATGTGAGAGATGGACCATAAAGAAGTCTGAGCACTGAAGAATTGATTCTTTTGAACTATGGTACTGGAGAAGACTCTTAAGAATACCTTTGATAGCTAAGAGATCAATCCAGTGAATCCTAAGGAACTCAGTCCTGAATATTCATTGAAAGGACTGATCCTCAAGCTGAAGTTCCAGTACTTTGGCCACCTTATGTGAAGAGCCAACTCATTGGAAAAGACCCTTACACGGAAACACTGAAGGCAGGAGAAGGGGACAACTGAAGATGAGAAGGTTGGATGATATCACCAATTCAATGGACATGAGCCTGAGCAAACTCTGGGTTATAGTAAGGACAGAGAAGCCTAGCCTGTTGCAGTTCATGGGGTCACAAAGAGTCAGACATGACTGAGCTACTGAACAACAACAATGATATATAAAAGATTTCTCAAAATCTCCTGCTGACTGTGGTCGTTAAGGCTAAGATCATATACCTCTGTTCTCTTAAATCTCAGTGGTGCCCTTTCTGTATCCTGATAAAAGCATGTCCTCCTTGGGGACTGGGACATCCAAATCTGCAGAGCCCAGATTTGCAAGGATGGAAAACACCAAGTTCCTCGGGAGATTATTGAGAAAATGGTAAAATGAGTCACTCCTTTGCATGTGTGCTGAGTTGCTTCAGTTGAGTCTGAATCTTTGTGACCCTATGGACTGTTGCCCACTATGCTTCTCTCTCCATGGGATTCTCCATGCAAGAATACTGGAGTGACTTGCCTTGCCCTCCTCCAGGTGATCTTCCTGACCCAGGGATCAAACCTGCATCTCCTGCACTGCAGGCAGATGCTTTACAGATGAGCCACGGGGGATGCCTGAGTCACTCCTACTTGCACCTCCCCCTCCCCCTCCAATACCATATATTCTTCTTACCAGGAACATAGAATTTTCTGATTTAATACACATACAGCATCCTGAAGTATGGTTCCTGATCCTAGCAGTGACTTGCCTCCACAAGGGAACTTCCATTCATAGATCGTTGTAGTGCTCTATGGAGCTGGAAACTGGTGGAAAGCATAGCACTTGATATGACCAGTTGGACTCATCCCCACAAGTCCTACACTGTCAAGTGAGCCCTCTTCTTGGTTGCCATGCTTTTTGTGGGGTCCATGCCTGTGAACCAGGGAATTCTATCAAGCCCTGGAGAATGGTACCAATAGGTTGCCTTTATAGGTGAGGAAGGGGTATGAGGTATTTGACATGCATCTCACTGTCTTGTTTCTGTATCCTCAAAGATTATTATCAATTATTACTGTTTAATTGCCTTAGTACTGGTTTCTGTTGCTGGCAGGGTAAATATTCAGCAGCAACACTGGTAAGATAGGCATCACTATATTCATGAGCCCAGTGTGAAAATTCTGGGATAATCAATGAGGAGAGATGACTAATGCCAATGGAAAGAGTCATTTTATCGTCTTGATTTTTCAGTGCCCATTGAATGGAGGGTGCTTTCTGGTGAGCATGACACTGGCAGTCTATCACTTAATATATGAATAGACCTATCTTATATGGCAGAAAGTGAAGAGGAGCTAAAAAGCCTCTTGATGAAAGTGAAAGAGGAGAATGAAAAAATTGGCTTAAAGCTCAACATTCAGAAAATTAAAATCATGGCATCTGGTCCCATCACTGCATGGGAAATAGATGGGGAAACAGTGGAAACAGTGTCAGACTTTATTTTGGGGGGCTCCAAAATCACTGCAGATGGTGATTGCAGCCATGAATTTAAAAGATGCTTGCTCCTTGGAAGAAAAGTTATGACCAACCTAGATAGCATATTCAAAAGCAGAGACATTACTTTGCCAACAAAGGTCCGTCTAGTCAAGGCTATGGTTTTTCCAGTGGTCATATATGGATGTGAGAGTTGGACTGTGAAGAAAGCTGAGNAAAGGGAGAGCAGAGGATGTGATGGTTGGATGGCCTCACCAACTCAATGGACATGAGTTTGAGTAAACTCCGGGAGTTGGTGATGGACAGGGAGGCCTGGTGTGCTGCAATTCATGGGGTCTCAAAGAGTTGGACACGACTGAATGACTGAACTGAACTGAACTGATAGATATAAGTATGGAATGTGTTCCCTTTAGAACACATAAAAAGCCTACCAAACACTGTGATTGTTTCATTATGAGCAGGAATGCCAAATGCAACAATTTGTGTTTTTCAGTTCAGTTCAGTTCAGTTTCTCAGTTGTGTCTGTCTGTTTGGGACCCCATAGGACACAGCACACCAGGCCTCCCTGTCCATCACCAACTCCCGGAGTTTACTCAAACTCATGTCCATTGAGTTGGTGAGGCCATCCAACCATCACATCCTCTGCTCTCCCTTTCGCCTCCTGCCATCAACCTGTCCCAGAATAAGGGTCTTTTCAAATGAGTCAGTTCTTCGCATCTGAAGGACAAAGTATTGGAGTATCAGCTTCAACATCAGTCATGCCAATGAACACTCAGGACTGATCTCCTTTAAGATGGACTGTTTGGATCTCCTTGTAGTCCAAGGGACTTTCAAGAGTCTTCTCCGACACCACAGTTCAAAAGCATCACTTCTTCGGTGCTCAGATTACTTTATAGTCCAACTCTCACATCCATACATGACCACTGGAAAAACCATAGCCTTGACTAGATGGACCTTTGTTAGCAAAGTAATGTCTCTGTTTTTTAATATGCTATCTAGGTTGGTCATAACTTTTCTTCCAAGGAGTAAGTGTCTTTTAATTTCATGGCTGCAATCAACATCTGCAGTGATTTGGGAACCCCCCAAAATAAAGTCAGCCACTGTTTCCCCATCTATTTCCCATGCAGTGATGGGACTAGATGCCATGATCTTAGTTTTCTGAATGTTGAGCTTTAAGCCAACTTTTTCACTCTCCTGTTTCACTTTCATCAAGAGGCTTTTTAGTTCCTCTTCACTTTCTGCCATAAGGATGATGCCTTCTGCATATGTGAGGTTAGTGATATTTCTCCCAGCAATCTTGATTCTAGCTTGTGCTTCTTCCAGCCCAGCGTTTCTCATGATGTACTCAGCATATAAGTTAAATAAGCAGGGTGACAATATATCGCCTTGACGTTCTCCTTTTCCTATTTGGAAATAATCTGTTGTTCCATGTCCAGTTCTAACTGTTGCTTCCTGACCTGCATACAGATTTCTCAAGAGGCAGGTCAAGTGGTCTGGTTTTCCCATCTTTTCAGAATTTTCCACGGTTTATTGTGATCCACACAGGAAAAGGCTTTGGCATAGTCAATAAAGCAGAAATAGATGTTTTTCTGGAACTCTCTTGCTTTTTTGATGATCCAGCGGATGTTGGCAATTTGATCTCTGGTTCCTATGCCTTTTCTAAAACCAGCTTGAACATCTGGAAATTTAGGGTTCATGTATTGTTGAAGCCTGGCTTGGAGAAGTTTCAGCATTATTTTTCTAGAGTGTGAGATGAGTGCAACTGTGCAGTAGTTTAAGCACTCTTTGGCATTGCCTTTCTTTGGAATTGGAATGAAAACTGACCTTTTTCAGTCCTGTGTCCACTGCTGAGTCTTCCAAGTTTGCTGGCATATTGAGTGCAGCACTTTCACAGCATCGTCTTTTAGGCTTTGAAATAACCCCACTGGCATTCTATCACCTCCACTGGCTTTGTTCATAGTAATGCTTCCTAAGGCCCACTTGACTTCACATTCCAGGATGTCTGGCTCTAGGTGAGTAATCACACCATCATGATTATCTGGGTCATGAAGATCTTTTTTGTACAGTTCTTCTGTATTCTTGCCACCTCTTCTTAATATCTTCTGCTTCTGTTAGGTCCATACCATTTCTGTCCTTTATCAAGCCCATCTTTGCATGATATATTCCCTTGGTATCTCTAATATTCTTGAAGAGATCTCTAGTCTTTCCCATTCCATTGTTTTTCTCTATTTCTTTGCACTGATCACTGAGGAAGGCTTTCTTATCTCTCCTTGCTATTCTTTGGAGTCCACATTCAAATGGACATGTCTTTCCTTTTCTCCTTTGCTTTTTGCTTCTCTTCTTTTCACAGCTATTTGTAAGTCCTCATCAGGTAGCCATTTTGTTCTTTTGCATGTCTTTTTCTTGAGGATGGTCTTAATCCCTGTCTTCTATCCAATGTCACAAACCTCCTTCCATAGTTCATCGGCACTCTGTCTATCAATTCTAATTTTACTGGAGCTGGAGCCATGAGTGAGATGTTGAGAGGAGATATGCCATGTCCAAGCTAAGAGAAACCCCAGCAAGAAGGTAGGCGCTGAGAGAAGGCATCAGAGGGCAGACAGAATGAGACCACAATCACAGAAAACTAACCAATCTAGTCACAAGGACCACAGCTTTGTCTAATTCAATGAAACTAAGCCATGCCTTGTAAGGCCACCCAAGATGGATGGCTCATGTTGGAGAGTTCTGACAAAATGGGGTCCACTGTAAAATGGAATTGCAAACCATTTCAGTATTCTTACCTTGAGAACCCCACGAACAGGCATGGTATGAAACAGGTATGAAAAGGCAAAAAGATAGGACACTGAAAGATGAACTCCCCAGATCGGTAGGTGCCCAATATGCTGCTGAGGATCAGCAGAGAAATAACTCCAGAAAGAATGAAGAGATGCAACCAAAGCAAAAACAACATGCAGTGGTGGATGTGACTGGTGATAGAAGCAAGGTCTGATGCTGTAAAGAGCAATATTGCATAGGAACCTGGAATGTTAGGTCCATGAATCAAGGCAAATTGAAAGTCTTCAAACAGGTGATGGCAAGAGTGAATGTCAACATTTTAGGAATCAGTGAACTAAAATGGACTGGAATTGGTGAATTTAACTCAGATAACCATTATATCTACTACTGTGGGCAAGAGTCCCTTAGAAGAAATGGAATAGTCATCATGGCCAACAAAAGACTCTGAAATGCAGTACTTGTATGTAATCTCAAAAAAGACAGAATGATTCCTGTTCATTTCCAAGGCAAACCATTCAATATCACAGTAATCCAAGTCCATGCCTCAACCCATAATGCTGAAGAAGCTGAAGTTGAATGATTCTATGAAGACCTACAAGACCTTCTAGAACTAACACCCCAAAAAGCTGTCCTTTTCATTATAGGAGACTGGAATCCAAAAGTAGGAAGTCAAGAAACACGTGGAGTAACAGGCAAATCTGGCCTTGGAGTACAGAATGAAGCAGGGCAAAGACTGATAGAGTTTTGCCAAGAGAATGCACTGTTCATAGCAAACACCCTCTTCCAACAACACAAGAGAGGACTCTTCACATGGACATCACCAAATGGCCAACACTGAAAGCATATTGATTATACTGTTTGCAGCCAGAGATGGAGAAGCTGTATACAGTCAATCAAAACAAGACCAGCAGCTGACTGTGGCTCAGATCATGAACTCCTTCTTGCCAAATTCAGACTTAAATTGAAGAAAGAGGGGAAAACCACTAGACCATTCAGGTATAACCTAAATCAAATCCCTTATGATTATTTGTGTTTTACTTTGGGACAAATATCCTATCACACACCTTATCCTTGGACTCTTCAATCAAGTGTCAAGTTGCTAAATCTTTTTAGGAAATCTCTCTAATCCTCTGGAATACGTATATCTTATTGAGACCTCTAATATACTAGCCAGGTTTTGTTCGTTCTATCCAAAGAGCATGATGTCATCAGTGCAATGGATCAATGTGTCTGTGGATGTCCAGATGGTCCAGAAGCTTTGGATTATAAGAGTAACAAGCTAATAGTTGTTGTTGTTTGTTTTCAATAAGTCATCCTTTACTCTTTTGTGACCCCATGAACTGTAGCCTTTCAGACTCCTCTGTCCTTGGAATTTCCCAAGCAAAAATACTGGAGTGGGTTGCCATTTCCTACTGCAGCAGATCTTCCTGACTCAGGGATTGAAACTGTGTTGCCTGCAATGGCAGGCAGATTCTTTACCACTGAGCCACCAGGAAAGCCCAACAAACTGGCAGAGCCATGGGTAAAGATGCAAATAAATATTACCATTTTCATGTGAATACAAACTATTTCTGATCCTCTTTTCTGGTCAAAACAGGAAAAAAAATTCATTCATCAAATCATTAGCAAGATATCATGTTATCACAGAAGCTTATGAAACTGTTCTAGCAAAATAACCACATCTGACAACATAGTTAAAGTCAGTACTGATATTTGGTTAAGCTTGCTGTCATCTACCTTCATCCTTTAGCTTTTGTCCAGTTCTTGAAGCAACCGTATTGGCAAATTAAAAGGAGATATGATTGGCCTCCATGTTTGCATTCTTTAAATTTCTATATGTGGCATCAATTGCTGTCATTGTTTCTCAGATATGATTTTATTTTGGATTCACTGTCTTTTCCAAAGTGCAGTTGAGGAGTGAGGGGAGTAACTGCAGAGGCTTCTTCTAGTACTTCCTTGCTATGATACCTCTTATCACACATGCCAAACTTATACCAACTGCCAGGTTGTTGATCCAAATTATAGACTTGGGCACCAGGAAAATGACCTCCTGATTGGTCAGTAGACCTACTACTCCTACTATAGAGTTTATCCAGAATTCTGTTCATCACCTGACCCCTGCAAACCTCCACTGTATCTATGGAGGGACAGGAGAGCATGACAAAATGCTTTGGTTCAATACATAGGAATATCAGTTCAGACCTCATGTCCAAGAGCTCTCTAAATATATTTGACCCTCAAAGAATGTGTGAATCCACCTATATGTGGATTTTCTCAGTAAATATATTGGATTTGGAGATTTGTGACAATTTGAAAAAACCTGCAGATGAACCACACAGACTAGAAATATCAAAATAATTAAGAAACTTTAGGTATGTCATGAATAGATACAATATGTTGATTGTAGTCTACTTTGTAATTTGCTACAACACACAGATATAAATTTATTATAAAAAGTTAGAATTTATCAAAACTTGAACATCTAAACACCTACAGACCAAACATTTCATACATAGTCAAGAGTAATATAAGCAAATGTAAAAATGCAGTATTAGATTGTAACTGCATAAACTTATCTGTAGTACACACTGTATGTGCATGGTATGCTAAGTCAATTCAGTCATATCGGACTCTGTGCAGCCATATGGACCATAGCCCATCTGACTCCTCCATCATTGGGATTCTCCAGGCAGCCATGGAGAATAATGGAGTGGGTTGCCATGCCCTTCTCCACATACTATACTGCTGCTGCTGCGGTTGAGTCGCTTCAGTCGTGTCTGACCCTGTGCGACCCCATAGACGGTAGCCCACCAGGCTCCCCGTCCTTGGGATTCTCCAGGCAAGAACACTGGAGTGGGTTGCCGTTTCCTTCTCCAATGCATGAAAGTGAAAAGTGAAAGTAAAGTCGCTCAGTCGTGTCCAACTCTTCGTGACCCCACGTACTGCAGCCCACCAGGCTCCTCTGTCCATGGGATTTTCCAGGCAAGAGTACTGGAGTGGGTCGCCATTGCCTTCTCCCTACTGCAGTAATTTCATAGCCATCTCCTGTTTCTAACCTAGTGAGACCAACTGCTGCAAGTGTCTGCTTAAAATGTCTGTGACTACACTAATCATCACCTCGTGAGCAGTTTGTCTACCCAGTAAATTGTGTATCAACAGTAAGAAGCAATCTCTCTCATTTCTCATGTATATTTTCATCACGTTTAGTGCAGTACTGTCAACCTTGAGCAACATTGCTGTGGAACTCATAGGACATGACACTAGTGATATTGGAAGTGCTCCCAGGAGCAGAGAAAGTTAAGACATAAGACAAGTTGAATTGCTTGTTATATGCCATAGGTTGAGATCTACAGCTGCTTTTGTCCACCATTCCAAGATAAATGAATTCAACAAAAGGACCAACTGTTAAGAAAAAAAAAAATAAATTTGTGAAGCTGTTGCTGAAGTTACGTCAACAGGGGTGAAAACTTTGCACTTTTTGTGACGTACATTTTTTGTCTCATGTTGAAAATGCATCTTTTATGTGGATACAGTATTGTTGTTAGGAAATCATACCTATAGGCTTTAATATGATTTGAGAAAAAGTAAAGTCATCATATGACAACTTAAAGCAAAAAGAAGGTGAAAGATCTAAAGCTGTAGAATTTAATGCCAGAAAAGAATTGTTCAATAAATTTCAAAAGAGGTTTGACTTAAAAAAAATGTCAAGATAACAGAAGAAGCTGCTTCTGCAGACCAAGAAGCAGCTGATGAGTTCCCCAATGCCATTAAGAAAATAACTGAGGAAAAAGGATATCTACCTGAACAGCTTTTAGATGCAAACAAAATACCCTATTCTGGGGGAAAAAAGTCCACAAAGGACATTTATTAGTAAGGAAGAGAAGCAAGCACAAGGATTTAAGCCAGGAAGGGATAAGCTAATTCTACTGTTCTGTGTAAATGCAGTTGAGTATGATCAGGACTGCGCTTACTAATGCCTGAGCCTGGAAGGAAAAAGATAAATACCAGCTGCCAGTCTTTTGGATGTACAACAAGAAGACCCAGACAATAAGAACTCTTTCTGAATTAGTTCCATCAGTGCTTTGTCCTTAAAGTCAGGAAGTACTATGACAGCAAGAAGCTGACTTTAAAAATTCTTTTAATATTGGATGATGTCCTTGACCACACAGAACTCCATGGTTTCAACACCAAAAGTGTCAAAGTGGTCTACTTGTTTGCACACATGCCTCTAAGTTTGCCCCTTGCAGGAAATCATAAGGACCTTTAAGGCTCATGATAGTTGGTACTTGATGGGAAGAATTATCAACACCATGGAAGAAAACTCTGACAGAGAAAATCATCAAAGTCTGGAAGGATTACGCCGTCAAGGATGCCATCTGCCATCATTGTTATAGAAAAGGCAATGAAAGTCATCAAGCCTGAAACAGCAAGTTCCTGCTGGATAAAACTGTGCCCAGATATTGTTCATGCCTTCACAAAATTTACAATAGATTCAGTCAAAAAAATCATGAAAAATATGGTGAATGTGGCAAAAGGTGAGAGTGAATATCAAGATATGGATCTTGGAGAAATTCAAGAGCTAAGAAATACTACACTAGAGACATTAACAGAAGACAACTTAATGAAGATGAGTGCTTCTGAACAAATGCCAACTGATGAGGAAGACACCTTAGAAGTGTCAGAAAACAAATTATCATTACATAATCTGGCAGAAAGTTTCCAATTACTTAAGATTGTTTTTGACTCTTTTTTTTTTTAACGACATGGACTCTATTGTATGATATGGCACTGAAATTAGAACGAATGGTGGAAAGATTGGCATTGTATAGAAACATTTTTAGAGAAAGGAGAAAGCAAGAAAGTTAGAAGTTAAGATGTATTCCCATAAAGTTACAATGAGTTTGCACCTAACTCCTATACCCCTTTTCACCTCTTCCCACTCTTCCTCCTCTGCCATCCCTGAGACCAAAAGATCAATCCTTTCTCTTCTTGCATCTCTTCATCTTATTCAGTATGGAAATGACAAGGATAAAGACTTTTATGATGATCCACTCCCACTTAATGAATAATAAATATTCCTTATGCCATAACAGTTAATAAATTTATCTGTTTAGTATGTGCAAAACACTTATCTTTATGTGAAAATCTAATAACTATATGAAACATTTTTATGTAATTATCATCATTGCCTAAGTATTCATATGTATTAAAACCTCTGCATATGCATGCTAAGTCGCTGCAGTTGTGTCTGACTCTTTGTGACCCCATGGACTGTAGCCCACCAGGCTCCTCTGTCCATGGGATTCTCCAGGCAAGAATCCAGGAGTGGGCTGCCATGTTCTCCTCCAGGAGATTTTCCCAACTCAGGGATCAGCTGGATCTTTTACATCTCCTGTATTAGCAGGTGGGTTCTTTACTACCAAAACCTTTGGACTTCTGCAATTCATATTGGCAAACCCTGAGCCTTCTCCTATGGGGCTTCCCTTGGCTCAGAAGGAAAGAATCCACCTGCAGTGCAGGAGATGCAGGAGGCGCCGGTTCAATCCCTGGGTGGGGGAAGATCCACTGAAGGAAGGCATGGCAACCATTCCAGTATTCTTGCCTGGAGAATACCATGTACAGATGAGCCTGGCAGGCTACAGTCCATGGAGTCACACAGAGTTGAATATGACTGAAGCGACTTAGCATGCACAAGCCTTCTAAACTGTGTTCTCTTTTGCTACAGGAGATAGGAATCACTTCATAAGCTACTAAACAATCCCTCTGTTAAAATGTTTAACCTTCAGATATTTGTTAAGCTTCATTTTCCCATGGTCCCTTTATAAAAGTTATACATATAAGTTAGTAATAAGCAGCCAACTTTAGTGTCCTTGTAGGCATATATTTAAAATTACAATTTATCGATACCAATGTGAGAAAAATTGAAAATAAAAACAGACCAATATCATAGGATAAGTAAAGAACATTTCAAATATCTACTCCTTAAAAGATAATCAGGCTTGTGCTGACTCACTTATTGTTTCCATTAGTTTTACAAAATGGATAATTTCAATAATGCATAAACTTCTCCTGAACACTGAAACAGAACAAATATTTTGTAATTCTCCACATAAATGTGGTATAACTTTGAAAACAAAACTTAACAAAGACTATTATTCTTTTAATGAACTCCTTGATTGGCAAATGCAATCAAGAAATTCATTAAAAGAATAATTTCCAGTGAGTAATTAAAGTTTATGACAGAAATTTAAGGTTTATTATTGGCACCCTTAATAGTATAATTAACATTAATGGATGAAAGGTAAGAAGCTTGAGGATGTGTTTGACTCCCAGTCTCACTAAAGATATTGCTTGTGTGGTTTCTCTCTTTTTTCTTTTTTAATTGACTTTGTCACAATTTATTGTGATAAATAACTAATATGTTTACCTCAGTGTCTTCTTTCTTTAAAAAGAAGTTCTTAGGAGGAATAAAAATTGAGCAAAATAGAAATAATGAAAATTAGAGCAGAAATCAATGAAGTTTCAATGCAGGAAACAAAGATATATCAATGAACCCAAAAG
>SJYQ01004060.1:17854-78196 GCA_006410935.1 Redunca redunca
TAATTCATTTAAAAATCAATATAATCAATAAATCTCTAGCCAGACTAAGCAAGAATAAACAAAGAGAATCACACATTATCAATGTCAGAAATGAAAGATAAGAGCAGTGAATGATAAAAGAAATGCTATGTATACTTCTATGTCAAATATTTTGATAATTTAGATGATGTGGACAAATTATTTGGAAGACATAAATTACTAAAACCCAGCCAAGAAGAAATAAAAATCCTGAATGGCTTTTATATATTAAATATGTGGAATGAATAACCAATAATGTTACAAAAAAGAAATCACCAGGCCCAAATGAGTTCACTGGCAAGTTCTACCAAATATGTAACAAAGAAATCACCCTAGTTATTAGTTACAAAGCTTGCAGATATCTTCTCCCATTCCATAGCTGCATTTTCATTTTGTTGATTGATTCTTTATATGTATTATATTTTGAGCTAGTCTTCCTTGTTGATTTTGCTTTGGCTATTTGTGCTTTTCAAATCATATCCAAAAACAAACAAACAAAAATCATTGCCCACAGTGAAGTCAAGGGATATTTTCCTTATGTTTTCTTATAGGAATACTATAATTTTAGATTTTATGGTTAAGCCTTCATTCCATTTTGAGTTATTTTTGGTGAAGTTTCTATTGAGATCTTTGGTTCATTTTTTAATCAAGTTGTTTGTTTTATTATTGCTAAATTTTAAAAGTTTTTGTATATATATTTTGGATAACAGTCTTTTATTAAATATGTGTTTGAAAATATGTTCTCCCATCTGTGGTATATCTTCTCATTCTCTTGGCATTGTCTCTCATATGCACAATTTGTTACTTTTAAATGAACTTTAGTTTACCCATTATTTCTTTCATGAATCATACCTTTGGAGTTACTTCTAAAAAGTCATTGCAACATCCAAGGATAGCTAGATTTTTTCCTGTGTTATCTTCTAAGAGTTTGATAGTTTTGCATTTTACATATAAGGCTATGATTCATTTTGAGCCAATGTTTGTGAAGAGTGCAAAATCTGTTTCTGAATTCATACTTTTGTGTGAGGATAGATGGTCCATTGTTTCAACACCATTTGTTGAGGACAATATCTTTGCTCCACTGCACTGTCCTTTGTCAAAGACCAACTGACTATATTTACAATGGTCTGTTTTTCAGTTCTATATACTGTTCCATTGATCTGCTTTTTCACCACTACTATGCTTTCTTGATTACCATAGCTTTACAGTAAGCCTTTAAGTAACGTCATTCAAATAACGTCAGTCCTTCAACTTTGTTCTTTTTCTTAAATATTTCATTGGTTATAGTGGGTATTTTGTCTCTTGATATAGATTTCAGAATCAGTTTGCCACCATCCACAAGGTAACTTGTTGAGATTTAAATTATGTTCTGGAGGGGAAATATTCCTCCTTCTGATCATAGTTATTTTGGCTAGCTGAACAATTAAAGTGACATAAGAAAGATATGTACATGCAAGGCATGTGAACATGAGAAATTTCGAAGACAGGCAAAAGGAGGCATATGCAACCAAGAAGAAGAAGGTAGGGGTCTAGGACATCTTCAAAGGGAAGGAAGACAATTCACAGGAAGATGAAAAGAGCATGTTTGCTAAATGTGTTTTAAGGAACATTCCAAGGAAAAATAGGATACAGAAAGGAGTTTTAACAAAGACTTGGTAAGTAATAATCTGTGGCAAGATGCTTTTCTGAAATATATCTCCTATCTAAATTCTTTTGGCAGTTAGGAGGTAAAAACAAACTTCCTGAGACTTCTGTGGCTTAAAACAATCTGCCTGTAATAATCCTCATGCTGAAGAGACATATTTTGGGTGATAAATTTTGCTCCCCTACAATTGGGATTGCGTTGATTCCATTGATTGCAAGTTGAGAACTGACAACCTGAAAGCATTGATGCTTCCTATCATGAACATGGAATATCTCTCCACCTTTTTCAGTTTTTCTTTGATTTTGTTCATCAGAATGATGTAGTTTTCCTCATGTAGATCTTACACATATTTTTTTATATTTATACCTAAGTATTTTATTTTGGTGGGTGCTCGTGTTAATAGCATTGCAGTTTAATGTCAGATGCCACTTTGTCGTTGCTGATATATGGGAGTGATTTATTTTAGTATATTAACCTTGTATCCTACAACCTTGCTATAATTACTTATTAATGCCAGGAGTTTGGGGGTTAATCATGTCATCTGTGAATAAAGACAATAAACACAATTTTATTTTTCCTTTCCAATCTGTACATATTTTATTTTCCCTTTCTCTCATATGCGTTAGTTAGAGCTTTTAATATGATGTTGAAAAGGAAGGGTGAACAGTGGAATCCTTGCCTTGTTCCTGTTATCAGTGGGAAAGATTTTTTTTTTGATTATCTCATCATTAGGTAAATGATAGCTATAGATTTTGTAGATATTCTTCAATAAGTTAAGGAAGTTCCCCTCTGTTCCAAGTTTATTAGGATTTTTTTAATCATCAACAGATGTTCGATTTTGTCAAATGTCTTTTCTGTAACTATTAATATAATCTTGTGATTTTTATTTTTCAGTCTGTTGATGTGATAGAGTAAATAGTTTTTAAAAGTTGATCTAGCCTTGTACATCTGGGATAAATCCCCATTGGCAATAGCGTATATTTGTACATATTGTTGAATTCACTTTTTAAATCAAACTTTGTTGAGAACTTTTTCTATGTTAATGATAATATTGGTCTCCAGCTTTCTAAGCTTATACCATAAATGTATAAATAATAAAAGATTTTATCTTTTTTATTTTCTGGATTCTTCCTCCCTGTTTCTCTCCAAGGAATGAGAGGTTTGTCTGGTTACACGGAATCCCAGTATCATGATTAGCCAACTAATAAGAGTGAGTAATTTACAAAATTGTAAAAAGTTTTGTTGTTTTAAACCATTACATTTTTTAAAAACATGTTAAACATAAAGAGCAAACTAATAGATCACCCTGCTGGTGAATGCTTAGATTGCTTGCCTTTTTTCCACTGTTAAATATATTGTTAGGGAAAATGATTTTTCAAGGCAAGGTAACTTTTCTGCATCAGTTTGTATTATTTTATTGGCATATAAAAAATAAAAACAAAACAAAACAAAAAAAGCAAAACAAACAACAAAAAAAGAAATAACCAAGACAGTATATGAATGTTGCTTCATAAACAGTAATAGAGGACAGTTTTATTATAGCCTAACCACCACTGAGTATTATCCAGTATACTTCTAAATTTTTGTTAGTTTTATAGATAAAATTTTTCTTATCTATAAGAAAAGATAAGCCTTTTCCTTAATTTGCATTCATTTATTTGAAATTATGCAGTTTACATATGCTGATTAATAATTAGCATCTTCTTGCAAAAACAACCTATTCATGTTTTGCTATTCTTCCTTTTTAAAAAGTGAATATGTCTTAGTTTTAATGAAAAATATTTACCTCTTTTAACNGTGAAGAAGGCTGAGTGCCGAAGAATTGATGCTTTTGAACTCTGGTGTTGGAGAAGACTCTTGAGAGTCCCTTGGACTGAAAGGAGATCCAACCAGTCCATTTGAAGGAGATCAACCTTGGGATTTCTTTGGAGGGAATGATGCTAAAGCTGAAACTCCAGGACTTTGGCCACCTCGTGCGAAGAGTTGACTCATTGGAAAAGACTCTGATGGTGGGAGGGATTGGGCGCAGGAGGAAAAGGGGACGACTGAGGATGAGATGGCTGGATGGCACCACTGATTGGATGGACGTGAATCTGAGTGAACTCCGGGAGTTGGTGATGAACAGGGAGGCCTGGCGTGCTGCGATTCAGGGGTCGCATAGAGTCGGACACGACTGAGTGACTGAACTGAACTGATGAAGAAATTTTAAATGTTTTATATAGGAGTCCAGAGTAGGTTAGTTATAAAATAAATGCATAATCCTATCTATCAGCCTCTAGATTTGATTTTTTGGTAATGCCTTATGTTGACACTCCAGGAATAGTAATGTACATGTGATTAGGTGATTGTTTCACAACCTTTGCATGGAACAGGTGTAGCAAATCAAATTAAGACAAAACACTGAACTCTTAGAATAGACAGAAAGCTATAGAAATTGTAATAACTATCAAAATGTGATATAACAAATACTGTGATAAAAGCAAATATTCTTAGATGAACATTGAAAATAATGAGGCAAATTCTGCTTGACACAATTTTGGAAAATACTCTTTGAAAAGATGTCATTTAAATTTAATTTAATTTACATTTAATTTAATTTACATAGGTGAGATTGCCATTACTTTGCCAACAAAGTTCTGTCTATTCAAAGCTATGGTTTTTCCAGTGGTCACGTATGTAAGTGAGAGTTGGACTATAAAGAATGCTGAGTGCCAAAGAATTGATGGTTTTGAACTGTGGTGTTGGAGAAGACTCTTGAGAGTCCCTTGGACAGCAAAGAGATCCAACCAGTCTATCCTAAAGGAAATCAGTCCTGAATGTTCGTTTGAAGGACTGATGCTGAAGCTGAAACTCTAACACGTTGGCCACCTGATGCAAAGAATCGACTCATTTGAAAAGACCCTAATGCTGGGAAACCTTGAAGGTGGGAGGAGAAGGGGATGGCAGAGGATGAGGTGGTTGGATGGCATCACTGACTCAATAGACATGAGGCTGAGTAAGCTCTGGGAGTTGGTGATGGACAAGGAAGCCTGGCATGCTGTAGTCCATGGGGTCGCAAAGAGTCGAATGTGACTCAGCGACTGAACTGAACAGGTGAGATTATTTTCTAGTTCACTCACCTATTTGAATGTTTAAATCAGAAGTTAAATTCAATACTATTTATTACCAAAGCTCATACTGTTTACATTCCAATAAAAGATACAATAAATTAAGATCATTTTGGAAATAAAGAGTATTTGTTTTGGTTTCCCTCTCTCTCTCTCTTGCTTTCTCTCTTTCTCTCTCTCTTTTTTCCTTGAAGATGATGCACAATAGACTGTTGAGGGTCATAGAAGCTGAAGAACTGAGCTTTAAAAGCCATTTAAGAGGCTACTATGATCTCAGGGTCAAGTGACAGGATTAAACAAGCCTGAAAAAGCAGCTGTTTAGATAAAGAGAATATGAAGGAATTTAAAATGTTTTGATTCTAGCTCTGGAGATGCAAAATCAATGGCACCATTAGCAAGAGTAAAGAGTTGTGATTTCAACAAGTTAGAGTCAATAAAGGGCCAAGGGCAGGCTTAAGATAAGTGAACTAATTCTTCATCCCTATCACCTCTCCTAACACAGCGTAGAAACATGGCTGCAGTATTCCTTGAGGCCTCATCTCCCTATATCCCATTCTTCACACACATATATGTAAGCGAACATAGTAACAATACATGCCTGTTAGGCAAACCTATTTGTGAGTTAAGTTTCTGTATCCCTAATTCAAACATGCTGCTACCTCTAACTTTAAATCCCTCATATAAAGAAATTTAAGAGGCAGCAGTTTTGGTTGGAAAATGTTAAGTTCATTTTTTTTACATTGTAAAGATTCAGAATATGTCATCCCACCCCCCAAATATCATACTGGCATATTCATTATTTTGAATTAAAGGTGCTTAAGAAAGAACCTTGCAAGAAGTGCACTGACTCTCCTTTGTTCTCTTGAAAGCTGAGGATAACTCTCCCATGTAAAATGTATCTTGGCCCTGGAAGGTAGAAGTCATCTCTACTGCCAGAGACAAGAAATTTAGGGCAAGAAACGTTGTATAAACAAACCTTGTTAATTCTTCCATCATTTATTATTCTTATCTCAGATATCTCCAACTTGGCAAGGCTTCCTTGGTGGCTCAGAGGGTAAAGCGTCTGACCACAATGCGGGAGATGCAGGTTCGATTCCTGGGTCGAGAAAATCCCATGGAGAAAGAAATGGCAATCCACTCCAGTGTTCTTGCCCCTGCACAGAGGAGCCTGGTTGGCTACAGTCCACAGGGTCGCAAAAAGTCGGATGCGACTAACCGACTTCGCTTTCTTTTTTCTTTGTCAGTTCTCCAAAAATTTACTGTTTCTTCACCTGCTGCTGCTGCTAAGTTGCGTCAGTCGTGTTCGAGTCTGTGCGACCCCATAGACAGTAGCCCACCAGGCTCCACATCCCTGGGATTCAACAGGCAAGAACACTGGAGTGGGTTGCCATTTCCTTCTCCAATGCATCAAAGTGAAAAGCGAAAGTGAAGTCGCTCAGTCGTGTCCAACTCCTAGCAACCCCATGACCCCATAGACGGCAGCCCACCAGGCTCCTCCATCCATGGGCTTTTCCAGGCAAGCGTACTGGAGTGGGTTGCCATTGCCTTCTCCATTTCTTTGTCTAAAAGGTATAAAGTCTTCCTGCTCTGGTTACTCCTTTGAGTCTTATATTTTTATTGGGCATGATGTTGGTGGTGCTAGGTCAATTTAGTGTGTCCAACTCTTTGCGACTCTAAGAATTGTAGCCTCCCTGGCTCCTCTGTCCGTGGGATTTTCCAGGTAGGAACACTGGAGTGGATTGCCATTTCCTTCTCCAGAGGATCTCCGTGATCCAGGGACTGAACCCGAGTCTCGTATGCCTCTGGTATGGGCAGGCAGGTTCTTTACCACTAGCGCCACCTAAGAATGTTCGATGGCTCAGTCGGTAAAGAATCTGCCTGCAATGCTGGAGACCACTTGCAGTGTAGGAGACCGGAGTTCGACCTTGGGTCAGGAAGATCCCCTAGAAAATGAAATGGCAACCTACTCCAGTATTCTTGCCTGGAAAAGTCCATGGATAGACAAGCCTGGCAGGTCCATAGCCCATGACCATGGGGTCTCAAGAGTCTTAGTGACTAAACCACCAGTACACACACACACACACACACACACACACACACACACACACACACAGATACAGATATCTATATCTTCTGTCCAAGGGATTCTCCAGGCAAGAATACTAGAGTGGGTTGCCATGCCTATACTGGAAGATCCCCTAGAGAAGGAAATGGCAACCCACTCCAGTATTCTTGCCTGGAGAATCCCATGGACAGAAGAGCCTGGCGAGCTATAGTCCATAGGTTCACAAATTAATTATATATGCATATAATTAATTGTTTTTCCCCTGTCATTCTGTTTTATGTCAATTTAACTATTAGATCAGCCAAAAAACCTGGAAGAGAAGAAGGAAAAATGCTCCACCTCTATAACATACTGAAGTTAAATGTATGTAGTTATATGATGTATGTGATTCTCTGTCTTGTACAGTGCCCATGAGAATCAGGCTCAGTAATGTCCCACTGGGGGAGTTCCATGTGTTTGGAAAAGTAAATGAAAATTTGAAATGGACGTCTAATTCTGACTACAAGAATGTTGGCTGATAGCTCATTTTAGAATACAGTTTGGGAAAAGAAATAAAAAGAGGAAAAACATGCAAAAATTATCCTTTAGAAAAGTAGGATAACCACATGTCACACTAATTTTCATTGGCTTCATTAGAGCCAAGTTGTGTCAACTGACAAACTTACATATGTGAAGACATTACAAGGGTGATAGATGAAATGGACAGTGAAGCACACACATTCACTGCAAAATTCCAAGAAGATAAATCACTGAGATGGTGTGAGGGAAGTGCCAGTTGGTAAGTGCTTCCTGACTAATACTGTGTACACTGCTCTCCTTCGTTTTCTCCGAAGCCACTCTCTGATATGATATGTAGATACGTATTTGTTTTTCTAGTTGACTGAAAATTGTATTGCCCTCCAAAACCTTTGCCTCTGAGAAATACCATCTACAGTACAGTTCTTTGAGAGTTCAAAATTTTTCATATTGAAGAATAAAAAATGTCAAAGCAAGTTCTGCTGGATTTCAATCTTCTCCCACTTATTTATTACTTCTATGAGTGTTTAAATAGAACTCAAATCATCTGAGTCCTTTTACTTTGTAAATCTTTTAAATTCTATAGCCCTATTAATAAATAGTGAAATTACTGTAATTACCAAATATGATTTAGAACCTAATAATAAGCAGAAAAAAATGACATAGATTAGCTAAAAGATGCTGCAAAGCTCATGAACTAAAATCCACACAGGTAACTCAGAGCATCTTAATTCTCTATTTTAACAATAATTTAGGAATGATTTAAGTCTAAAACTGTATTATTTTATAACATTACTTATGTTATATTATTATTTATGATACTATAATTTAGTAATCAGCAAGCCAACCCTAATATACTCAGCATTATCAGAAAAAAATAGAATATAGAATATGTGCGGAATTTTGTATATTACATAAGCCAAGGTCATGATAATTTATTATCTAATGTTTAAGCTGTGAGTACAGTTAAAACAGAACATTAGAAGATGATAGGAATGTTAGAGGCAGGGACACATTAGCAGAAAGAACTGACTGCTGATAACTTGCTGATGAGGGAGAAGATAGAAATCCATAAAAACAGACTGTGAAACTGAAAAAAAAAATAGTAAAAAGGATACGTAGAATTAATTAGGATTTTATATTACTGCAATACTTATGACATATAACTGCACTACATTTCAGCTCTTGTTTTCCATTGTTGACTCTTAGTAGTTGTGCACAGATTAAATTACATAAAATCCATATTATTCAAGAAAGTAGGGCAACATAGATTCAAGAACTGACCTTTTTCAATTTTACTCCACTTTTTCATACTTCTTTCTCTGCATCAAGGTCCCAATTTTGCTTATCTTCAAACTACTTTCTTGTCTGAGCTCTGGCTTTCTTCTGACCTCAGTGAATGCAGTGATAGACATGTTTATGTCAAAATGCTTGGCTATTTGAAATAAGAAACTTAGCTTACTAAAACTGGAGTATTTGGAATATCTCCTCTTCTGGAAATGTCAGCAAAAGGCCATGTTATGAAGGAAGGAACAAAGGACATGTTAGATGAATTCATTATAAAAGATATTTTTTCATTTCTTTCTAACCTTTGAAAGCTAATTTCCAATGAAATTAATTAGCTTGATGTGGTTCTCACTTACAACATGTATAATTTAAAGTAACAGTAAACTACATAGGTAACAAATTGCCTAAATATTTCAAGCAAATTGAAATAAACCTCAATTTAGTAACTATTCTTGGAGAAAATATTTTTATTCCAGTGATTGGCCTAATTATCTCAGATGTGACACTTTCATTTACACAATATATACTTTGTACAAACAAAATTGCCCAACTTTTTTAAGAAAGTAAACTCTAAGTTTATGAAACTTTTAGGAGCATAATATTTTTGATACAAATTATTAATATGAGGCTAATTATCCTAGCACTAGCTCTTTCCTTTTATAGATAGGAAATAAAGATGAATCAGCTCATGTTGGCTTCTTATTCAAATTTCAGTAGCAAAATGTACTCTCTTCTCATTTGTCTCAATGGTAAATTTTTCCAGACATAGAATTATATTTAATGCCAGCTATTTTTTTTTAAGACCTAGAGAAAACATGGATATGAGATGGCACACATATAACATTAACTTGATTTTTTTTTTTTCTGATAGCTAATCAAGATGTCTGAAAACATAAAATGAGTTATTACTATAATAGCATCAGGCCACTGTAATGGAGCAAAATTTACCTCCCCCATCCAAAAAAAAAAAATAAGTCTTTTTGATATGAGAATTATTTCATGTTGAAAACAGTCAAGGCTCAAAAGACAAGAAGAAACTTTGACCTTCCCCTTTAATGACCGGAAAGAGTTTAGAATGGGGGACCTGCTCCTGGAATAAAGTCATCCCCAGAGATATCTGCAAAGAATAAGGGCTAGTTGTGTGGAAACTCAGCTATGCCTAGAGATGAGCCCACTTTGTGTCTCTGTCTCTGCATGGCCTAGAAATTTGGCCAAATGTATCTATTTGCCAAATGTTTGCTTTTCCATCTCAATATGAGCCATGCTCCTTCGCTTTGAAGTTTCAAACCACTACTCCCAGCATGTTTATTTGTCTTTAACTGAAGATAGTATATGGGGTGAGAATTTTGGCCATTTTGTTGAGTTAGTCAGTTTTCCTTGGTTTCTCCCATGTACTGCTGCTGCTAAATCGCTTCAGTCGTGTCTGACTCTATGTGACCCCATAGACGGCAGACCACCAGGCTCCCCCATCCCTGGGATTCTGCAGGCAAGAACACTGGAATGGGTTGCCATTTCCTCCTCCAATGCATGAAAGTGAAAAGTGAGAATAAAGTCACTCAGTTGTGTCCAACTCTTAGCAACCCCATGGACTGAAGCCTACCAGGCTCCTCCACCCATGGGATTTTCCAGGCAAGAGTACTGGAGTGGGGTGCCATTGCCTTCTCCATTCTCCCATGTAAACATGCTATTATAGTTCTGTTTGATTTTTCCTGTTAATCTGTCTCATATTAATTTAATTCTTAGTTCAGCCAGAAGAACCTAGAAAGACAGAGAAAAATTCTACACTGTCAGCATATCAAACTCTTTGAAAAAGCATTTATTTCTGTTGACATAAACTGAGTACCAAACAACCAAAATTTGAATCATTGAAAGCATAATATGCAGAGTGGAAAATCCAACTCAAATATTTTGATCAAAAACATACCTATTGACCAGGTTTTTCTGTGATGAAAAATATATTTTAGAGACCAATTAATTACTTGTGTTTTTTTTCATCCTGAAACACTTATATAGTACCATCCTCTATTTAGAATTTGAAATTCACAAAGGATTATTTTTGTATTTAGTTTGAAATCCCACCCTGCACTACTTTGGAATTTCAAGTCAGTTCCCTTTTCCTGGCAAGTTTCTGGATGACACACATGTTTCTTCTTTTGTTGCTATTTCCTGTGCTATTGTGCTTATCATTCTGTTCTTCTGTACCCTATCCTTAATAAGCAGCTATTAGGCCAAACCATATACTTTTGCCACCTGAGTGACTACTTTTGATGATCTTACTGACCCCATAGCCCAAGGTAATATTCCATTTGGTGTTGGGAGGAGAGTAAGCCCAAATCTAGTGCTATTAAGGTAGCTAATGATTATTTCCCTTTCTTAAACCTCTCTAGTAAGAACATGGAAACAATTTTCTTGTGTATATGCTATATATTTTAAACGCAATATCCCATTTCTCATACAAAAGTACATGTTCCTTGCTGATCAAAAATTATAGTCCTACAACTTATGTTATACCATTTTCTCCAGTAAGAAAAGTTTTATAAAAATTTACAGTAACATTTGCTTTGTTCAATTATTTAGTACCAGAATATGGAAGCGTGCCAGTTTTGCTTCCAATAGATGCAACATTCTAGCACTTTTATTATGTCAAAATGAAAATGACTTTTCATTTTTATCAGAATCTTTCCCTTCATCCCTCCTTGAAATTTACAATATTTTCATCTATTTTATATCATTTCATTTGAATTGGAATACAAATTAATTTGTCCTGATCAACAGATAACCAAATGACAAGTCAGGAGGCAAAATTAGGGGCTGATTGCTTCCTGTTTATTGAGGCTAAAGTATTCAGTTTTAATTAATGTTAAAAAATTGTCTTGGGGATTGTAATTCCCAATCACTAGTTCCATTATTATTTTACTAATTAGGAAATCTTTTGGTAGTCAGGTCTAGTTCTCAGAGTGTTAGAAATGTCAGAGGGTTTTGCAAATTTAGAACATAGGTTGGAAGTAGAATGGGGATTCCCAGGTCGTGGTGGTGGTAAAGAATCTGCCTGCCAATGCAGAAGACACAAGAGACACTGGTTCAATCCCTGGGTTGGGAAAATCCCCTGAAGTAGGAAATGGTAACCTACTCTAATATTCTTGCTTTAGAAATCCGATGGATAGAGGAGCCTGGTAAGCTGCAGTCCATGGGGCTGCAAAGAGTGGACACAACTGAGCACACGCGCGTGTGTCACACACACACACACGCACACACACACACGCACACATTCAGTAGTAGAATAGAAGCTGCCAACAGCTTTAGGATTAATCTATCAGACTCAGCCTGTCCCTCGTTACTTGGCCATGGCTGTCACAGTGAAAGATGAACTCTCTTGTAGTTGGACTGTTAATATAAATGAGCTCTATTTCACTTTGAGATGTCTTGATTGAGAATTCTTGAGATGACTCAGGTCAGTTTTCTGAGAGGTTACAACTAATTTAGAACTTACAAGTGAGTATAAATAGCTTAAGCTGATCATTTTGCCATGACATACTTTACTCTGGGGTTGAATTTCATTTACTGCCCCAAACTAATTATTTAACTTTTTAAAGGCTTTCCAGAGAAAGTGATCTCACAAAGTCCCAACTAGCTAAAGCATAAATTTCCCTGTTAGTTACAGCTGTTTTAGAGATATGTTGAATTATAGTGTGCTGTGTTAATCCCTTGGGCACCCCATTGGCAAATTCTTTGTGCCTTGAGAATTACCTAATTATTCTTTTTCTTTGTTCCCTATCTTTTAATCAGACTTTAACTTCTCTTCCTATGATTTCTTTGGTCTTATTAATGGAATGGCATAAAAACTTAATCAGAATCCTCCTTTGCTAGTTTAAACAAATTAACCTGTTTTTCCTCCATATGTAATTTGNCTTTAGAATAAGCTAGTTTCTCTGGTGGCTCATATGGTAAAGAATCTGCCTACAATTCAGAAGACCCAGGTTCAATCCCTGGGTTGAGAAGATCCGCTGGAGAAGGGAATAGCTATCCACTCTATTATTCTTGCCTAGAGAATTCCATGGACAAAGGGGCTGGTGGGCGCCAGTCCATGGGGTTGCAAAGATTCGAACACAACTGATTGACTAAAATGAAAAATATTGTTTTATTGGACTCTGATAAAGAAAGAATTATATTAGATAAATTAAGCAGTCAAAGAAGATTTTATTCATGACTACAGTATTACAATTGAGAGAGACTGAACTCAAATCTCTTGAAACAAATGGTGGCAGAGATTTTGGGTTTTACAATGAGCTAGTGGAAAAGTACTGGAGGACTTTTGTGGGGTCAATGTGATTAGGCCATTTTTGTTTGCTAATTGGCACTTACAGAAGTAAGGTTTCTACCCTCGCACAGAGATGAGATAAGGGCCCTAAGTTTTCTAAAAAAAATTTTTTAAGTAGTGAAATATAATATTAAATTAATTTCAGGTGTACAACATGATTCCATATTTGTGTGTATTGCAAAATGATCGCCACAATAAATCTATTTAACATCTAGCATCACACACAGTTAAATTTTTTCTTCTGATGAGAACCTTTAAGAATTATTCTCAGCAACTTTCAAATATGTGATATAGTTATTGACTGTAGTCACCATGCTGTATATTACATCCCATGGATTAGTTATTTAAAAACTGGATATTTGTACCTTTTGACCCCCTTCCTCCTAACCTCTGCCTCTGGCAATTAGCAATATAGCTTCTATGTTTATGAGCTTGTTTTGTTTCACTTAGCATGATGCCCTCAAGGTCCATCCATAGTATTGCAAATGGCAAGATTTCATTATTTTGATGGCTGAATAATATTTTACAATATATAACATTTTCTTTATCCATTTATCCATTGAACACTTAAGTTCCTTCCATATTTGGCTATTGTAAACATTGCTGCAATGAACATGGGGGTGCATACATATTTTACAAGTTAATACTTTCAATTTCTTCAGATAAATGCCCAGAAATGGAAGTGCTAGATCATATGATAGTTCTATTTTTAATTTTTTGAGGAACCTCTTACTGTTTCCTATAGTGACTGTACCAATTTACATGTCCACCAACAGGGCACAAGCGTTCTCTTTTCCTCACGTTCTCACCAACACTTGTTATCTCTTATCTTTTTGATAATAACCATTCTAACAGGTGTGAAGTGATACCCTTTTGAAATTATGAATTTCCATTTTTCTGATGATCAGTGATGTTGAGCATCTTTTCATGGAAAGACCAAATCTTTCGTGAATACATTTCAAAGGGATGGCTCCCAAGTTCTTGAAAAAGGTATTCCTGGATTGTAAAACTAAAACGAGGTTGGAAGAGGATTCACCTCTCAAAGAGGCAGAGAAATAATTTACTATTGCAAATTTTCTGAAGAAAATACTCTAAGAAAAGGGAGATTGGGGACTTATGGTCAGGAAGAAGGGATTCCCAGGTGGCATGATGGTAAAGAATCTGCCTGCCAAAGCAGAAGATGCTAGAGACACAGGTTCAATCCCTGGGTCAGGAAGATCCCTTGAAGAAGGAAATGACAGCCCACTAAAGTTTTCTTGACTGCAAATTCCCATGGACAGAGGAGCCGGAAAGCCTCCAGTTCATGGGGCTACAAAGAATTGGACACGACTGAGCACAAACAACAATAGTCAGGAAGACATCTGTTTAAACTTTAGTCAAGCTGAGGGGAATTTTAGACCATCATAGTTCCAAAAGTTATTAATGTAAATATTGTTCAGTTCAGGTCAGTCACTCAATCACTTTGAGACTCCATGGACCACAGCACACCAGGGTTCCCTGTCCATCACTGACTCCTGGAGCTTGCTCAAACTCACGTCCATTTAGTTGGTGATGCCATCCAACCATCTCATCTTCTGTCGTCCCCTTCTCCTCCCACCTTCAATCTTTCCCAGCATCAGGGTCTTTTCCAATGAGGCAGTTCTTTGTGTGAGGTGGCCAAAGTATTGGAGTTTCAGCTTCAGCATCAGTACTTTCAATGAACACCCAGGACTGATCTCCTTTAGGATGGACTGGTTGGATCTCCTTGTAGCCCAACGGACCCTCAAGAGTCTTCTCCAACACTTCAAAAGCATCAATACTTCAGTGCTCAGCTTTCCTTATAGTCCAGCTCTCAAATCCATATATGACTACTGGAAAAACCATAGCTTTGACTAGACGGACCTTTGTCAGCAAAGTAATGTCTCTGCTTTTTAATATGCTGTCTAGGCTGGTCATAGCCTTACTTCCAAGAAGCAAGAGTCTTTTAATTTCATGGCTACAGTCATCATCTGCAATGATTTTGTAGGCCAAGAAAATAAAGTCTGTCATTGTTTTCATTGTTTCCCCATCTATTGGCATGAAGTGATGGAACCAGATGCCATGATGTTAGTTTTTTGAATGTTGAGTTTTAAGCCAACTTTTTCACTCTCCTCTTTCACTTTCATCAAGAGGCTCTTTAGTTCCTCTTTACTTTCTGCCATAAGGGTGGTGTCATCTGTGTATCTAAAATTATTGAAATTTTTCCCAGAAATCTTGGTTCCAGCTTGTGCTTCATCCAGCCCAGCATTTCTCATGATGTACTCTGCATATAAGTTAAATAAGCAGGTTGACAATATACAAGCTTGATGTACTTCTTTCACAGTTTGAAACCAGTTCTGTTGTTCCATGTCTGGTTCTCACTGTTGCTTAGAAGGTGGTCTGGTATTCCCACCTCTTGAAGAATTTTTCAGTTTGCTGTAATCTATTTACACATTCAAAGGCTTTAACATAGTCAATAGAGCAGAAGTAGATGTTTTTCTGAAATTCTCTTGCTTCTTCTATGATCCAACAGATGTTTGAAATTTGATCTCTGGTTTCTCTGCATTTTCTAAATCCAGTTTGGATATTTGGAATTTCACTGTTCATGTACTGTTGAAGCCTCTCTTGGAGAATTTTGAACATTACTTTGATAGCATGTGAGATGAGTGCAATTGTGCAGTGGTTTGAACATTCTTTGGGATGTTGCATCAGGTGGATTTTTCATTATTGCCCTTCTTTGGGGTTGGGATGAAAACTTACCTTTTCCAGTCCTGTAGCCACTGCTGAGTTTTCTAAATTTGCAGGCATATTGAGTGTAGGTTGCACTTTCACAATATCATCTTTTAATAAATGAAATAGCTCAACTGGAATTCTATCACCTCCACTAGCTTTGTCCATAGTGATGCTTCCTAAGGTCCACTTGACTTCATATTCTAGGATATCTGGCTCTAGGTGAGTGATCACACTATCCTAGTTATCTGGGTCATGAAGATCTTTTTTTGTATAATTCTTCTGTTTATTCTTGCAACCTCTGCTTAGTATTTTCTGCTTCTGTTAGGTCGTTACTGTTTCTGTCCTTTATTGTGCCCATCTTTGCATGAAATGTTCCCTTGGTATCTCTAATTTTCTTGAAGAGATCTCTAGTCTTTCCCATTCTGTTGTTTTCCTCTATTTCTTTGCACTGATCACTGAGGAAGGCTTTCTTATGTCTCCTTGTTATTCTTTGGAACTCTTCATTCTAATGGATATATTTTTCCTTTTCTCCTTTGCCTTTAGATTCTCTTCTTTTCTCAACTATTTGTAAGGCCTCTTCAGACAACAATTTTGCCTTTTGCATTTCTTTTTCTTCCAGATGATAGATTATTTTGATCACTACCTCCTTTACAATGTCATGAACCTCCATCCATAGTTCTTCAGGAACTCTATCAGATCTAATCCCTTGAATCTATTTGTCACTTTCACTGTATAATTGTAAAGGATTTGATTTAGGTTATACCTGAATGGTCTAGTGGAAATATTGTTTCACTCTATTCTACATATGTAATCTATATCTAATCTATATGAAATATTTAATCTACATATTATTTATATGTATATAAAATCTAGTAGAAAATATTGTTAAATGTATACAACAAGGCTAATATTACTTTAAATATCTGAATATTTTCAAATTTATATTTCAGAGTCTACCAAAGCATTTGGATGCATTTTAAACTTGCCAATGCAGAGTTTAATAAGTTAGTGTCAATATTATATATATTACATTTTCCCAAAATTTCTTTATATTTCAATATTTAAAATAGAGATAAATGAGTAATTAACATTATTATATATGGTCCCTAAGGCTATAGACAAATGTAATGAGTTAATTTATGATTATTATTATATACTATTTAGCTTCTATTAGTATTAATTTATGTGTTAGTTGCTCAGTCGTGGCCCACTCTTTGCGACCCCATGGCCTGTAGCCTGCCAGGCTCCTCTGTCCATGGGATTTTCCAGGCAAGAATATTGGAATGGGTTGCCATTTCCTTCTCCATATAGTATTAATATCACAAGATAAATATAATTAGTAACTTTCAATTAAATTATATGTGTAATATCTTCAAATTTTGATTGGTTTTCATGGATTGTGATAAAATTATAGATTCTTATCTATCTACAACCTGTGAAGGATCTGAGATTTCATGTTCCATGCAAATTAATGTGTTTACTTAATATAGATTCACTGGTGCTAGCAGAAGATACAAGCTGGGTAGAGCCAGAATAAAAAGAATTTATCATTCATAGTGTAGCAGTATTCTTAGCTGGAGAATCCCATGGACAGAGGAGCCTGGCAGGCCATAGTCCAAGGAGTCGCAAAGAGCCAGGCACAACTGAGCAACTAACACACACAGGGTAGCAAGCATGCATGAACTTCATGTTTTCATTCCTTTTTTTGCCATTCAAGTCCCATGGGGAGTGATGCGAAATCAGTTTGTCAGATATTTCACATAAAGTGGCTTTGTATTGTAGCTGAGGAACTTTGAGTTAAGGAAATTATCAGTTTTTCAAGGAGACTCCTGGAAAACCTGTCCAACCTTTGCCCCTAAGGGAAACATTATCTTCACTATCCTATTCAGGAAACAAGTCAGCCCTCTGACCCAGAGGCTGAAACTATATTGTGTCATCCAAAGCTGTTTATGGTACAAACATCTTTGAAAAGATATTCTACAGCAAAGGTAACATGGCATGCTTGAACACCATGGAGAATAATTCCCTAACATGAAGATTTTTTGTTTTTTTTTAATCTAGACTTTTTGATACCATACCATATTTGTCCAACTAATAATTAATACATTTTATTAGGAAAAGCTTGATATATGTGTATATCTCCCCACCATTTGTGTTCTAGCAGATGCTACCTAAGTATTTTAAAAATCATTATAAAATCTACATTAAGAAATTGTTAATGAGCANNNTTTCTCCTCAGACCTGAATGAATAATGTTTAAGATATATGATTGGCTTGAAAGATATTAACAATTTCAGAGCAGTACTATAAGTGTATAAGTTTCATTGTCTTTTCACCAGTTTAATGAGGAGGACTTTGTAGTCTCATTTGACTTATTAGAAGTCTAAAGATGTCTGCCATCTTGATGTACTCCCCTAGGAGCAAGCCTTTCATAGAAAGTTCTGGAAGAGTGTCTGAGGACTAAGCCAGAGAACTGGTCATATCACTACTTTCTCCTTATTATTTCATAAGCAGTTGCCAGAGATAGGTCTAAGAATTGCTTTCATTGTAACATATCATCTGATTGCAAAGTGGTAGAGGAAGAAAGCATAGCAGCCTTCTACCTCTAATCACCTGCATCTACTACGTTTATCTAAAGGACTTGACAAATGTCATATGGCTATGCTGGCTACTGTATATATGATACTACACATAGTATAGAATGTGTCATATTATACTATAGTATACATATTCTATATTCTATACTATGTGTAGTATCATATATACAGTAGCCAGCATAGCCATATGACATTTATATACAGTACATATATATACTATATTATAGTATATATATATTCTATATTCTATACTATGTGTAGTATCATATATACAGTAGCCAGCATAGCCATATGACATTTATCAAGTCCTTTAGATAAATGTAGTAGATGCAGATGATTAGATATAGAAGGCTGCTATGCTTTCTTCCTCTACCACTTTGCAATCAGATGATATATGATAGTATGCTGCTAAATGGTTAATCCACAGCTTGAGAGGGGTAGAGAAATTTGGAGTCTTGACAATTTCTATGCCTTAAGTACTCCTATTAGGGTGCATTTCAAACTACTAAAGTGACACTGCTGATCAGAGAGTTGGGATGATATGTGTATAATTGGCTCTCAAGGGCCAGTAAGAGCTGTCTCCAGTAAGAATTGGCTCTCATGCACTAGTTTAATGCTTTAATTTTTCTTAGAAGCCAATTATAAGGAATTGAAATTTTCATTCTTAGGGATGACTAATTCTTGCTTATTTGAAAGAAATCAGTAAAAGTTACAGTATAATTTATCAGCAATACAGAAAGGAAGACACACATACAAAATTCTGTTTAAATTCTCGTTTGACAAGCATTTCCATTTTGTCCAGGTTGTTTCCCTATATTAAAGTAAGTTCATAAATACATACTCAATTTTAATAGGAAGAAAAAATCAAAAAGCTAGTACATCCCAAAAGGCATATACTACCCAATCTAGCAAATAGAAATGTCTCTGGCCTTGAGACAAGAACTTTTAGCAGACAAAGTGGAGACTCATAAGCTGTTTAAGTTTTCTAAGTTACATTGGGGAAATGCATTAGTTTCCTCTTGTTACTCTGGAATCTCTGTGTGTCTGCTGCAGGCACCAGTACAAAGTGGTTGATAGCTATAGTCTGAGATATAGACTGACACTTTCTGCAGCAGCAGTCAACGGTGAGTTATTTCAATCTGTGCTAGTGAGGCTGGAAAATTTACCTTCACAGGGCCGGAATTTCATTTCAGTCTGTCATGATACACTACACTGCACCTGCTTTCTCATGATCCAGAGCGTCAGTGCAACATGGTCTCTGAGATTTCTAACCTCTCAAACACAGTTGCTGAAGCTAAGTATCAAAATAAGAGAAAAACTAAAACAAGAAAAAAGAAAGTACTATCCTCTTACGGGAATGGAAATACCAAAATGAATTGAAGGGTGCAAAAACAAATGCATAAATATCAGTAAAGTTGTTCTTTTCTTCATATATATCTTCTTTTAGTTATAATGATTGAAAGAGTTTTGAGGTTATTTTATTCCTTATATTTCACAATTTTACAAAATACACTGAACAGCAAGAATTTAATCTGTACCTATGTGAGATAAGTAAATATAAAATTGTAATTTGGATGATTATTTTAAATTTACTATTAAGATTATTCAAATAATCTTCTTTGTTTAAAATTGATGTCATTAAGTGACTTTGATATAGATTTCCCTTTCATTTTGTAAAAGATTATTAATGAAGTCCTGTAGCACACAGTTCAGTTCAGTTCAGTTCAGTTCATTCGCTCAGTGGTGTCCGACTATTTGGAACCCCATGAATCACAGCACGCCAGGCTTCCCTGTCCATTACTAACTCCCGGAGTTCACTCAGACTCACATCCATCGAGTCAGTGAGGCCATCCAGCCATCTCATCCTCTGTCGTCTTCTTCTCCTCCTGCCCCCAATCCCTCCCAGCATCAAAGACTTTTCCATTGAGTCAACTCTTCGCATCAGGTGGCCAAAGTACTGGAGTTTCAGCTTTGGTATCATTCCCTCCAAAGAAATCCCACGGTTGATCTCCTTCAAATGGACTGGTTGGATCTCCTTGCAGTCCAAGGGACTCTCAAGACTCTTCTCCAACACCACAGTTCAAAAGCATCAATTCTTCAGTGCTCAGCCTTCTTCACAGTCCAACTCTCACATCCATAATGACTACTGGAAAAACCATAGCCTTGACTAGATGGACCTTAGTCGGCAAAGTAATGTCTCTGCTTTTGAATATGCTATCTAGGTTGGTCATAACTTTTCTTCCAAGGAGCAAGCGTCTTTTAATTTCATGGCTGCAATCACCATCTGCAGTGAGTTTGGAGCCCAAAAATATAAAGTCTGACACTGTTTCCAGTGTTTCCCCATCTATTTCCCATGGAGTGATGGGACTGGATGCCATGATGTTCATTTTCTGAATGTTGAGCTTTCAGCCAACTTTTTTACTCTCCACTTTCACTTTCATCAAGAGGCTTTTTAGCTCCTCTTCACTTTCTGCCATAAGGGTGGTGTCATCTGCATATCTGAGGTTATTGATATTTCTCCCGGCAATCTTGATTCCAAGTTATGTTTCTTCCAGTCCAGCGTTTCTCATGATGTACTCTGCATAGAAGTTAAATAAGCAGAGTGACAATATACAGCCTTAATGTACTCCTTTTCCTATTTGAACTTCAGTGAATAATTGAATATTGTTATGTGCAAAGTTTTGTGCAGTATTTGGGTATCTTTGCAATTGTCTGAGATATTTCTCAGCTTTCATTAGTTTCTTAAAGGAGATTATGACCTTCAGAAGTTAGGGACCAATACAGGAGTTTGTATAGTACATTAATGGAATTAATAGAATAAATGGCCACACACACACAAACTTGTGTACCAAATTAAATATCACTCAAAAACCTGTGAGTATGGTTTCAGTGGACGATGTCCTGAAAGATGATGCTGTGAAAGTGCTGCACTCAATATGCCAGCAAATTTGGAAAACTCAGCAGTGGCCACAGGACTGGAAAAGGTCAGTTTTCATTCCAATTCCAAAGAAAGGCAATGCAAAAGAATGCTCAAACTAAAACAAAATTGCACTCATCTCACATGCTAGTAAACTAATGCTCAAAATTCTCCAAGCCAGCCTTTAGTAAAATGTGAACCGTGAACTCCCTGATGTGCAAGCTGGTTTTAGAAAAGGCAAAGGAACCAGAGATCAAATTGCCAACATCCGCTGGATCATGGAAAAAGCAAGAGAGTTCCAGTAAAACATCTGTTTCTGCTTTATTGACTATGCCAAAGCCTTTGACTGTGTGGATCACAATAAACTGGGAAATTCCAAAAGAGATGGGAATACCAGACCACCTGACCTGCCTCTTGAGAAACCTGTATGCAGGTCAGGAAGCATCAGTTAGAACTGGACATGGAACAACAGACTGGTTCCAAATAAGAAAAGGAGCATGTCAAGGCTGTGTATTGTCACCCTGCTTATTTAACTTCTATGCAGAGTACATCATGAGAAACGCTGGACTGGAAGAAACACAAGCTGGAATCAGGATTGCCAGGAGAAATATCAATAACCTCAGATATGCAGATGACACCACCCTTATGGCAGAAAGTGAGGAGGAACTAAAAAGCCTCTTGATGAAAGTGAAAGTGGAGAGTGAAAAAGTTGGCTTAAAGCACAACGTTCAGAAAACGAAGATGATGGCATCCTGTCCTATCACTCCATGGGAAATAGATGGGGAAACAGTAGAAACAGTGTCAGACTTTATTTTTTGGGGCTCCAAAATCACTGCAGATGGTGACTGCAGCCATGAAATTAAAAGACGCTTACTCCTTGGAAGAAAAGTTATGACCAACCTAGATAGCATATTCAAAAGCAGAGACATTACTTTGCTGACTAAGGTCCGTCTAGTCAAGGCTATGGTTTTTCTAGTGGTCATGTATGGATGTGAGAGTTGGACTGTGAAGAAGGCTGAGCACTGAAGAATTGATGCTTTTGAACTGTGGTGTTGGAGAAGAGTCTTGAGAGTCCCTTGGCCTGCAAGAAGATCCAACCAGTCCATTCTGAAGGAGATAGCCCTGGGATTTCTTTGGAAGGAATGATGCTAAAGCTGTAACTCCAGTACTTTGGCCACCTGATGCGAAAAGTTGACTCATTGGAAAAGACTCTGATGCTGGGAGGGATTGGGGGCAGGAGGAGAAGGGGACGACAGAGGATGAGATGGCTGGATGGCCTCACTGACTCAATAGATCTGAGTCTGAGTGATTCCAGGAGATGGTGATCAATAGGGTGGCCTGGCGTGCTGCTATTTATGGGGTTGCAAATAGTTGGACACAACTGAGCAACTGAACTGAACTGAACATCAGCCTGACCTGATACTGCTTTCCCTTTTCCTGTGCTGACAGTACAACCAGAAGACTCATCCACTGATCTGGACAACAAAGCTTGGGGGGTTGCTTTTAGGAAAACCAAAGCAAAGGTGCACGAACAGTACTTATAGAAAAGGCACTATACAGATTCCATTAGCACATTATCACACAGGAGGTTCCCAGCTGAGGTAATTAACATTTCTGACACCAAAATAAGAAAATATGGGGTAAACAGAGGACAATTGTAGCTTGAATGAGAAAAAATAGAGTGTTAAAAAACAGCCTATGAGATCAGGAATAAGGCAAAAACACCCAAAATTGGACCAGGTATAAATCAGAGGAAAATAGTCCATAGAAAAGTTAAATTTATTTAAAATTTTTACCTCAGTTGGCTTGTCAAAAAATAATTTAAAATATGTATTGGTGACTCATTAATCCTGACGTTTTTACTTTCAGTCCTTGGTATGGCAAAATCAATCCTTTTTTCTTTTCATTTGGGATAAAGTAAAAATAATTTTCCTTTCTTCCTTCCTTTCTTTCTTCTCTCCTCCCTCCCTCCTTCTCTCTTTCTTTCTTTCATCTATTTGCTATTTTTATGTTTGATGTTTGGTACACAAATAAGCAGGGCTGTGTTGAAGATGAAATTCTGAAATGATGTTATTTCATACCTTATAACCTCTCAAGGAAATTCAGTTCCCATGGGATAGTAGTTTTCAATTTTGTCTATATATTATAATCATTAAAATATTAAAGTATTTAAATCAGTTATCTTTGGGGGTTGACCCAGGCATCAGCATTTTATAAAACTCTGAGAAGAATACAATGTGCAGTCAAGTTTGAGAAACATGGTTAGAGGGGAAGAAAATGTCATTTCCTGTGTCCAAGATATTCATAATGTTCCCTTCAGTTCAGTTCAGTTGCTCAGTCGTGCCTAACTCTTCGCGACGCCATGAATCGCAGCATGCCAGGCCTCCCTGTTCATCACCAACTCCCGGAGTTCACTCAGATTCACGTCCATAGAGTCAGTGATGCCATCCAGCCATCTCATCCTCTGTCGTCCCCTTCTCCTCCTGCCCCCATTCCCTCCCAGCGTCAAAGTCTTTTCCAATGAGTCAACTCTTCGCATGAGGTGGCCAAAGTCCTGGAGTTTCAGCTTTAGCATCATTCCTTCCAAGGAAATGCCAGGGCTATCTCCTTCAGAATGGACTGGTTGGATCTCCTTGCAGTCCAAGGGCTCTCAAGACTCTTCTCCAACACCACAGTTCAAAAGCATCAATTCTTCAGTGCTCAGCCTTCTTCACAGTCCAACTCTCACATCCATACATGACCACTAGAAAAACCATAGCCTTGACTAGACAGACCTTAGTTGGCAAATAATGTCTCTGCTTTTGAATATGCTATCTAGGTTGGTCATAACTTTTCTTCCAAGGAGTAAGCATCTTTTAATTTCATGGCTGCAGTCACCATCTGCAGTGATTTTGGAGCCCCCAAAAATAAAGTCTGACACTTTCCACTGTTTCCCCATCTATTTCTTATGAAGTGATGGGACCGGATGCCATGATCTTCCCTTAGTCTTGATTAATCTTTAGACAGACTTCTTCCTGACTCTAGGTTCTGACCTCCTTTTACTTAAAGCCTTTGCTTTAAAAACAAACAAACAAACAGAGATCTTTCTCTGCCCCTTAAGTCTTGACAGTTTCACAGCCCAGGAGTGTCTTTCCTAAGGTCCTAAGGACCTTCTCTTTGAATCCTTGAAAAGTGCACCTTGAACGGTATTGCTACACCTTATATTGCCAGTCTCTGTGGGAGAGTAGTACTCTTAACTTTGGTGGATGCCCGCTTCAAGTTGTAAAACTACCTCGTGTCATAAAGTTTACTTTATGAGAAAAGAGACAGGTTACTTTTCCTTTCAGTTCAGTTCATTTCAGTTCCTCAGTCGTGTCCGACTCTTTGTGACCCCATGAATCGCAGCATGCCACTTTTCCTTTAGGTAAGGTCAATTAGCAAATACAGATGGTATGAAATCTCAGCACCCCCAGATCTTAAAAACTGTCCTGCCCTTCGTTTCATTGAGGATGAGTTCAGACTGCTTTCTTATCTTTCTCTTCTATTAAATGATATTTTCTTGACTTGCTTAACTTTGTCAGGTACAAAGTTTTTGCTTTGGTGACAATAAAAATGCTTACCAACAGATCTCTTGTTTACTTACTCATTAATTTGTCCTTTGTATAAAAAGTAGGAGCTACTGTACAATAGATTTTCAGCCACAGTGCATGTGGTTAAACACTAAAACATTCTGATGATTAGGCCTTGTCTGTATTAAAAATTCATATTTCACTTGTTAGTTGAGGGGTCTGATTTTTTTTTTTAATACCTTCCCAAATGATCTCCATGTTCACTGTGAGGTGGAAAACACTTAACAAAATAATCATTAGGCCTTGTACAATGTTGATTAGTAAGACTCTCACAGGAAAGAAAGAGAAAAACAGGTCAAATATTTTGATATGTAGACCTGGAAATCTATTGACTACTCTTTGGGGTAATTCTGTTACTACTGGAGTTGTGTTTGTTTCCATGAATTAGTTTTATGATTGCGTGGTATGTTTAACCTGCAGATATTATTGTCATTGTAGCAAAGCCAGATTAAAAAAAAAAATTGGAATATATTTGTTTTTCAATGTTCTGTTAGTTTCTACTTATAGCAAAATGAATTATCTATAAATATACTACACTCCCTCATTTAAAAAATTACCTTCCCATTCAGATCACCACAGAGCACTGAGTAGAGTTCCTTGCGCTATGCAGTACATTCTCATTAGTTATCTATTTTATGCATAGTATCACTTGTGTATATATGTCAATCTCAACCTCCCAATTTTTCCCATCCCTCCCTTCCCCCTTGGTATTCATGTTTGTTCTCTATGACCATGTCTCTATTTCTGCTTTGAAAATAAGTTCATCTATACCAATTTTTTCAGATTTCACATATATGTGTTGATATTTGATTTTTTTCTTTCTGACTTATTTCACTTTGTTTGACTGTCTCTAGTTCCATCCACATCTTTACAAATCACCCAATTTCATTCCTTTTGTGGCTGAGTAATATTCCATTGTATATATGTACCATTCCCTCTTTATACACTCCTCTATTGATGGACAGTTAGGTTGTTTCCATAGCCTGGCTATTGTAAATAGTACTGCGATGAACATGTGGGACCATATGTCTTTTTGAGTTCTGGTTTTCTTTGGGTGCACGCCCAGGAGTGGGATTTCTGGGTCACATGGTAGCTCTATTTTTAGAGGCCAGACTTTCTTCTGATGTTAATAGCAATCTAAATAGCTGTGAAAAGAAGGGAAGCAAAAAGAAAAGGAGAAAAGGAAAGATATACCCATTTGAATGCAGAGTTTCAAAGAATAGCAAGGAGAGATAAGAAGGACTTCCTCAGTGATCAATACAAAGAAATAGAGGAAAACAACAGAATGGGAAAGACTAGAGATCTCTTCAAGAAAATTAGAGATACCAAGGGAACATTTAATGCAAAGATGGGCACAATAAAGGACAGAAATGGTAGGGACCTAACAGAAGCAGAAGATATTAAGAAGAGGTGGCAAGAATACACAGAAAAACTGTACAAAAAAGATCTTCATGACCCAGATAATCATGACGGTGTGATCACTCACCTAGAGCTGGACATCCCGGAATGTGAAGTCTAGTGGGCCTTAGGCAGCATCACTACAAACAAAGCTAGTGGAGGTGACAGAATACCAGTTGAGCTATTTCAAATCCTGAAAGATGATGCTGTGAAAGTGCTGCACTCAATATGCCAGCAAATTTGCAAAACTCAGCAGTGGCCACAGGACTGAAAAAGGTCAGTTTTCATTCCAGGGCCAAAGAAAGGCAAACTGTGAACTGCCAGATGTTCAAGCTGGTTTTAGAAAAGGCAGAAGAACCAGAGATTAAATTGCCAACATCTGCTGGATCATCAAAGAAGCAAGAAAATTTCAGAAAAACATCTATTTCTGCTTTATTGACTATGCCCAAGCCTTTGACTGTATGGGTCACAATAAACTGTGGAAAATTCCAAAAGAGATGGGAATACCAGACCACCTGACCTGCCTCTTGAGAAACCTGTATGCAGGTCAGGAAGCAACAGTTAGAACTGGACATGGAACAATAGACTGGTTCCAAATAGGAAAAGAAGTACGTCAAGGCTGAGTATTGCCACTCTGCTTATTTAACTTCTATGCAGAGTACATCATGAGAAACGCTGGGCTGGGAGAAGCACCAGTTGGAATCAGGATTGCTGGGAGAAATATCAATAACCTCAGATATGCAGATGACACCACCCTTATGGCAGAAAGTGAAGAAGAACTAAAGAGCCTCTTGATGAAAGTGAAAAGGGAGAGTGAAAGATTTGGTTTAAAACTCAGCATTCAGAAAACTAAGATCATGGCATCTGGTCCCATCACTTCATGGGAAATAGGTGGGGAAACAGTGGAAACAGTGAGAGATTGTATTTTTGTGGGCTCCAAAATCACTGCAGATGGTGACTGCAGCCACAAAATTAAAAGACGCTTGCTCCTTAGAAGGAAAGTTATGACCAACCTAGATAGCATATTCAGAAGCAGAGACATTACTTTGCCAACAAAGGTCCATCTAGTCAAGGCTATGGTTTTGCCAGTGGTCGTGTATGGATCTGAGAGTTGGACTATAAAGAATGCTGAGTGCAGAAGAATTGATGCTTTTGAACTGTGGTGTTGAAGAAGACTCTTGAGAGTCCTTTGGACTTCATGGAGATCCAACCAGTCCATCCTAAAGGAGATCAGTTTTGGGTATTCATTTGAAGGAATGTACTCCAATCAGTTCAGTGAAGCTGAAACTCCAATACTTTGGCCACCTGATGCGAAGAGCTGACTCATTTGAAAAGACCCTGATGCTGGGAAAGATTGAGGGCAGGAGGAGAAGGGGACGACAGAAACTGAGATGGTTGGATGGCATTACTGACTCATTGAACATGGGTTTGGGTGGACTCCAGAAGTTGATGATGGACAAAGAGGCCTGACGTGCTACGGTTCATGGGGTCACAAAGAGTCGGACACGACTGAGCAACTGAACTGAATTGAACTGAAGCAATTAAGAAAGGTAAGAAGTGTGCCATTTATATTTCTATTATATTAAAAACTCTTATGGTTTACTTAAGGGACTAATAAATGGTTTTGTTTACATTAAGTTTCTGTTTATCGATCAAGAATGGAACAGAGATATCTTGTATTATTGTACATATTATTGTCAATCTGTTTGATCTGCTGTAACAGAATATCATAGATTTGGTGGCTTATAAAAACAGGAGTAAGTTTCTCACAGTTAAGGAGACTGGAAAGCCCAAGATCACAGTGCCAGAAAATTCAGAGTCTAGCAGGAGCTCATTCCTGGTTCGTAGATGACTGTCTTCTTGCCGTATCTTCAAAGACAGAGGGATGAGGGAGATCTCTGGAGTCTATTTTATAAGGGTACTAACCTCATTCCTGAGAACTCCACCCTTATGATCCTGTCACTCCCTAAAGTCCCCATGTACAAAATCCATCACATTGAGGATTAGGTTTCAACACATGAATATGGAGTAACAAACATTCAATCTACATCAATTATTAATTTTCAAAAATGTTCTTAGAAATAGTAAAAGAATAACGTATTCTTTTTGGTAGTTTCTGAATTGAATAATGAAGCCATAAACATTTCCCTGAACAAACAAAATTATATTTTGCTAAAAGGTCTAGGATAACAACCTGAGGTTAAACCAGAATTTCTCAAAATGCCACTATTGACGTTTTATATCAGAAGATTTTTGTGGCTTGAGTGAGTGAGTGCTTTTCTGTACATTATAGGATGTTCAGTAGCATCCTCAACTTTTACTTACACTTAATTTTTTTTAACAAAAAATGAAATGTCATAGCAAAGAGATATCCCTCAAAATGCATTGAGTCATTTCCATAAAGGAGGTATTTTCCTAATATTTTTCATATAGTTATTTTCTTTAACTCGAAGACCAACTCTGTGAGATTGGTATATCATCATCACCTTCATAATACTGAGAAACATGTTGTTATAAGCTAGTGAGGTCAAGTTGCTTGTCCCAGGTGGCATATGTAGCAAAAAAAGGACTGGTATAGGAACTTGAATCATTGCATTTTGATACCAGTCCTTGAGTTCTTAACAATTTTTTCTGTAGAGATATTTCCTGATTTTCTATGATGCAAGGACTTTCTTGGACTTCTTTCTTCTGCTTCCTTAAATTCTTCATAGATATCATTAATGTTTCTATTGTTTTAAGTTACTATCTATAGAGCAGAAAGCTGTAGATGTGACAGAGGTTAAAATTATTTATTTTAAAAGCATTCATTGCTACTTATGCTTCTGCTTGAATGTAAGAAATATAATAATCTAATAGAAAGTTTAATTAATTTTGATCATGTGGGTATTGTGTAATGTTTCAGTGAGCATCAGTGCCTATTCCATGGATGAAGAAAGTGGCAGGACATGAAACAGAATCAAATTGTGCAGATTCACAGGACAGCTTCCTTATTTAATTTGAAGTATTGTGAACTTCTTCATATCCTACAAACCCAGAGATAAAGGTAATTCATTCATGTTGTTAATCCTATGCTCTTGCTCCTGCCCATTCTTATGTTTGTCCAAACTCACTTAAAAAAGAAAAAAGAAAAAGAAAAAGTTGAAATTCATTATCAGTGACCATATATTTAAAATTTGAATGTAATTGCTATAGAGTTATAGAAATATAAAATAATTTATGGCTTAAAATCCTTTCAGCAAATTATTATATAAAACTGTACTTTGTTTTGTATCTGTAACTGCTTCATGAACTATCTATCATTTGTGATTCTGTTATCTCTTTCGGTGTGTGTCAAAAAGGAGCCTTTTAATCCTTAGAGTACTGTGAAAATTTAGTCTTAATAGCTTCTATTTCAGTCAAAGTTGAGCTTGAGTTTTGAGTTTATGAATTTGGTTGTAAGAATAGAGAGAGTTGGAAAGGCAGGGGGTTCAGGATAATGTAATTTAGCCTCATATTCTTCATTGACTCTCACAGCCACACAAAGTAAACCAACAGCCTAAGAAAACACCAGTTCACTAGACCCACACTCCTCTACTTTTGTTCCATGAGCATTTGTTGTTCTTTGGACATTTTTAGAACTGCAGAATCCCAGGTTTCACTCTAGACATACAGATTAAAGATTTGTTTTCTAATCCACATCTCTGGGGACAAGATTCACCATTTCCCACCCCACCAGAACACAGCTCCTAAGCCCTTCATCTCTTATGTGGTAATTTTGGCTTCACCACTATATGAATTTGGAGATTTTGCAGCTGGATTGATTTCCTGGAAAGGTCTTCCTTCAAGTAGAGCAGGTATTCTGCATGTCTCTAATAACCTCCACTTTAATGTAGTTCAGTTTCTATGTATGAACATGGATAAATAGCCAGTCTTAAAGCAAGGGAGACAACTAGAAGTAACAGTGGAAACTTGTTCAGTTACAGCTACAGCAATATATAGATCTTTACAAAACAGCAGTTACATTGTGTAGACAGTGATGAATGTGAAACTATAAATCCTGGAAATAGTGGTAGTAAATAGATAGAAACAGGAGTAGTTCACAGATAAGGATATGAAGTATATTCTCTTCATATTTTGCCAAAAATGAACTTCGTATATTTTATGGAATAGAGAGCTGGTTTAAAGGAAACAAATTCATAACCAGTGCCTTCTAGAGTTGTCTGTATTAATAAATTATTGAGAAAGTATTTTAATTAAAATATATATTTTATTAACATATATTTCCTTCTTTGCATTAATTTATGATATATCTCATAAAGAAAGAAAATGCTAGCTTTCTTTTCATTTAGTATTGCTACTGCTAAGTCACTTCAGTCGTGTTCAACTCTGTGTGACCCTATAGACGGCAGCCCACCAGTTTCCCCTGTCCCTGGGATTCTCCAGGCAAGCACACTGGAGTGGGTTGCCATTTCCTTCTCCAATGTATGGAAGTGAAAAGTGAAAGGGAAGTCACTCAGTCGTGTCCGACTCTTTGCGACCCCATGGACTGCAGCCTCCCAGGCTCCTCAGTCCATGGGATTTTCTAGGCAAGAGTATTGGATTTCCAACATAATATACTTTTTCTAATCTCCGATGACCTTTGTTTAGTTGCAAACACTCTCGTGTGCTCAGCTGTTAAGTTTACAAAGAGTATTATAATTTATTAAACCATATCCTTTTCATCATGTCCCTTCTTGGACAAAAGAAACTGAAAGAAAGGAAGATAAATGCTTAGCATATTTGCTAATTTCCTACACATAAATATATTATTTATGCCTAAATCAACACCAAAAATTAACTCATCACACCAAGAAAATAATTTGTTTCATCTTACCATCATAGTAGTTACTTTCCTTTTTTTTCTTAATAAAACTTAATTTCATATTGGAGTATAGCTGATTAACAGTGTTGTGATATTTTCAGGTGGATGGCAAAACGACTCAGTCATAATATATACATATATCCATTATCCCTCAAATTCCCCAGCAAGGGTGCCATATAACATTGAGTAATTTTTGATGTCTTAATCAAGGTTATCATTCCTCTAGTCAATTGGATTTTAAATTCACCAAAAATTTGAAAATATCACTATAAATTATCTTACCTTCATTAGACTATAGTTTTGTTTANTTCCTTCTTTATTAGTCTGATAATCGTCTCCAGTCCTTCTATTTGGTAAAATACTTAAAAAGCAGGGCACTGAGCAAAATAGAGAAATAGTGCTGAAGCTGATTCAGTAAAGAAAACTTTCAGAGGAAGACAATGTATTTGTGGGAGCAATTGTCTGAGGAGTCAGAATACTTTGGAAAAATAACCATGCCTCAGAAAAGGGTATTATTCTCCTTACCATCAAAAATATTCAGAAATAGAAAGTTGATAGAGGAGAGAATACAAGGGATGAAAGACTAAGAAGAGAAGAGAGATGCAAGAGACAGAGGAGAGGAGAAGGGGGGAGGAAACAAGAATCTAGGCTCTAATTCTCCAACACTTACTTGTGATGTGACCTTGAACAAGTTTTCCAATTTCTCTCATCTTTGACTAAATGTAAACTAATTTTAGACCCACTATTAATACCTTATCCTGTAACAAACCTAGAGAAAAGTATTTGGAAAAGAAAAACAGTGAAATCTGTGCTCATCAGTAACAAATCTACCCTTCCAGTCAACACAGGCAACTCAAGTTTTGATGGTTGTGTGTGTGTGTGTGTGTGTGTGTGTAGCTCAATCGTGTCTGACTCTTTGTGACCATGTGGACTGTTGCCTGCCAGGCTCTTCTGTCCATGGGATTCTCCAGACAAGAATGATGCATTTCTAGCAAATCCTCCCAGAAATATCTTCCAGCAGCACCACTTTGTTTTGTAGCTTTATTCTTTTCCAGTGTTTGTTACATTTTATGCAGTGTCTTTCATATTATCTTCCTTCTTCTGGGGCTGAATGATACATGTCAAAATGTACATTTTTGTCTCTGTGTGTACTAATCAAACGGTCCAACCTCTCTCTTTTTGCTCATAGACTCTGGTTTTTGTGTGAGAGCCCTCATTCTAAACCTAACTTTATTTTTTCATTAAAAATTTTCTTTCTACAGCAAATATTAACCACTTTTCCCACTTTAGTTATTATTAAATATGAGAAATGGATTCTCCTACAAAGTTGGCCAACTGTTGTTATTAACTGCCTTCCACTTCAGAGCCAAAGAGGTTCAGATAGAAGTTTGGCTATCCCTCCCTCTCTTTAACTAAATATGAAGATAGCAACAAATATTTGAAAGCTTTTCTGAAGATTAAATGGAATATAATGCCTGGGATATTTCCTGGCATATTGGTGCTTGATGGTTATTAATGCCTGTCATTCGTATTAAGCAACAGCAGGGCAGACCTCTATGATCAGAGAACAATGCAGCATAGTACTGTGGGTACATTTTCCTCTGAGAGCAAACGACTTTTCTCTGCACAAGGCACAATTCTTTCTGTGCAAAGATTGGTGTCTTGCCTCTCATAGTCTTTCATAAAGTGTGTACACATATCAGGTTCGTGGAGGACAAAAAGAGGAATTTTGCTAGAAATCTTGGACTTGATCATAGGAAAATGCACTTCCCCACTGAGGAAAATAAAAACGCATTACATAGTACAGTGGTCCTTTACATTTCAGAGGTTAGAAGGCTGAGGTCGGTAAATACTGAAATTGCTCTACTCCCACCAGGAAGCCAGTTTGTTACAGTTTCTCTCATGTGCCTTAAAATTAGAATTTCCAAAACTAGGGCATTCTTCACCTTTTACATTAAAACTCCTGGTTAAGCAATTCTTACATGTGCATTAATTTGAACCATCATAAGGCTTTTCAGGTATCCAAATGCATATTTAGTGTGTTTTCTCTCAAAACAAAATGTGCTAATCACTTAAAGAAGATTGCTATAAAAAGAAAGTCACAAGCTCATGAAAAGGTGGTAGTTATACAAATAAAGTTTTCATATAAAATTAGCCTAGTTATTTATAGATGTATTGAAAGCACTACTAATTGAGATGTTCATATTTGCTTGATGAAAGTCTTATTAAGTGCATATTTCTGTAAGGGTTTGACATAAGTTATACATTCTTTTAAGACTGCCATATTTTAGTATAATATTGCATTTTACAATGGCAAGGAAAACAGTAAATTTAGAAACATACCAAATGAATCCCTCAATTGTTCTTTTAACATATTTTCACCCATTGTTTTCTTCTCATTTATTAGAAAGCCCATCTTTATGCCATTGATGTGAGATGCTGTTTTTATCCTATACAAAATTGCAATACCTTATCAATCTAAGTTTATGCCAAAGCTGCCCAACCCCCAATTCCATAATTTAAACATATGCTTCAGTCCCTAGGCATGTAAAAGAAAGGAAAAATGAGGGGGAGGATTATTGAAATAAGTAAAAGCCATGTGGGAGAACTATATTCCTCTTAGTAGCTACCCCTGTGTATGTGATTGGTGATAAGTTATAAAACTGGAATTCAGGTACAAACTATACCTCAATTTTTTTTTTTTTTGGTAATTCTTTCCTTTTATAAAATAACAAAAAGTAAATACAAACCTAAACAGTGTGTTGAAAAGCAGAGACAAAACTTTGCTAACAAAGGTCAATATTGTCAAAGTTATGTTTTTTTCCAGTAGTCATGTTCTGATGTGAGAGTTGGACCGTAAAGAAGGCTGAGCACCGAAGAACTGATGCTTTCAAATTGTAATTCTGGAGAAGACTTCTGAGAGTCACTTGGACAGCAGGAGATCAAACCAGTAAATCCTAAAGGAAACTAACCCTGAATATACATTGAAGGGACTGATACTGAAGCTGTAGCTGCAGTACTTTGGCCACCTGATGCAAGGACCTGATTTACTGGAAAAGACCTTGAAGTTGGGAAAGACTGAAGACAAAAGGAGAAGGGGCAGCAGAGAATGAGATCATTAAATAGCATCGCCCACTGAATGGACATGAATCTGAGCATACTCCAGGAGCTAGTGAAGGACAGGGAAGCCTGGCATGCTGCAGTCTATGGGGTCACAAAGAGATGGACACATCTTAGCAACTGAACAAGAACAACAACAAATACAATATAACAATGTTTATATTTTTTATTTTTTATGTGACTATACAGGTGATTATTTTATTAATTTTAGAACTTTTAGGATTTTAAAATAAAATTTCTCAAAGTGACAGCAAAATTTGAGAAGAAATCTAAACTTTACTCCAAGAGAAGAAAAGGAGGAATGGAACTGGGAGAATAGGTTCCTTGCCAGAAATCTGTGCTTATATAGATAGGGACCTTTAAAAAATGTGTACCTTAACTTATGAATCTTAAAAACTGTTGTCTAGCATGTATTGCTGGACCAGGTCACTTGTTCCTTTTAAGGAGATAACACTAATGGGGCCAGAAAAGCTGAGAGTGGGAATGTAGCAGGGTTTGAATTTGGAGTCTACCACTACCTGCTGTGCGACCTTAATTCAAACTTCTCTAGTTATTTTATAACCTATATTGTAGAAATGGTAGAAAATATATTAGAAAAAATGCTTTTGAATACATAGTCTAGAACCTGGTGTGCAGTAAACATCCCCCAGATAAGCATTAAAATGTATTATAATTATTCTTCACAACGTTTTACCACCTGAATTGAATGCCACAATTTTAAAGTGAGGAAGTCAGATTCATTTTTGTGCTTGTCTTGGTGATGGTCCTGATGTAATTATGTGATTTTTCTTCTATCCCCAATGCTACCCCCACATAGTTTGATAGAACAAAAATATGGTGTTAATTCTAAAAGTGCTATTTTTACATTCAACAGGAGACTACTACTATTCCTGTTTCACCCAAAGCTCAGAAAATTAACCTAGGAAAAGCAGTAACCTTTTATTGTTATGAGAGACCTTACTGTTTTGTACTGATGTTGGCAGCAGTCCTTACACTTATTTCTCTGTAGACAAAATGATATGCAACTTAGAATGGTCCTATGAAAATCCATCCATCACCTTTTCTTATGAATATACTTTTTTCTTTATTTTTTTATTATATAAAAGTTTTTTTATTATATAAAAATCAACCCACTAAGAATCTTCAATCCTTCTACTCAAAATAGAGAGGAAGAGGGTGGCTTGGTATGCATATTTGGCTCAGGCCTTTTGAGAAACAGCCAAAATCAATTGTTAATTCAAGAACACAGATTACAAATAAGTCAACTGTAAATTCTAGAAGATGCATTAGGAAAAAAAAGTTTCTCTTCAGTGTTGCTTATGAAAGACATCTTCTTCTATGAAAAAGAGAGAGATGAGTAATTATCTTTCTAACTTTGGATACATTTTTAAAAGATTTTATTAACATATAAAATATTCTAAGGCTGAATGTTATTACAGTGTTCCAAATGTGATATTGATAGTTAATGATTAAGACATTAACAGTATCTGAGAATAAAAATAACAAAAAAATTAAAAATCTCAATTCATGATAATTATAAATTATTGAAATTTATAATAAATATTTTAAGAACCTGCACCTAGCAGCACAAAACACTCAGCCTTCAGATGCACATTATTATGCAATTTAACATCACTGTCATTTTTTATTTTATACCCTGAGGGGTTTTCTAAAGTGAAATAAAAGATGACACTAAACATAAAGTATTTTAGCATTGAATGTCATTTTGAAACTCCCTAGGAAGATATTCCCAAACAAAAACTGTCATTACAGAAAGAAGTTTTTATCACATTCCTTTCAAAATTATATGATGAAAAGTTAAGTAGTAATAATCCTACATATTTGACTGTACTAGCTAATTAGTAAATATCTATGTCCTGATATTTTTCAACGTTCTATTATATGTTTCAGATATGGATATATTATTGAAAAATACTCTTATCATCACTTGCTTTTAGTGTGTGAAATAGTTGCTATAAAAATATATATTTGATATATAACAGATTGGAGTAGAGGATTGCAATCCACTCCAGTATTCTTGCTTAGAGAATCCCATGGACAGAGGAGCCTGCTGGGCTAAAGTTCATAGGTTGCAAAGAGTCAGATGTGACTGAATGACTACTTTCATTTTCACTCTTTCAGTATGTAGAAGATGGTCTCTTCCCCATCTAACTAAGTTGAAAAAGTTTAACCAAGAAATTAGTGTTGGACGTATTTAGAAAATTTGATTATACAAAAATGAAAAGCTGAAATGGACCCAAATAGAAAAATAATCTTTAGACACTGAATCTTTTGACACACTTTGATATACACTGAGACACTCAAAATTAACTAAAGCAAACTAGAGTTGAGGGTAGAGGTTACTATGAATTTGGTACCTTAATCACATTGATTTTTGGCATTTTAAGCTTTATTTTATTTGAAATTTTCCCCCAGGAGATAAGTGAAAACAGATTAAGGAGTTGGGTTACAAAAGATAGAAATTTTTATGTAGAATAATAATTCTTCAATAATTTGAGTTTTAATGGGATTGAACTCTTTCAGTTCAGTTCAGTTGCCCAGTCGTGTCTGACTCTTCACGACCCCATGAATCACAGCATGCCAGGCCTCCCTGTCCATCACCATCTCCCGGAGTTCATTCAAACTCACGTCCATCGAGTCAGTGATGCCATGCAGCCATCTCATCCTCTGTCGTCCCCTCTTCCTCCTGCCCCCAGTCCCTCCCAGTATCAGTCTTTTCCAATGAGTCAACTCTTCACATGAGGTGGCCAAAGTACAGGAGTTTCAGCTTTAGCATCATTCCTTCCAAAGAACACCCAGGGCTGATCTCCTTCAGAATGGACTGGTTGGATCTCCTTGCAGTCCAAGGGACTCTCAAGAGTCTTCTCAACACCACAGTTCAAAAGTGTCAATTCTTCAGCACCCAGCTTTCTTCACAGTCCGTGCAATATAATTGCATCACCAAAAATTACCTATATTAAAAGAGCATATTCACTAATTTGTGTAATGATTTAGTTTTTTTCAGACATATACATTAACCCATGTCTATAAAGACAAATAAATACATAAGTATGTAATCCATGATGAGGCTAATATTTTTCTAGATGGATGACATTTATATGGTCACCAACATCAGACATTTTAAAGATATCTTATTAATATAAAAGCCATTTTCTGTATGACCTTAGGAAGAAGTTCTGAAAATTTTAATATTGGTATCNTCAATTATATTTTAAGTAATTGCAATTTAATATATTTGAACTAAAAAATATTGACTTGTTAGCTATTTCTTTAATATTTGAAACACATTTAGGGTTTATGATCTCTGATGTTTGCAATTTCAAAGAGGAGGAATCCCAAAAGGAAAAGTTCAAGCAGACTGTCAGTCAATAAACCATTTGTAAACTTTAAGAAAAATATTTGTACATTGTCTCTGTTCATATCCAAAAAAGCAGCATACATTTAGGAATAGCATACTTACAGTTTTACTTATATTTCAGGTGTAGTGCAGGCTTCCCAGGTGACACTAGTGGTAAAGAACCAGCCTCCCAGTGCAGGAGATATAAGAGATTCAGGTCCAGTCCTTGAGTTGGGAGTATTCCCTGGGTCCACTCCAGTATTCTTGCCTGGAGAACCCCGTGGACAGAGGAGGCTGGTAGGCTACCAGACAGAGGAGTCTGGTGGGCTACCATCCATGGAGTTACAAAGAGTCAAACACAACTGAAGTGACTTACCACACAACAGAGACACATAGGTGTAGTGAGAAGAGGAAACATAATTGTTAGAAGTAGTTTAAGAAAAATTTAGTTGTATGAAAGAAACGTTCTGTGATCTTTCCTGTCAATGAAATGATTATGTGCTCGGTTTCTCAGTCATGTCCAACTATTTACTACCCCGTGGACTCTAGCCCACTGGGATCCTCTGTCCATGGGATTTTCCTGCAAGAATACTGGAGTGGGTTACCATTTCCTCCTCCAGGAGATCTTCCCAACCCGGGGGTCGAACTTACATCTCCCACTTCTTCTTCATTGCAGGTGATTCTTTACCTGCTGAGGCACCAGGGAAACCTGTAAGCACTGTTAGTGAATAATCACTGTTTTTACACAGCACACAAAATATACTGATATTCAAACAGCATCTGTGTACTCTTTTGATTTTACTGAGAAAGAGCACATAGCACACTTTATATGAGAATTTGTTCATGATGATGTTTAGATTTTGTCCAGTAATGCTTGTAATGCACTGAAATTTTCAGAGAATGAGAATTTTCAATTTTTAATATTTTAAAGCCATGCTCTTATTAAGCAACCCAAAGCAGGAGCGGAGAGAGTGGTAATAAGGTAATGAAAAATTTATAAAACCCTGAGGGAAATCCCATGAACAGAGGAGCCTGGTGGGCCACAGTCGATGGGGTTGCAGAGTTGGAAAAGAATTAGTGACTAAACAAAAAATATTAAAGATAAGAATACTAAAGACATTATTTTCACACATTTTGCATATCACCACTAGGGATATGCAGTTTATAGTTTATAAACCTATACACAAAAGTCACCATATAAATAATTTTTGCAAGATATTTGACAGTGTTCTTCATGATGAGAAAATTTTGGAAAAATGTCATTTATCTTTTCTTCCAAAGGCAACATTTTCTCAGTTGAATTTTGCATACTTTGAAAAAGACATTGTTTCAGTATCAAAACATTTGGTACTTCAAGTACCAAATCATCTGCTTACAATTAAGAACATATTCTGTGTAGATTCTGATAAAATTTTATTACAAAGATACTTATAAAAACCTTCTGTTTGGAGGAAATAACATTTTGTTAAAACCACACATTAGTGTTATTTAACCACTGTTGTAGAAATTGCCTTGTAAAATGTAAGAACTGTGTGCTGCCTAATGTATAAAACCATTTTATTAAATGTATTCAGTGTGATGTATTGTGAGAAAGAATCACCTGAAGATTATTTTAGCATATTAAAGTATCCCCTTTCTTTTTTTTAAGTGCACATGGAACTTTCTCCAGGATAGATCACATCTTGGGCCATAAATCTAGCCTTCATAAATTAAAAAAAATTAAAATCATTCCAAGAATATTTTCTGATCACAATGTAGTAAGATTAGATGGCAACTAAAAGGAACAAACTATTATAAATACAAACATATGAAGGCTAAACAGCATGGTTCTGAAAAACCAAACAATCATAGAAGAAATATAAAAATATGCATAGAAATGAATGAAAATGAAAACACAACAACCCAAAACCTCTGGGATTTGGTAAAAGCAGTGATAAGGGGGAGGTTCAAGCAATACAAGCTTACCTAAAGAAACAATAAAGTGAAAGTGAAGTCGTTCAGTCGTGTCCAACTCTTTGTGATCCCATGGACTGTAGCCCACCAAGCTCCCCCGTCCATGGGATTCTCCAGGCAAGAATACTGGAGTGGGGAACCTAACTCTACACTTAAAGCAACTAGAAAAAGAAGAAATGAAGAACACCAGGGTTAGTAAAAGGAAATAAATCATAAAAATTAAGGCAGAAATAAATGAAAAAGAAACAAAGGAGAACAGAGCAAAAATCAACAAAGCTAAAGCTGGTTCTTTGAGAAGATAAACAAAATAGACAAACCATTAGCCAGACTCATCAAGAAAAAAAGGGAGAAGAATCAAATCAACAAAGTTAGAAATGAAAATGTAGAAATCACAGCAGAGAACACAGAAGTACAAAGGATCATGAGACTACTATCAGCAACTATATGCCAATAAAATGGACAATTTGCAAGAAATGGATAAATTCTTAGAAAAGTATAACTTTCCAAAACTGAACCAGGAAAAAATAGAAAATCTTAACAGACCCATCAAAAGTATGATATCAAAACTGTAATCATAAATATTCCAAAAAACAAAAACCCAGGAACAGACAGCTTCACAGCTGAATTCTACCAATAATGTAGAGAAAAGCGAACACCTTCCTTACTCAAACTCTTCCAGAAAATTGCAGAGGAAGGTAAACTTCCAAACTCATTTTTGAGGCCACTATCACCCTAATACTAAAACCTGACAAAGATGCCACAAAAAAGAAAACTACAGGCCAATATCACTGATGAACATAGATGCAAAAATCCTCAACAAAATTCTAGCAAACATAATCCAACAACATACTAAAAAGATCATACATCATGACCAAGTGGGCTTTATCTCAGGGATGCAAGGATTCTTCAACATTTGCAAATCAATGTGATACACCACATTAACAAATTGAAAGATAAAATCTATATGACTATCTCAATAGATGCAGAGAAAGCCTTTGACAAATTCAACATCCATTTATGATAAAAACCCTCCAGAAAGCAGGCATAGAAGGAACATACCTCAACATAATAAAAGCCATATATGATAAACCCACAACAAACATTATCCTCAATAGTGAAAAACTGAAAGCATTTCCCCTAAAGTCAGGAAAAGACAAGGGTGCCCACTTTCACCACTACTATTCAACATAATTTTGGAAGTTTTGGCCACAGCAATCAGAGAAGAAAAATAAATAAAAGGAATCCAGATTGGAAAGAAGAAGTAAAACTGTCACTGTTTGCAGACGACATGTTCCTCTACATAGAAAACCCTAAAGACCCCACCAGAAAATTACTAGAGCTAATCAATGAATATAGTAAAGTTGCAGAATATAAAATTAAGACACAGAAATCCCTTGCATTCCTATATACTAACAATGAGAAAACAGAAAGAGAAATTAAGGAAACAATTCCATTCACCATTGCAATGAAATAAATAAAATACTTAGGAATAGATCTACCTAAAGAAACAAAAGACCTATATATAGAAAACTATAAAGCACGGATGAANTAAAGCATGGATGAAAGATCAAAGATGACACAAATAGATGGAGAAATATACCATGTTCATGGATCAGAAGAATCAATATAGTGAAAATGAGTATACTACACAAGAAATCTGTAGTTCAATTCAATCCCTATCAAGCTACAAATGGTATTTTTTGGAGAACTAGAACAAATAATTTCACAATTTGTATGGAAATACAAAAAAAAAAAAAAAAAAAAAACACCCTCAAATAGCTAAAACAATCTTGAGAAAAAAGAATGGAACTGGAGGAATCAACCTACCTGACTTCAGACTATACTACAGAGCTACAGTCATCAAGACAGTACAGTACTGGAAGAAAGACAGAAATATAGATCAATGGAGCAAAATAGAAAGCTCAGAGATAAATCCATGCACCCATGGACACCTTATATTTGACAAAGGAGGCAAGATATACAATGGAGAAAAGACAATCTCTTTAACAAGTGATGCTGGGAAAACTGTTCAACCCCCATTTAAAGAATGAAACTGGAACACTCTCTAACACCATACACAAAAATAAACTCAAAATGGATTAAAGATCTAAATGTAGACCAGAAATGATAAAACTCCTAGAGGAAAACAGGCAAAATGATAAAACTCCTAGAGGAAAACAGGCAAAACACTCTCTGACATAAATCACAGCAGGATCCTCTGTGACCCACCTCCCAGAGTAATGGAAATAAAAGTAAAAATAAACAAACTGGGCCTAATTAAACTTAAAAGCTTTTGCACAACAAAGGAAACTATAAGAAAGGTGAAAAGACAGCATTCTGAATGGGAGAAATAATAGCAAACAAAGCAACTGACTAAGAATTAATCTCAAAAATATACAAGCAGTTCCTGCAATTCAATTCCAGAAAAATAAACGACCCAATAAAAAAATGGGCCAAAGAACTAAATAGACATTTTCCAAAGAAGACATGCAGATGGTTAACAAACAAATGAAAAAATGCTCAACATCACTCATTATCAGAGAAATGCAAATCAAAACCACAATTAGGTATCATCTCACGCCAGTCAGAATGGCTGCTATCCAAAAGCCTACAAACAATAATTGCTGTAGAGGGTCTGGAGAAAAGGGAACCCTCTTACACTGTTGGTGGGAATCCAAACTAGTATAGCCACTATGAAGAACAGTGTGGGGATTCCTAAAAAACTGGAAATAGAACTGCTTTATGACCCAGCAATCCCACTGCTGGGCATACACACTGAGGAAACCAGAATTGAAAGAGACACGTGTACCCCATTGTTCATCACAGCACTGTTTACAATAACCAGGACATGGAAGCAACCTAAATGTCCATTGGCAGATGAATGGATAAGAAAGCTGTGGTACAAATACACAAGGGAATATTACTCAGCTATTGAAAAGAATGCATTTGAATCAGTTCTAATGAGGTGGATGAAACTGGAGCCTATTATACAGAATGATGTAAGTCAGGAAGAAAAACAACAATATAGTATATTAACGTATATATATGGAATTTGGAAAGATGGTAATGATGACCCTATATGCAAGACAGCAAAAGAGACATAGATATAAAGAACAGTCTTTTGGACTCTGTGGGAGAAAGCTTTGGTGGGATGATTTGAGAGAATAGCAATGAAACATGTATATCACCATATGTGAAATAGATCACCAGTCCAGGTTTGATGCCTGAGACAGGTGCTCAGGGCTGGTGCACTGGGATGACCTTGAGGGATGGAATGGGGTGGGAGGTGGGGGGGGGTTTCAGAATGGGGAACACATGTACACCCATGGCTGATTCATGTGAATGTATGGCAAAAACCAGTACAATATTTTAAAGTAATTAGCCTCCAATTAAAATTAAAAAAGAAAGTAGCCCTTTTCTGTGATATACTTAAAATACATTATTTGAGTTCAGACATAACACTTACTATTCTAACGTTTAAAAGTAGATGGGGTATAAATCATCATTGCATATGGCAACTGTTCATCAAAATTTTTCTAGATTTCACTAATTGATGTTTTTACAGTATAATTTGCCACTAATTGTTTTGAAATATAAAAGGAATGGGAAGAAATCAATCTTGTTAATAAATTGCCCATAAATTTTAAAGTATTGAAATCAGTCTTCCTTCGAGGTTACTATTTGTACCATTGAAAAGAATATTATCTTAATTTAATGCTGTAAAATATTCTATAAAGACATCCTTGATAAATAAAAATATTTGGTTTATCCTAGCTAATGAGTGATCCCTAGGATGCATAATTCTATTTTCTCCAAACTCTTTGTGAATTTCCTTTTCTAGCAGCTTCAAGGGCAATTGAAGGTATGCCAAAAAGCACTGAGCCACAGCACATCCTTGATGAATTTCACAAGTCCATCCTCTCTAAAACAAGTGTAATTCAGGTTTAATTTCTTGACATGAAGCAACATTACAACATCCTTGGAGTAATTTTTTAGGTGTTATGTCAATTAGAAAGCTTAGGGTCACTGATTATATAGCTAGATGTTACTAATTACAAAACCTTCCAATGGTAATTAAAAATCTATTATAATTAATGACAAAACGTTAAAAGGAGTCAGTTATCTCAGCAGTTGAGCATTTTACATAAATTAGTACACTATACTTTCCATTACCAATCTAAAAGGATTAAAAATCATCTTGTGGAAAGATACTATGTTTGTATTTAATGAAAAGTAAATGGAGAAAAGAAGCCAGTATCTGAATAATTCAGAGCCCTTGTTATTAAAGCTTCTCTGAAATATTCAAGTATTTAGAACACTTATCAATATAGATACACATTGATGCACACTCTATTTAGGTCTCATTTTCAATCTATAAATGCAAATTTTTATCTGCTAATTTGAGTCATTTAAGTTAATATGTATGTTTACTTAATCAAGAAGCCCATTCTTTCATTTACATTTTACTTATCTGTACTTCCTCTCAGCAGTCCTCAGGGCCACATAATTTTTATATAATGTGGGTAAAGTTCTTTCAGAAGTTATAATTAAAAAAATAAATGAAACAATTATTTAGTAGTAATAAGACAAAACTAATGCACATGCCCTATGAAACTAGCAAAGAGACACATGGACTCTGTTAAAGAAACATTGCATTAAATTGAATAATAAGGAAGGAATAATAATTGAAAAACAAGGAAGACTTTATTCATGACTGTTTAAATAGAGCCAAGAGGTTGAACTCATCCTTGTTGAAACAAAAAATGAGTTTTAATCACAAAGTGAACTTGTAGAAAAGTACTTGTAGAAAAGACTTGAAGGGGTGGTTTACTGGTACCCAGGTCTTTGAGAAGAACATTCTAGGTTGTAAAATTAGCAAGAAGTTGGGAGAGGATTTACATTTCAAAGGAGCAGAGAAATAGTTTTTAATTGCAAGTATTTCTAAGTAAATAACTCAAGAAAGGGAATGTCAGGGATGTAGAGTTAGCTGCAAAGCATTAAAGGTTAGTCAAGCTGGAGAACTATAAGCCTACATTTGTCAGCTCTGAATAGCCATAACATTCTTCTAACTTAAATAATGTTTGAGCTTCTTTATATCTGGAGCAGACAGTAAATTTCTTATGATTGTGAATCAGCAGTCTTTCAGGTAATTTACAAACTTTAAACATAAACTCTCAATTTTTGACAATCACATATGTGTCATTTTTTGGAAATGAAAGTCATTAGTCTAATAAATTGTTATTTCCAAATGAACAATTCAGCCAAAAGTAACCAAAAAGTGTATGAATAATATGATAGAGAAGTTTTTTTTTCTTTCTGTTTCCTTTTTTTCCCCCTGAGATTAGTATACATTACTGATAAAAATAATAGTTGCCTTTTCAGACATAAAACAGTATGAAATAGAAAATGGATCTTAATTGCCATAATTGTTTTTCTATTAATAGAGGTAAAGCACAGAGAGCAAGAAAATTTTCAGTTGAAAATTTGTGCAGTAATAATTGTTGATACAAACTCTCAAGATTGGTTTTCTACCTCTAATATATTCAGTGCTTCTCTCATTTCTCTGTTCAGTGGTTCACTTGTGATGTAGTATTTGTGGTGAAGGTATGAGTAACCTTGTCTATCATATCAATAATTTATATAAATGGAGGTCTTGAATTAAATGACAATATCATTAATATTTTTATATATCATCGTGAAGAAAATATTCAAAATAAACATAAGTAATGTGAACTTTTTATAGGTGGATAGTTACAAGACAATTATGCTTGAAAAATCACAAACCTGATCGTTTTTGTTTTCTCTTAAATCAAGCCTCTTCTCATTCTTTCATACTGCTTTTTCTATTGACATAAAATGTGCTATTTAAATACAGCATAGGGAAATTATTCCTGAAATGAAACAACATGATCTCCACTCAAGCACAGCAAGAAAATATGATTGATATCCTGTAATGCTTCTTGTGAGCAAAGGTCAGAATGAGAAATAAGTATGAAGTTGTTAGAGAAAGAGAAAAAGTATAGCAAAAGAAAAAATACATGTTAACAACATTTCATTAGAAGTTTCATGCAAAAATCATAAGGTTGCCAGAGCAAACTGATACTTAGAAAATTTCTAATGTTTAATATTAATTTTGTTGCCAAAATTATTTGTTAAAATTATAATGATGTTATGATATTTAGATTTATATAAGGAAATTTTCAGTAGTTTGAAAATCAAAGATCAGAAAGAAAGTTGTGTACTATACATTGTTGCTGTTATTTAGTTGCTCAGTCATGTCTGACTCTTTGCAACCCTATGGACTGTGACACACCAGCCTTCCCTGTCTTTCACTATATCTCAGAGTTTGCTCAGTCTCATGTCCATTGAGTCAATGATGCCATTCAACCATCTCGTCCTCTGTCATCCCCTTTTCCTCCTGCCTTCAATCTTTCCAAGCATCAAGGTCTTTTCCAATGAGTCAGCTCTTCCATTGCTCAAAGGGAACCAAATTATCTTGGCCATCATATTATAGGATTTTTATTTTAAGGAAGTTTCTTTTTAAGCTGGCCCTTTAGCCACTTTTGGAGAAGGAAATGGTAAGCCACTCCAGTATTCTTGCCTACAGGATTCCATGGACAGAGGAACCCAGCAGGCTACAATACATGGGATTGCAAGAGTCAGATACAACTGGGCAACTTTCACTTTCACTAGCCACTTTTAGTAACAGTCATGTTTATTGATTATGCTATGGTTAATTATCCTCTTGTACCATTTAAGAAGAGTATTATGATCAATGCTNTTTTCAAGGAAAACTTGTGCTTGTAAAAACACATAAAGAATATTCATTCTGATGTATGGTAGAAGCCAACAAAACATTGTGAAGCAAACACACACACACACACACACCCCCACACACACACATACACACATACACACACACACATAGGAGATGATCAACAACAGACTGAAATTACCTAACATTTATTAATCATAATTGACCTCATTTTTTCTCTTTGTATTAATTTAACTAAAAGACTTACAATTGTTTTTCAAATTCACTGTAATTATCAGCACAATTCAGGAATTTTACCTTATCTAAAATATCTAACATAAAGACCAAAGTTGTATTTCTTCTTCAAGCATGCCTTTCTCAAGCATCTTTATGGAAGACATTTAAAAAAGATTCATGAAACTATTTCCTCCAAAGAAAATCTAATAGTCTAGAGAGGAAGTATATTTAAAACAGTAAGTTCCCAACTATGATGAGTTAGAATCATTAGAGGAATGTTCATAATTCTCAGTTCCCAGTTTGTACTCAATACTAATTAAATCGGAAAGTCTGAGGGTAGGCATGAAACATTGTACTTTTTAAAGATCTTCAGGTGGATTAAACATGTAAAGTATGTAGGGAAACTTTATGTAAAGTATGAAAACCACTGAGTTGAAAGGTATTTAGCCTGACATCAGGAAAATAATCATATTCCCAAACATTTAATCATAGCATAATTTATGGGGCTTCCCTGGTGGCTCAGACAGCAAGGAATCTGCCTGCCATGCTGGAGACCCAGGTCGGGAATTTCCCCTGGAGAAGGAAATGGCAACCCACTCCAATATCATTTCACACCACATTTTTTTTAGTATGAAATTATAAGCTGAGCGACTAATGGACAGGGATGCTTCTAAAGGTTTTAATGAAATAACTGGGATGGAGTTAACGTTCACTTTAACTCTGAGTTTTTGATAAGCCATTGATTTTATCAGTTTTTAGGTTTACAAACAGCTCTTAAAGACTATTGCATATTGACTATGCAAAACTCTATCCAGATACTCCTCCAAATACTTTTCCTTTTATATAAAAATTTGATCAACAAAAGCACATTGAACTTGCTCATTCTGTTGTGATTTGTCTTGTTACATAAACTCCTCTTTAATAGTATAGTAAATGCAATCCTAAGTTTGACAAGTTATAAAACTGGGAGAAGAATTTAAAAATAACCAGATTCATTCACCATGTTTCAGGAGGTAAGACTGTAAAATAACTTAGTTTCCAGAAATTGCACTTCAAAATTATTACCCATAAAATGATCTAACTGGATATAGGAAAAGTATTAGTAAACGGTATAGCGCAAAGTCAAGGGTAGACCTTCAAGTTTGTGTGCATGCCTGCATGCTAAGTCACTTCTGTCATATCTGACTCTTTGCGACACTATGGACTATGTACAGCCAGGCTCCTCTGTCCATGGGATGCTCCAAGTAAGAATACTGGAGTGGATTGCCAGGTTCACCTCCAGGGGATCAAACCCACATATGTCTCCTGCTTTGGCAGATGGGTTCTTTATCATCAGTGCCACCTGGGAAGCCCAAAGTTCATGTGCTCGGTCTTAAAAATGAGACACCATATTGGCTGGTGTGTCCTAAAGTAACAAATCTGAGATTTTTCTATCAAATGTATTGAAATTGATCTTTAGATTTTATATTAACATCACCATACAATGATTGTGTTTGTTGCATTATTGTTTTCATCAGCACAGGGCAATTGCTAATCTAAAATCTTACTGACTTACCAAGATATAGTTTATTTATGGGGATTTTGAGGACATGGGGCAATGTGGCAGAGGTAATGGCTGTGTTTCTCCATTCTGTGTTTCAGACTCAATTCTTTCCATTTCATGGCTTCTTCATCTATCAGGGATTTCCTGTCCTCTCTGGATCCTCTTCTTCCAGCTGTGAGATAAAAAGATAAAAATATCCTCTGTCTAGAGGCTATTTAGAACGTGATGGTTATGTGTTACATGCTGCCATTTCCAGAAGTATCATAGGCTCTTGAGACTGTTTTCTATTGGTCAGAACTTGGTCACATGATCTCACTTTGCTGTAAAGCCACTGTTGTTTAAAAAATTAAGAGAGAGAGAAAAAAAAAAGCAAGATTTCTGTCATCTCATCAAACATCCTTTTATTTCTATCTGCAAAATCCTCAAAACCTTTCTCCAAGGGAGTCAGTACAAAGTCATACATATATACTGTATCAAAGCAAGAACTTCAGACAATATAACATAGTGTCTGTTGTTTTCCTCAATTCTTGGCTTAGCCCTGAAATATCATTGTTTCTTTAAATCCTTGCTCATGTCTTTAGTGTGGATATCATTTTGCTTGATTTCTGCTGTCTGCTTCTTATAGAAGCAAGCTTGAATTTCCAAAATTTGTATTCAGTTCAGTTCAGTTAAGCTCAGTCACTCAGTCATGTCCGACTCTTTGAGACCCCATGAATTGCAGCACACCAGGCCTCCCTGTCCATCATCAACTCCCAGAGTTCACTCAGACTCACATCCATAGAGTCAGTGATGCCATCCAGCCATCTCATCCTCTGCTGTCCCTTCTTCCTTCTGCCTCCCATCCCTCCCAGCATCAGAGTCTTTTCCAATGAGTCAACTCTTCGCATGAGGTGGCCAAAGTACTGGAGTTTCAACTTCAGCATCATTCCTTCCAAAGAAATCCCAGGGCTGATCTCCTTCAGAATGGACTGGTTGTATCTCCTTGCAGGCCAAGGGACTCTCAAGAGTCTTCTCCAACACCACAGTTCAAAAGCATCAATTCTTTGGCTCTCAGCCTTCTTCACAGTCCAACTCTCACATCCATACATGAGCACTGGAAAAACCATAGCCTTGACTAGATGGACATATGTTGGCAAAGTAATGTCCCTGCTTTTTAATATGTTATCGAGGTTGGTCATAACTTTCCTTCCAAGGTGTATCTAGGTTGGTCATAACTTTCCTTGCAAGGAGTAAGCATCTTTTAATTTTATGGTTGCAATTAAAACCTGCAGTGATTTTGGAGCCCCCCAAAAATAAAGTCTGACATTACTTCTACTGTTTCCACATCTAGTTCCCATAAAGTGATGGGACCAAATGCCATGATCTTAGTTTCCTGAATGTTGAGTTTTAAGCCAACTTTTTCACTCTCCTCTTTCACTTTCATCAAGAGGCTTTTTAGTTCCTCTTCACTTTCTGCCATAAGGGTGGTGTCATCTGCATATCTGAGGTTATTGATATGTCTCCCGGCAATCTTGATTCCAGCTTGTGCTTCTTCCAGCCCAGCGTTTCTCATGATGTACTCTGCATAGAAGTTAAATAAGCAGGGTGACAATATACAGCCTTGACTTACTCCTTTTCCTATTTGGAACCAGTCTATTGTTCCATATCCAGTTCTAACTGTTGCTTCCTGACCTGTATACCTTCTCAAGAGGCAGGTTAGGTGGTCTGGTATTCCCATCTCTTTCAGAATTTTCCACAGTTTATTGTGATCCACACAGTCAAAGGCTTTGGCATAGTTGATAAAGCAGAAATAGATGTTTTTCTGGAATTCTCTTGCATTTTCGATGATCCAGTGGATGTTGGCAATTTGATGTCTGGTTCCTCGGCCTTTTCTAAAACCAGCTTGAACATCTGGAAGTTGAAGGTTCACATATTGCTGAAGCCTGGCTTGGAGAATTTTAAGTATTACTTTACTAGCGTGTGAGAGGAGTGCAATTGTGCGGTAATTTGAGCATTCTTTGGCATTGCCTTTCTTTGGGATTGGAATGGAAACTGACCTTTTCCAGTCCTGTGGCCACTACTGTGGTTTCCAAATTTGCTGGGATATTGAGTGCAGCACTTTCACAGCATCATCTTTTAGGATTTGAAATAACTCCATTGGAATTCTATCACCTCCACTAGCTTTGTTCATAGTGATGCTTTCTAAGGCCCACTTGACTTCACATTCCAAGATGTCTGGCTCTAGGTGTGTGATTACACCATCGTGATTATCCAGGTCATGAAGATCTTTTTTTTTGCACAGTTCTTCCATGTATTCTTGCCACCTCTTCTTAATATCTTCTGCTTCTCTTAGGTCCATACCATTTCTGTCCTTTATCAAGCCCATCTTTGCATGAAATGTTCCCTTGGTATCTCTAATTTTCTTGAAGAGATCTCTAGTCTTTTCCAATCTGTTGTTTGCCTCTATTTATTTGCATTGATTGCTGAGGAAGGCTTTTTTATCTTTCCTTGCTATTCTTTGGAACTCTGCATTCAGATGCTTATATCTTTCCTTCTCCTTTGCTTTTGCTTTTCTTCTTTTCACAGCTATTTGTAAGGCCTCCTCAGACAGCTTTTTTTTTTTTTTTTTTTGCATTTCTTTTCCATGGGGATGGTCTTGATCCCTGTCTCCTGTACAGTGTCACAAACCTCCATCCATAGTTATCAGATACTCTGTCTTTAAGATCTAGTCCATTAAATCTATTTCTCACTTCCACTGTACAAACTTAAGGGATATGATTTATCATCTCTCCCTAAAGTTAAAAATACAACAGGGTATCATCACTCAGTAAATCTTTAACCCAGTTTACTGTTTAATGTGTGGGGCTGTTTTCTCTCCTTGTTGGTTGGCCTGAGATCAAACTAGGGTGGAGGTAATGAAGATAATAGCGACCTCTTACAAAAGGTCCCATGGACACAGTGCCTCATTTAGTGCCCCCAGCCATAGTGCAGGCCACTGTTGACCCACACCTCTGCAACAGAGTCCAGGACACTCAGAGGCAAGTCTGGGTCAGTCTCTTATGGGGTCACTGCTCCTTTCTCCTGCATTCTGGTGTTCAGATAGGGAAACAAGTATATCAAGGTCACCTTGCTTATTTAACTTATATGCAGAGTATATCATGCAAAATGCCACTCTGGATGAAGCACAAACTGGAATCAAGATTTCCTGGAGAAATATCAATAACCTCAGATATGCAGATGACATCACTCATGGCAGAAAGCAAAGAACTAAAGAGGCTCTTGAAAGTGAAAGAGGAGAAAGAAAAAGTTGGCTTAAAACTCAGCATTCAGAAAACTAAGATCATGGTATCCAGTCCTATCATTTCATGACAAATAGATGGGGAAACAATGGAAACAATAAGAGACTTTATTTTTGGGGGGGCTCTGGAATCACCGCAGAGTGCAGTCATGAAATTAAAAGACACTTGCTCCTTAGAAGAAAAGCTATGACCATCCTAGACAGCATATTAAAAAGCAGAGACATTACTTTGCCAACAAAGGTCCATCTAGTCAAAGCTATGATTTTTCCAGTAGTCAAGTACAGATGTGAGAATTGGACCATATAGAAAAGTGAGGGCCAGAAATAGATACTCTTGAACTGTGGTGTTGGAGAAGACTCTTGAGAGTTCCTTGGACTGAAAGGAGATAAAACCAGTCAATCCTAAAGGAAATCAGTCCTGAATATTCATTGGAAGGACTAATGCTAAAGCTAAAACTCCAATATTTTGGTCACCTGATGCAAAGAACTGACTCACTGTGGCAGATACATGTTGATGTATGGCAAAACCAATACAATATTGTGAAGTAATTAACCTCTAATTAAAATAAATTAATTTAAAAAAAAGAAAAGACCTTGATGCTGGGAAAGATTGAAGGCTGGAGGAAAAGGGGACAACAGAAGATGAGATGGTTGGATGGCATCACCAACTCGATGGACATGAGTTTGAGCAAGCTTCGGGAGTTGGTGATGGACAGGGAAGCCTGGCGTGCTGCAGTCCATTAGGTCGCAAAGAGTTGAACACTACTGAGCATCAGAACTGGACTGAACTGATAGTCATTCATGCATGCTAAGTTGCTTCAGTTGTGTCTGACTCTTTGCAACCCTATGAACTGTAGTTGGTCAGACTCCTCTGCCCACGGGATTCTCCAGGCAAGAATACTAGAGTGCATTGCCATTTCTTCCACCAGAGGATCTTCCTGACCAGGGATGGAACCAGTGTCTCTTGCACCTCCTGCATTGGCAGATGGGTTTTTTACCAGTGGTGTGTCATCTGGGAAGCCTGTATTGTCAATCACATCCTGGTATTTCTTCAGATTCAACATTAGAGAACTAATCATGAACAGAATGATTTGTACAATGCATGATCTTAAGAACATAAGATATTAAGAGGAAGACTTAAAAAATGCAGGGCCCAAAAGCAAATGCATCCTATCCCCTAAAATTGTTAGGGATCAAATCCAGTTTATACTATATAAACTAATATAACTGTCATTTTCCATGCTGCCAGTTGAACCTATAGGCAGCTTTGAATTATATCACTGCTTCACTTGGCATTTACATGTGGCAGTTCAGTTCAGTCACTCAGTTGTCCAACTCTTTGTGACCCCATGGACTGCAGCATGCCAGGACTCCTGGGTGTCCATTGCCAGTCTCAGAGTTTACCCAAACTCATGTTCATTGAGTCGGTGATGCCATCTAACCATCTCGTCATCTGTCATCCCCTTCTCCTCCTGCCTTCAATCTTTCCCAGCATCAGGGTCTTTTCAAATGGGTCAGTTCTTTGCATCAGCTGGCCAAGTATGTGTTAATATGAGGTAAAATAAGACCTTACAATGCTAAAGTTATTCCTGCAAATAATGGTCTGGACATGGATAGGGAGGATAGGGATTAACTAAACAGAAAAGTCCTCTTTCTTCTCCTGTATGTTTTATTATTCTCAAAGATCCTTTGTCCAAATTTATTTTTGTTTTCTCTTCCAACTGATTTGTTCAGCACCACCACAAGAGTCCAGTAATTTTCTGTACTCCATACATGTTATTTTGTTCCATATTCCTTCTTGATGTTTACAGTAAATGGCATCCTAGACTTGATTATTTGGTAAATAAACCTTTAAGTGGCAAGTATTATATTTAAGTATGAGTACTTGGAATTCAAATGGAACATATGTAGCCCATCTCTTTCCCAAGGGAGATTACAAATAAGTATACATTTGTGTACATATGTGTTTGTAGTCAATTCCTCTTCTTTACAAAGTTATTGTCAGTGATAGTAACTTTAAGATGTTGATTTTATAAACCAATAAATCATCATCCCCATCATCCCCAAATTTAGCTACTGATATAGGATGGCTGACTTTTTTGGATAAATATACAAACAGAAAAACAATGTTTCTATTTGAGACAAATACCATGCTATAATAAAAGGTATTCTGAATCCCAAACCAAAGGAGGTATCATAGTTCCAAACAGAGCCTCTTAAAAACAATAAATTTAGCTTTAAAAGATACTTACTATATTGCTGTCATGAGTTTCATTTCATGTGGACAGTGAAAAAATTATTCAGCAGGATTTTTCCATCTACTCATGTTTGGAAGCTAGTTAAAAAAATAAATTAATCTGATATTTTATCTCTGAAAGCATGCTTAGAGTTAAAACTATAGATATGTCATAAGGGAATAAAAAGATAAATCTGTGTTCTTGATTCTGGAAGGAGATAATTGGCCTTGTTATTGCTGTTTAGTTCCTAAGCTGTGTCTGACTGTTTGCAGCCCCACAGACTGCAGCATGCTGGGCTTCCCTGGCCTTCACCATCTTCTGGAGTTTGCTCACTTGTGTCCATTGAGTCAGTAATGCCATCCAACCATCTAATCCTTTGCCGCCCCATTCTCCTCCTGACCTCAATCTTTCCCAGCCTCAGGATCTTTTCCAACTCTTTGGCATTTTGCATCAGGTGGCCAAATTATTGGAGCTTCAGCTTCAGCACCACACCTTCCAATAAATATTTATGGTTGATTTCCTTTGGACTGACTGGTTTGATCTCCTTGCATTTCAAGGAACTCTCAAGAGTCTTCTTCAGCACCACAATTGAAAAGCATCAATTCTTTGGCATTCAGTCTTCTCTATGGTCCAAATTTCACACCTCTAAATGACTACTGGAAAAGTGATAGCTTTGATTACACAGTCCTTTTTCAGCAAGGTGATGCCTTTGCTTTTAAACATGCTATTTAGGATTATCATAGCTTTTCTTCCAAGGAACAAGCATTTGTTAATTTAATTTAAATTTAATTGGCCTAAAAGAAGACAATGATTGGTTTCCGGGTAGGTGAGAAACCAAGATAGGGTTATGCCAAAGTGATGAGACATAGGGCATTCGAGACAGTTGTGCAGGTCAGGTACAAAATGGAACAGAGTGAACCACCCACTTTTGGAAGCAGAATATTCATGAGAATTGGAAGACTCAAACAGTAACTTGTGTGATCTTCATTATGCTCTGTAACTTGACTTGACTTTACATCACTATACTCACTACTCTCAACATTACTTCATATTTTTATTTGACCTAACACATAACCATTGAGGCATCATTAGTGCTTGATTCTATTCTGGGCCCTAGGATAAAATAGGAGAACAAGATCAACCTGTCTGCCCTCACGAAGTTTCCATTGTTGTTTCTGCTTGATTATTGTCCCAACATAACAACAGAAGTTCTGTCAAAGCAGGGATATTGGCTATGTCTCTGTCTGTTGTATATTACATCATTTGTAGCCTAATCACTTCAGTTAGGTTCAGTCACTCAATGGTGTCTGACTCTGTGAGCCCATGAACCTCAGCACGCCAGGCATCCCTGTCCTTCACCAACTCCCAGAGTTTACCTAAGCGTATATCCATCTGGTCAGTGATGCCATCCAAGCATCTCATCCTCTGCCATCCCCTTTTCCCAGCATCAGGGTCTTTTAAAATGAGTCAGCTCTTCATATTAGGTGGCCAAAGTATTGGAGTTTCAGCTTCAACATCAGTCTTTCCAATGAACAATAAGGACTGATCTCTTTAGGATGGACAGGTTGGATCTCCTTGCTGTCCAAGGGACTCTCAAGAGTCTTCTCCAACACCACAGTTCAAAAGCACCAATTCTTTGGTGCTCAGCTTTCTTTCTATTCCAACTCTCAGATCCATACATGACTACTGGAAAAACCATAACTTTGACTAGACAGACCTTTGCTGGCAAAGTAATGTCTCTGCTTTTTAATATGCTGTCTAGGTTGGTCATAACTTTCCTTCCCAGGAGTAAGCATCTTTTAATTTCATGACTGCAGTCACCATCTGCAGTGATTTTGGAGCCCCCTAAAAAAGCCCGTTACTATTTCCACTGTTTCCCCATCTATTTGCCATGAAGTGATGGGACTGGATGCCATGATCTTAGTTTTCTGAATGTTGAGTTTTACACCAACCTTTTCACTCTCTTCTTTCACTTTCATCAAGGGGCTCTTTAGTTCTTCTCCACTTTCTGCCATAGGGGTGATGTCATCTGCATATCTAAGATTATTGATATTTCTCCCAGCAATCTTGATTCCAGCTTGTACTTCATCCAGCCCAGCATTTCTCATTATGTAATCCTGCATATAAGTTAAGTAAGCAGGGTGAAAATATACAGTCTTGATGTACTCCTTTTCCTACTTGGAACCAGCCTGTTGTTCCATGTCCATTTCTAACTGTTGCTTCCTGACTTGCACACAGGTTTCTTAAGAGGCAGGCCAGGTGGTCTGATATTCCCATCTTTTTCAGAATTTTCCACAGTTTATTGTGATCCACACAATCAAAGGATTTGGCATAGTCAATAAGCAGAAATTGATGTTTTTCTGGAACTCTCTTGCTTTTTCCATAATCTAGCGGATGTTGGCAATTTTATCTCTGGTTCCTCTGTCTTTTCTAAAACCAGCTTGAACATCTGGAAGTTCACAGTTCATGTACTGCTGAAGCCTGGCTTGGAGAATTTTGAGCATTACTTTACTAACGTGTGAGATGAGTGCAATTTGTGGTAGTTTGAGCATTATTTGGCATCCTTTCTTTGAGATTGGCATGAAAAGTGATGTTTTCCAGTCCTGTGGCCACTGCTGAGTTTTCCAAATTTGGTGGCATATTAAGTGCAGCACTTTGACAGCATCATCTTTCAGGATTTGAAATAGTTCCACTGGAATTACATTACCTCCATTAGCTTTGTTTATAGTGATGTTTTCTAAGGCCCACTTGACTTCACATTCCAAGATGTCTGGCTTTAGGTGAGTGATCACACCATCGTGATTATCTGGGTCATGAAGATCTTTCTTGTACCTGTTCTTCTGTGTATTCTTGCCACATCTTCTTAATATCTTCTCCTTCTATTAGGTCCATACCATTTCTATCCTTTATTGAGCTCATCTTTGCATGAAATATTCCCTTGGTATCTCTAATTTTCTTTAAGAGGTCTTTAGTCTTTCCCATTCTATTGTTTTCCTCTATTGCTTTGCACTGATCACTCAGGAAGGGTTTCATATCTCTCCTTGTTATTCTTTGAAACTCTGCATTCATGTGGGTGAATCTTTCCTTTTCTCCTCTGCTTTTTGCTTCTCTCCTTTTCACAGCTATTTGTAAGGCCTCCTTAGACAGCCATTTTGCTTTTTTGCATTTCTTTTCCTTGGGGATGGTCTTAATCCCTGTCTCCTATACAATTTCATGAACCTCTGTCCATAGTTCATCAGGCATTCTATCAGATCTAGTCCCTTAAATCTATTTCTCACTTCCACTGTATAATCATAAGGGATTTGATTTAGGTCATAACTGAATGGTCTAGTGGTTTTCCCTACTTTCTTCAATTTCAGTCTGAATTTGGCAATAAGGAGTTCATGATCTGAGCCACAGTCAGCTCCTGGTCTCGATTTTGCTGACTGTATAGAGCTTCTCCCATCTTTGGCCACAAAGAATATAATCAATCTGATTTTGGTATTGGCCATCTGGTGATGTCCATGTGTAGACTCTTCTCTTGTGTTGTTCTAAGAGGGTGCTGGCTATGACCAGTGCGTTCTCTTGGCAAAACTCTATTAGCCTTTGCCCTGCTTCATTCTGTAAACCAAGGCCAAATTTTCCTGTTACTCCAGGTGTTTCTTGACTTCCTACTTTTGCGTTCCAGTCCCCTATAATGAAAAGGATATCTTTTTTAGGTCTTAGTTTTAGAAAATCTTGTAGGTCTTCATAGAACTGTTCAACTTCAGCTTTGTCAGCATTACTGGTCGGAGCATAGACTTGGATCACCGTGATATTCAATCGTTTGCCTTGGAAATGAACAGAGATCATTCTGTCGTTCTTGAGATTGCATCCAAGTATTGCATTTCAGTGGCTCGGAGGTTAAAGCGTTTGCCTCCAATATGGGAGACCCAGGTTCGATCCCTGGGTTGGGAAGATCCCGTGGAGAAGCAAATGGTAATCCACTTCAGTATTCTTGCCTGGAGAATACTATGGACAGAGAAGCCTGGTAGCAGTCCATGGCATCGCAAAGAGTCGGACACAACTGAGCGACTTCACTTTCACTGCATTTCAGACTCTTTTGTTGACTATGATGGCTACTCCATTTCTTCTAAGGGATTATTGCCTGCAGTATTAGATATAATCGTCATCTGAGTTAAATTCATCCATTCCAGTCCATTTTAGTTCACTGATTCCTAAACTGTTGATGTTCAATTTGCCATTTCCTGTTTGACCACTTCCAATTTGTCTTGATTCATGGATCTAACACTCCAGGTTTCTATGCAATATTGCTCTTTACAGCATTGGACCTTTCTTCTATGACCAGTCACATCCACAGCTGGGTGGTTTTTTTTTTTTGCTTTGGCTCTGTCTCTTCATTTTTTGTTGTTGTTGTTGTTGTTGCAGTTATTTCTCAGAAATATTGTGTTGTAGATTAATCAATACACAGTAAATCATCAATAATTTTTTTGGGTGAATAAATAAACGAAAGTAGCTCAAATCTACTACAATATGTGGTAGATGTGGATGTGGCAGGCCAGGGCTAAGAAGTTTTCTCTTTTGAGAGCTAAGCCTTGTGTGATATGAGTAGAAGGATAAAAATGACTAAGACCTACTGTTATAGTAAGAAAGATAAGAAATGGGGGCCTTTTCTATCGAATCAGTCTTGGGGCTACTTGCTCAATCTCTTTGCACAAGAGAAACGGAAGCAAAAGTCACCAGTGGCATATCTAGAGGAGCAGTATTTGTATGTGGTAGTGGTATGTCCTTAGGTTCACTTAGAGCGGTTAGTTATCACTGATACAGTGAACATGAAAACCATACTATATAGAGCATATTCGGTTCAGTTCAGTTGAGTTGCTCAGTCGTGTCTGATTCTTTGCGACCCCATGAATCGCAGCACGCCAAGCCTCCCTGTCCATCACCAACTCCTGGAGTTCACTCAGATTCACGTCCATCGAGTCAGTGATACCATCCAGCCATCTCATCCTCTGTCATCCCCTTCTCCTCCTGCCCCCAATCCCTTCCACCATCAAAGTCTTTTCCAATGAGTCAACTCTTCGCATGAGGTGGCCAAAGTACTGGAGTTTCAGCTTCAGCATCATTCCTTCCAAAAAAATCCCAGGGTTGATCTCCTTCAGAATGGACTGGTTGGATCTCCTTGCAGTCCAAGGGACTCTCAAGAGTCTTCTCCAACACCACAGTTCAAAAGCATCAATTCTTCGGTGCTCAGCCTTCTTCACAGTCCAACTCTCACACCCATACATGACTACTGGAAAAACCATAGCCTTGACTAGATGGACCTTAGTTAGCAAAGGAATGTCTCTGCTTTTGAATATGCTATCTCGGTTGGTCATAACTTTCCTTCCAAGGAGTAAGTGTCTTTTAATTTCATGGCTGCAGTCACCATCTGCAGTGATTTTGGAGCCCCGAAAAAATAAAGTCTGACACTGTTTCCACTGTTTCCCCATCTATTTCCCATGGAGTGATGGGACCGGATGCCATGATCTTCGTTTTCTGAATATTGAGCTTTCAGCCAACTTTTTCACTCTCCTCTTTCACTTTCATCAAGAGGCTTTTTAGCTCCTCTTCACTTTCTGCCATAAGGGTGATGTCATCTGCATACCTGAGGTTATTGATATTTCTCCCAGCAATCTTGATACCAGCTTTTGTTTCTTCCAGTCCAGCGTTTCTCATGATGTACTCTGCATAGAAATTAAATAAGCACGGTGACAATATACAGCCTTGACATACTCCTTTTCCTATTTGGAACCAGTCTCTTGTTCCATGTCCAGTTCTAACTGTTGCTTCCTGACCTGCATAATATTTCTCAGGAGGCAGGTCAGGTGGTCTGGTATCCCCACCTCTTTCAGAATCTTCCACAGTTTATTGTGATCCACATAGTCAAAGGCTTTGGCATAGTCAATAAAGCAGAAATAGATGTTTTTCTGGAACTCTCTTGCTTTTTCCATGATCCAGCGGATGTTGGCAATTTGATCTCTGGTTCCTCTGCCTTTTCTAAAACCTGCTTGAACATCACGAAGTTCAACAGAGCATATTAATAGAGCATATACATATATTATATGGCTATAGTATATAGAAAATGAATGTTCTGCACAATAGGCTAGCTATAGTATGTATAATATAAAATATAGCAGTAGCCTATAGGAAATATCAGGAATTCTAGCTGTCTGTCTCTACTCTTTTGTGTGTGTTAAAAGAATGGATTTTTGCATGAGAGGTATGAAATCTTGTAAAAAAGCTAGTTATGAAGAGCTATTGTTATCTGGTCCCCTAGCTGTACATTTCAACTAATGTTCTCAGGAAAATATGACAAAATGAACACAATTATCTTGTAGGACCAGGGAGCTAAATTTACATCCCCAAAGCACACATTCCACTTCAAATAGCCTTTTTTAGAAAAGTCTGCCCTAAGTTTTCTTATAGACTGAATCAGCTCTTTTGGAAATAGCCATGCTTCTTTACCTTGGCAATGGTGACAGTGATAAAGAGAAGAGGAATGATAAATCTATAAAAACCCTGGTCTTTATGTGCAGGAAAAAAAAAAAGTATTACAGAGAAAGAATCACTATCATAAAATGGACAAAGATGAAAGGTGGCAAGATGATTTAAGTAAAAATTAATGGCAATGGTTTTAGAGGCAATTTAAAAATTCAGTTAACACAGTAGTTCAAAGTTTAAGTGAGGAGACACAGAATATAAGTATACTTTTGACTGACTCTATGCCTGACACTATGCTAGCCACTTAACATATGCAAATAAACACAATGCTTAGTGATTGAGTTACATATGGTCA
>SJYQ01004060.1:78228-103101 GCA_006410935.1 Redunca redunca
AGATTGCTGATATAACTTGTCTAAATCCACTTGGCCCAAAAAATGGCATTGACTGGATTTAAATCATGTAGTTAAATGACTCCTAAATCCACATCCTTTATATAGCATCAGAGACCTAGGTTCAATTCCTGGGTCAGGAAGATACTCTGGAGAAGGGAATGGCAACCTACTCCAGTATTCTTGCCTTTAGAATACCGTGGACAGAGTAGATTAGTGGGCTACAGTCCACAGGGTCACAAAGAGTCAGACACGACTGAGCAACGAACATTTTACGTCACATTGTCTCATTAATATGAAATATGGTACCACTTCTCTGGGTTATAGTAACATGCTATTGTTGTTTACTCACCAAGTCATGTCCGACTCTTGAAACCCCGTGGACTGTAGCCCACTAGGCTCCTCTGTCCATGGGATTTTCCTGGAAAGGATATTGAGGTAGGCTGTCATTTCCTTCTCTAGGGGATCTTCCCAATCCAAGGATCAAACCTGCATCTCCTGCATTGGCAGGTGGATTCTTTACCATTGAGCCATCTGGAAAGCTCCATAGTAACATACTGATAGCAAATAAAATGTTTCAAAGCTATTCAAAGTATTTAAGTTATATCTAATACATGTCTCTCAATATAATATCATTGCTTCTAATTTAGTAAGTACAGAATCACTTAAAAGCCATGTGTGCAAAATTCAGCAAGCCACTTCCAAAATATATTCCACTTCCTTGATATTAATTAAGGTTTTTGTTCGAATCGTTTACAACAAGGATTAAATTATCCTGTGTTCTACAAGTCAGGAGAAATTAATTAACAAGAAATTCTGAGGAGCGCAAATCTACTTGAAAAAAAATCTGAAAAGCTATCACAGAAGGGGTGGAATATCACTGGAATGATTAAGATGAATGCTCAGCAACAGTTCTATGGCAGGAATGCTATTAAATGCCACTGAAGTGGAGCTCCAGGATGGTTGTAGAACGTCTGTTCTGGAGGCCTTTTAACATACATCAGTATGTGAGAAATGATTTTTGACATTTGCTTCACTGAATTATCTTTAACTTTGTCTTGTGCTTGTACTTTTACATTTCATTTACTATCTGAAATTTTTATTCTGTATTCTTAATGTCCTTATCCATTCTCACTGCCATCACACTTGGTCTAATGCATTGATAAGTTGCCAATTTTCCCTTTCTTCTTTCTGACTTTGGTCTCTCTCCATTTCCAGCTTTTCTTCCATTTTTTTTCCACCTAGCACAGTCATTACATAATTCCTCTGCATTCACTGATTTTATTAAGTCACTTGACAGTTGTAAAACCAATGCTGTATGGCTTCTCATTGCTAACAGCTATATTGCAACACATTAGGTGATGAGAAAAGAAGAAAAAAATGATGGCATTCAATGGTCAGATGATTAGGAGAATGGGGGAAAATTTACTATATGAAGAGGGATTTTACTCTTCAGAACCATTAAAAGCCCAAAATATGCAGTTTTACCATTAGGTTTGTCTGAAGGAGACTATATCCAACATGGGAGCAAGTTTTGCCACCCTAAATTGTACCTCTTTGGCATGAGGATTAATTTAGGCTGATTATTTTTAAGAAAGAGAATACACCAGAAGTCTTTCTTTTTACCTCTCTCTTAGCTGCCTTAGGAATCTAGGACCTATTCTCTGAATAGAGCCATCACTGGAGATGCCTGCAAAGAATATGAGCTAGAACGGTGGGAAAACTGAGCAGAGTATAGAAATCAGAGTCCACTCTTTGTCCCGTGATCTCTGCCTGGCCCAGCAAACTTGTTTATCAAACATTTGCTTTTCCATCCCTATGTGAATTATTTTCCTCTCCCTTGAAGTCCTAGACCACTACTCCCAACATCCCCTTTTGTCTTTGGCTGAAGATGATAGTTAAGTTGATATCTTCAGCCATTTTGGCAACTTGCTCAGTTTTCCTGGGTCTCTTCCATGCTGCTGCTAAGTCACCTCAGTCATGTCCAACTCTGTGTGACCCCATAGACGGCAGCCCACCAGGCTCCCCCATCCCTGGGATTCTCCAGGAAAGAACAATGGAGTGGGTTGCCATTTCCTTCTCCAATACATGAAAGTGAAAATTGAAAGTGAAGTTGCTCAGTTGTGTCTGACCCTCAGCGAGCCCATGGACTGCAGCCTTCCAGGCTCCTCCATCCATGGAATTTTCCAGGCAAGAGTACTAGAGTGGGGTGCCATTGCCTTCTCCTGGGTCTCTTCCATAAATACTACTAAATACTACTAAGTTTTTATTTGACTTTCTAGATACATTCAACTTCATTTTTGGACCAATCAGAAGAACCTAAAAAAAGTAGGTGGAAATTCAGAAGTACCTACTGTATCTCAAAGAAGTAATGATATTTAAGTGGCACTTTTGCAAAAGCTGGTTTACAAAATTTTACCATCTAAAATGTAAAGTCCTGCCTTTCTTTGACTATTTTAATTCACCTTCTTTGAAATGTCCTGCCTCATTATCTTGCATATGCTATTTCATCTGCCTGGACTCTTCTCTCATCAACAGTTCTACATATCTATAAATTCTCACCTAATTTATTCTTCCTTATACTATCTTTCCTAACTGGTACAGTTACATCATTCTTTTTCCTAAATAGTGCAAACACTTCATATACAGAATCTCATGATTATTTTATTAATTTGCTTGCATCTGAGTTATAGGTTAATGACCTTGAATGTATGAAATATGTATAGTATTTTGTACATTTCTCATAGTTCAGTATGGATATTGGAACTCCAATAACTGAAAAAAACTGTAGTATATGAATTTCTATGTAAATCAAATCTTTGTTTTAAGAAAGTATTTGAGATATATTTTGGAATGGCACATTTTTCTGTCCTGTAGAAGGAAGTCTCCTTCAATTAAATCTAATGGTACAGCTGTATATTTTGGCCTTTTAAAGATTCCGAAAAGCAAAATTCCTCTTAATATACTAAAATTCCCAGTATTCTCCTAGTCATCTGACCATTGAATATCATTATTTTTTTCTTCTGACAATTATCTCATTATATTTGTGAGATAATTTACTCATTCACTGTGGTAATGAGTTCTCCTCGTCATATAAAGATTTTTCCATCTGCTTTCTAAGTAAAAACAACTCTATAGATATGGGATATTTATGTAAATCCTATGCAAAAGTTATTGAATAAGGACAAAATGCACAACATCACACTGAAGACTGATAAATATAAGAGAAACTTCAAAGTCATAAAATATTTTATATATTGTATATATATATATGTTCTAAAAATGTAAATTATGTTATAAAAGTTAGTCTACCAATTGTCTTTGCAATTTTCTTTTCAACTCTATTCAAAACAAACTTTATTAATGAAGCAGATCATCTGAAATTTTTTTCTCATAAAAAACATAGGTAGTATTAACAACAGATCTAGAACAAAATTTCAATATCCTAGCAAGATTACAACATCACGATTACAATACAGATAGAATTTGTTTATTATCTAATTGGAGCAGACCATGATTTATACTCCCCAAGATACTTTCCTTCACTGACAGAAGACATGAGATTTAGAGAATATCTAGAAAATAGATGAAGATATTATACACCAGTTCTCAAGCCCATTGTCAAATTGTAAAGAGCCATATGTTGATGTGTTTGATTTGTCAAGGTCTTCCCTCCACTGAAGTGAACAGAAATGACATTTACAACTCCAGAGTAATATGAAAGTCTTTCTCTGGTTGTTACCATGCTCATTCTGCTTAATCTTGGAAAATTTTCAGGTATCTATTTTGCTTTTCCATTTCATCTAGACATAATTAGTTTTCCACAGCCATTTTGGCACAAAATTCAGTGACCACATATTCTAAGGCTGCCTCATAAATCCCTTAGAAGTCAGTGATTAAAATAATTGTAAAGCATTTTGCCTATGTGGCATTTACCTGTTATAGATTCCATTTCTTACTTAACCAATGGAAACAGCTTGTCAAACACAGTAGCCCTATTTCTGAAGAGTTTTCCCTTTCAAATAACATCTCCACACCCCTTTCCAAGTTGTTCACACAAGGAAGCTCTATTTTCAAAATGCAGTTTTTTTTCCTATAAGAAGCTTTTTAAAGCAACGGGCACACTCATCAGTTTGGGAACTAGAATTTTCTTTTATTTAAATAATTGTGAAAGTCCCTCACAGACACTTCTAATATAAGAGCAGCAGATATGTTTAGTTTGAGGTTCAGAAATCATGACAGGACTCTGCCACTTACCTGACTTCTCAACACCTGTTTTCTCATCTATAAAATGGGAGTACTGACCTCCCCTGCTTTTTGAAATTTCCTTTATATTACTTTGCTTTTTCAAAAGACCTACATTATCACCTGTTTATGCTAACTGTAAAAAATCCAAAGAGGATTTTTTGCTTCTATGAGCAAATCTGAAAAGAGGAAATAGTGTTCAGATTTGTTTTACAGTGAGCCCTTGGAGAGACAGTGCACCGCAGAACTGAAATGGCACCATCAAATTCCTTCCTCATGAACTACAATAAGCATCTCAGCACCAAACCAGCATAGCTTTGAAAATGTGTCTGTGAGCATCTGTTCTTTATCTCATTTTGTGCATCTGTTAGGAAGATGTGTCCTAAGGTAATTGCTTCTCCACATTATACCATTTTGGCTTATGAAAGGTTTTGTTGAAATGATCTATTTTTAGATATCAGGGAAAATCTGCTTTAATATTTGCATTAAATGTCTAAGTACAGTTGGATGAGATAATGTACCTAAACCACAGCTTAGCACCTGGTATAAAAGTCAGTGTTTAATAAATGGTGTTGTCATAGTTATTATTCCTAATAGTACAGGCAATGTGATCTAAATTATGTTTTAAACTCAGCCTCAAAATATCAAGAACTGTTTTACAGCATTTTTATAAAACAGGCATTTAAACAGTTTGAATTCCAGGTTTGGTTGTGGGTTTTCTTTTTGTATTGATTAATCAAAAGATACATTTTTTTGAATCCTTGTGTTATTCCAGGTACCATACTAAGCATTTAGGATAAAATCATCAGGTATTTTCACTTTAATGAAAATCATAGTGGAGGAGATAAACATGAGACAGATATTCAACAATAGCACAATAAATGTGCCACACACACACACACACACACACACACACATATACACATACACACACACACACACACACACACATATAGGCTATGCTACGCATTTCAAATGTATTAACATAATGAAATTGAGGAACTTTTTGAAANACACACACACACACACACACACACATATAGGCTATGCTACGCATTTCAAATGTATTAACATAATGAAATTGAGGAACTTTTTGAAACTTTAAAACTTTCAAAGGGGATTCACTTATTAATGTTTCATTTAAAGTTGCCAAGGTTTAAAAAAAATGTACACAGGCTTTTTGCTTTAAATGACCTTTTCATTTGCAACAAGGCCTTTTACTGGATAAATGCCATTTTGACTTGACAATCACTAAAAATTATTGTCTGTCATGGTATAAATAAATCAGTACTGTTTACTAAGTACCTAAACTTTCCAAAGCCCTCATGTCAATGTATTTTGAATTACAAGCTCTACAGACCGTGGGTTAAAGGCATTTGTTATTCACTATTACCTACCTAAGCCAGACATCTTTTCCCTTTTTTCCTTGGGTAATTTTTGTGAGAAACCTTTCTAAAAAAACAAATCCTTTCAACAGTGCCATGGTCTTAAACTATTGCTACTGGTGATCTTTCAACCCAGTTTGAATCTTACTCAGCTACAGTCTAAAACAGATCCCTTTATGAGTGTCCTTGAAATAAAGTTCTTCTCTTGTCTATACTTGGTAGCAAAGCAATTTCTGAGAATGTAATTAGCCAGGCTAGAGCCCATATTTGAAAAATGGAGTTTGGTCAAAATATTGGTCTTAAAAACTTTAGTCTTTGGGAAGATCTATTAAAAAGCAGATAGAAAGTCAGACTAAATCTACAATCATATATATTCCATGGATTTAACCAGCTTATGATCTAAGCAGAAATTAGATTTAAATATTTTTTGGGAAATGTTGGCAAAATTTAAAACATAGTTTACATAAGACAGTCATATCCTTCTGGGTTTTACCAATTAGTATTATTTTAAAGATACAGTTAAAGACTAAGGAACACAATTTTTGATTGTTCACATTAAGTTTTTTTTTTTTTTTTNTTAATATCATTAACATTTTAGGAGACATTATTTTGGATAAAGGATAAGAAGTATAGTGTCCTTAAGACTGAAGAGGGTGTGAAAGATAGAACAGAGAGAAGAAAGAGATAATAGTCAGAAACTGGAAATCTTATACATAATTGTCCCTTACTTAGGACTTACTCTCCTAAAATATTGATACATACACATACTTACACATGTAAAACTCAATATGCCCAAGAACTCTTTTTTAAGTGATTATTTTTTAAAATACTTACATTGTTCTAAGTTTGTCCACTGTAAGCCCTTTCAACTAGTGCTGGTATCATTTGGCAATTTCATTATTATTTTTATCATTTCTTATTTTAAAAGTAGCATGTTACAGGCTTATCCTGAACTTTCCAGGACTCAGAATTTGGATCACTTATTTCTTAAGATGCCCAAATTCCTTTCATTATAGATTACCACTAGAAAAAAGTATTCACATGATAGGTATATTTGTTACTAATTAAGTACTATTGCTCCTGATACTCTTTATTAGCAGCTAAGAGAAAAGGCTAGCTAGCTAAGTATATATACACAGAGATATGTAATGATTCATTAGTGATACTTCCCACCTCCTTCAATCTATACGCATATCTCCCTTCTCCCCCAAAGAAAAGACTGCTATGCTTCATCATCAGTACTTCTTTATCACTCCAAAAATACATACAAAAAATTGACATCCATGTCATTACTAACAACAACAAAACTATAATAATGAGTAAAATTTCCCTGTATGTCTGTATATATGATCCATATGTTTATGACTATTAAGGGTAGAGAGTAAGAATAATGAAATTAAAGTTTTCTTAAATTAATTCTTATCATTGGATGATTTTTTTTTCAGTTTGATGGGCAATTTATTTGTTTCTATTTGTATTGAATGTAACTTTTGTTTTCTCATAAATTTAATTCATTAATGATATTGCTCAAAAGATCAAATTATACAAAAAGTTATTCTCAGAAAAGCCTCATTTCTATTCCTGTCCCCTTCATGTAGCTCTCACTAACCCATTACAAACCAGCATTAAGGAGATCCTAGTTTATCCTGTTTTTCTAAACAAACTAGGCAAACACACATGCACATTCTTATATTCCCTTATTTCTTATGCAAAATATAATACGGATCTTTCAACTTAAGCATAATGTCAAAGCATCACTAAAATTGAAATAAATATCATATAAGAGACTTGAAAATGAATTAATCACAGAGGGATTGAAAGAGGAAACAGAACAGGCTCTGTCTTAAAAGCAGGACTCCATCTTGGGCCTGACTGTGGACTTTGAGCTATATGCCCAGTAAACACAACATACCAACTGGAAAACCAGGCCCCTGAAAGGAAGAGCCCCAGGGCTCTCCATTGCCTAAAAGAAATACCCTAATTATGTGTGTGACTGAATAGAATCATACATTCTATTATGCTTATTGGGAAATGACCACAAGCCTATTGATAGCTGTCCACTGTTAACTACCTAGGTTTAAGGCATATGAATTATGGATTGACTTTGATGTATCTTTCTTTTTCCTTTGTTCAGACTAGTTTCAGGGCATTTGGGGAGGTGGGTTTGGACACGTATGCTTAGGGTATATAAGGTTTCTGCAAAAACTGGTTAGGGTCCTTGGTAAGAGGAGACTCTGCCTTGGGCCCGCTGGTGTAATTAACAGCACTCCACTATCTGCATTGTCCTTTAGAGTGAGTTTGTTTCCACAGGGTGAATTAATAGAAGTCTATCTAGAAGAAGAAAAAAATTCTGGAAGTGAGAAAATTTATAGTTTCTGTGTGGACAACAAAAGTACAAATAGTATGAAAGTGAAGTACTTTGTTATTGTAAATCAACTATACTTCACTAAAAAATGTATTTAAAAATGAAAGTAGTGAAAGGAGAAAATAGACTCATTAATATACTGAACATGTTTTATAATTCCCAAATGTTCCCTGCAACTCTCCCTCTCTCCACCTTCTGTCTCTGACTCCTTGTCACTCCTAGTTCTCTTCTCTGTCAAGCTCTGTTTATTTAGTGGCTGAGTCTCTATTACCTTGAACGCAGTCCATTTAGTCCCTGTTTTGGTTGAATTTTCTCTTTTCTATTCAGAAATGATATGCATTCAGCAATGTGGTGCCTAACCTCTCAGCATTTACATACTACTTTTTGTTTCCAAGAAGCCTTACAATCAATTTAATCAATTTACCTCCCAGTTTTCAGCAAAACTGATCTTGCTTTACAGATGGGATAGCAGCCCTCAAGCATGCAAGTTAAGTGCCTTTTCCTGGATTTTAACCCCTGGCCTGAAAGTTCAGTTTGTTAAATCAGTGAGCTAATCTCTTAGCCCAGACTTTATCTCATCATCCCTGGAAGGAGTAATAGCCATAGGAATAGTCCAGATGTAATTTAAAACACAGAATAAACTATGACTACTTGTCATATGAATCTTTACAATTGTTTTGTTCTTTTGGTTCTTAAGGAAGATATGCCCAGTGTTCTCCTGGAAACTTTGGTTGAGTGAAAATTTGAATCCTTACTATTTTCTAAAGAAACTTACATGGGCCTTATAAGTAGATTATTAAGGACTGAGAAATGCAGCTTTTACTCTAAGATTCAGTATAGCTAAGGTTCAATCTGTGCGATTCTTCAGACAGAGGAAATTGGATTTTGTTTTTTTCAAATACCACCAATTATTTCCAAATCAGAGTCAATTCAGAATTAAGCTGAAAATAGCAGTATTTATTTATTTATCCTTATCCTATGTGTGTGTGTGTTAGTCGCTCAGTTGCATCTGACTCTTTGTGACTTCATGGACTATAGCTTGACAGGCTCCTCTGTCCAGGGAATTCTCTAGGCAAGAATACTGGAGTGGATTGCTATTCCCTTCTCCAGGGTCTCTTCCCAACTCAGGGATCAAACCCAAGCCCCCGGCATTGCAGGCAGAACTTTACCACCGGAGCCACCAGGGAAGCCATATATATATATGGGAAGCCATATATATATGGGAAGCCATATATATATATATATATACACATACATAAATATAACGAAGGTTATATATATGTTCAGATATTCCAGAAACTTCAGTCCCCAATCTTTGAAGAAAAAAAAAAAAATTAAATTCATTTGATTGCCTGAGTCCTTTTGTGACTAACTTAATGGTTTCCATTCCCAGAAGTGCTGAGTGAATTATTAATGAAGGTGTTTCTCTTGAGCACAATAAACAACCTATTTTACTAAAGGAGACCTTATATGTTCTATCCACATCCAAGACAGTGATTAAACCTTTGTGAGCCTTACTGGAAGTGGTTTCCAGAGTCAAGAAACATAAGGTGTGAAGTAGCAATGTGATTGGAGATTTTACTCTTTTTTCTTCTTTGAAGTAGTCTCTATCATATTTTGTATTTTATTGGCTGTAACAGAGTTTACTAACTAATGCTAAACTGGGCCAGGGTTTAAGGATGTTCCTTTGCTAGCCACATTTATAAGGAAACCCAGAAGCCAAGTTCTACCCCGAACAATGAGGTCTTTGTTTGCCAAAGCAGAGTGGCCCAATACCTCAGAGCTTTTTAACCTTTTCCTTGTTGGTGATTACATTTGCAATTCATGCCAGTGGGATTATGGAGACTTTCTCTAAATCCCTGGCAGGAAAAAAAGAACTTAATTTTTCCTGAAGTCGCATGACAAGCCAATTTTTCCTTTCTCATTTACAGGTTTTAAAAATGAGCCTCAAGACTAAATATCATCTTGAAAATCTTTTTGAATTACTAAACCTAATCTAGGGATCAGAGATCTACTTCACTAAGTAAAAAGGCGATGCTTCAGGGGGGCATATTCATTCAGAAACTGTAGGAAGAAGGATAGTTCTGTTAAAGGAGAGAAAAAAGAAAAAAAAATCTTCAAATGATTTTTCCTAGGAATAAATGTCTCTGAGATTTCACACAACATATATACATTTTCAATACACATAGAGACACAGAAACAGTCGTGAAAAGTTCCTAATTTTCAGGGTAGATCCAGGTTTTGTGTGGGCACAAGCTTACACCATTTAGGAGACTCTATTTAAGACCAAAAAATGTTCAAATTTACAAATAGAAAATATATGAACATAAATATTTTGTTTCAATTAATCCCAACAATCTAAAATATAAATTGGCAATATTACAAATATTACAACATTCAAAAAATAATGTGTTGTTATCAATACTAATTAGTTGCCTAATGCATCTACACTCATTGGCTGCACATGTTTTGTCTTTGCATATGCAGCAATTATTAAATATTTTCTATAGAAAGAATAGAAAGTTAATTCAGTCCAGTGGGATTGACTGAAAATGTGACTGATGGTTTAGAACTGTTTCTTTCAGTTTCACGTCTTTTTATTGGTGATGGCACTTATGTGCTCTGGAAATACTTGTTTAGACAATGAGTCTTGCCTTGAGGAAATGTCTTTGAAACCTCCATACTTCTTTTTTTTTTTAATGCTTAAAAAAAAAAAAAAATGAAGCAGTGCTGGAATTTGAACCCCATCAATTCACACCAGAGGTCATATTTCTCACTAGGTTGTCATTTTTCTTACTCTCTTTCTTTTTTTTCCCTTTTTTTTTAATTCATTGATTTTATTATTTTTGAAGTATATTTGATTTATAATGTTGTGTTAGTTTCAGGTATATAGCACTGATTGTTTTATATATGTGTATATATATATATATATTTATTCTCAAATTCATTTCTCTTATACATTATTACAAAATATTGAGTATAACTCCCTGTGCTTTACAGTAAGAGACCTCCATATCTTTGATTTCATGGACATGATTGCCAATAACCTGTAGATGAAAAACTAATAGTCAATCTGTAAAAGATAGAAAATTTTATTTGAGCCAAATAGAGGATTATAACCCAGGAACAACCTCTCAGAAAGCTCCAAGGACTGTTCCTACCTGTTCGAGGTCAAAGCACAGTTATATAGGTTTTTGAGGCAGATGGCTATAGGCTATACATGAAATGACGTATATAGTTTTGGTGGCTTAGTTAAGGTAAAGAATCCACCTGTAATGCAGGAGACATGGGATTGATTCCTGAGTCAGGAAGATCCCCTGGAGAAGGAAATAGCAACCCACTCCAGTATTCTTATCTGGAGAATCTCATGGACAGAGAGGGCTGGCTGGTTATGGTCCATGGTGTCACAAGAGTCTGACACAACTTAGTAATTAAATCACCACCACCATAGTTTGTACAGTCCAGATCTGAAAGTACAAAGCGAGCAGTGGTCATGGGTCACTGTGACCCCAATAAGAATAAGAAGGGATGTTAGCTTTTAAGGAGTTTCCTGTTAGTACTAGGAAAATGTTGCTTTCTGTGGTTGAGCAGGTGTTTGTGCCCATGGGGAGATTTGATCAATGCATAGTGTAGATAAACAATGCATAGTAGAGGAGAGAGAGGGGACCAACAGTTAAAAAATTTTCCTGTGTTTAAATTTTTCTTCTCTCCCCATACACAAACCCTTACAGAAGAGTATCTTGGCTACACGCTACTGCCCCATTCCACACATGAACTCCATTCCCGCTTCCATTGGGTTGGCCCCACCAGCTACTTCACATGGAACTGTTAGGTAGCTACAAAAGGAAAAAGAAGTCCAGAATGGCAGTGGCTGAAAGACAAGGAAGGGAAAAGCCCATGAAAATAGAACAAAGAAAGGTCCAAGGACCAGAGAGAGGACCTCAGGTAGAACAAACAACACTTCTGGCTAGCCCAATTTACATAGGGCAAGCCCAGGGGTGAGGAGAAAAAACATATAAAAAGAGAAACCAAAGGGCCAAGAGGTTCTCTTTCTCTTCACTCCCCCATCGCCCCCACCTCAACCCCTCTTCTCTTCGTGTCTTTTGGGTCAGCATGCCCTCACGCCTGGAGAATGTATTTTCCTTTATTTTCTAAGTAAAACTGAGCTGTAACATGGACCTGAGACACGGTCTCTCCAAGAGCTGTGACAATCCAAGGGTTTTAACGAATGTTACTTCAAATTTTTGTTGTGATGAGACAGAACCGAGGAAAGTATACACTCCCCTGACAGAACTTTAGCACAGATGTCCTTCCTGCTCATGTCCTTATTCTGGGCTCAAAGATGCTCAATCCCAACTTTGCCCCAGAGGACCCACAAAGACAGGCAACTGTTAGGAATCAGGTGGATGTGGAAGTACTAGTCAGTGTTTATATTTCTGGCACAGAATGGGACTTTTGGTGATCTGCATTCTCTCCCTGCATCCCCTCATCCCTGGAATAGAGCACACTAGTCTTGGAAGAGGCCTCTCAAACTGAAGGGCTCTGAAGTTTAAGTTTCCTTACACTCACAGCCAATTCTCTAGTAAAATTATCATTAACAGTGTGAGACCTTAGACACTGTCAAGTATTAAGACCTGTATTTTTTTTTAACCCATAGCATATTAAAAATTGTAATACTGGCAATCATACCTCTCACTTTTCCAATACAACACAAAATATGTTCTTTGTCTGAGACATTTGGACATAATGAACACTTGCTAGATAATTTCTTTTTGAGGGTTATTCTTAAAGCTAGGGCTGTAATTATCAGTGAAATCAGCAATGTGAACTGTGAATCAAAAGTGATTTCCCAAGGAACTGGTAGGTTTCTGATATGTGAATAAAGTTTCTCATAATAAAGGGGAGAATGAAACAGTTTATCAATAATAAAGTAGGAAACAAAGTACAAGGCTAAACAAGAGTCAAGTTAGCAAGAAATAAGATTGCTCTGAAAGAATAATCTCATTTCTACAAGTGTGTGGATTTAGAAGGAAGGCAGCTATCATTGATCAAGAGCCATGAAGTCATATTTTGTTATCTGCCTTATTTTGCTATTTAGTCTTTCTCCTCCCCACTCCCACTTTCATCCTTCTATGAGGAGAAGATAGGTCATTCAAAGTAGAGGATTACTATTAGAAAGGTGTGGCAGATGATTCTCAACAAACCCCAACTCTTTATATTCATACCCTTGTATATCTACTCCCCTTGAGTGTGACTTGCTTCTAATCGACAGAGTATGGCAAAGATGGTGAGGTATTACATCCATGAATGGACTGTACAGGGGTGTGAGTTCCATCTCACAAATTCCTCACCTTGCTGGCTTTGATGAAGTAAGCTGCCATGTTGTGAGCTGCTCTATGGAGAGGAACATATGGAAAGACTGAGAGCAGCTTCCAGCTGACACCCACTAAGGAAATGAAGTCTTCAGTCTGACAATCACCAAAGAATTGAATTCTACCAATAACCATATGACCTTGGAAATAGATCCTTCCCTGGCTGGCATTTCTGATGAGATCTTGATTGCAGCCTTGTAGGAGACCCTGATAGAAAATTTAGTAAAACTGAGCCCAGATAAATGACCCACTGAAAGTGTGAGATAATAAATGTGTCTTTATTTTAAGCTGCCAAGTTAGTGGTGATTATATAGCAATAGATAGCCAATGCAAAGTACTATAAGTTTTCATAATAATACAGTCACATTAATTAAAATGAAGTATTAGAATTGAGTCTTGGTTTACTATTTAACTTTCCAAAACCATTATTTTAGCTACTTTATGTAACATTCTATTTTGACATTTGACATTTTTGCCTTCCAATTATTCTACACTCTTTATATCTGTCATTATACATTTCTGCATCAGCAGTGCTCATGTTCTCCAGATAAAAGCTTGTAACTCACCATTGTCCTCTTTTTCATATTATTTGCCATCATTCTAGCAGTGTTCAATGTGGATAGTTTAATCTCATTTGGCTCTTTCATCTTCCAAGATCATTTGTAAATCATAGTCTAGCATCCTAGTCTACTCTACATGGACACCTCTTGTCAACTGGAAGCATGATAATTCAGAAATATTAAAATGCTTAAGATTAAAAATCTAGATTCAGATGAGGCTTGTATTTAACCCACACTCTGACATTTTTCTTACAATGTGCTATTTGCAAATTATTTCGATTCTCTAAGCCTCTATAACCCCAAACATAACATGAAAATAGTAACTATCTGATTAGATTATTTATGGATTACAGGAAAATTCAGTGCATTTGTGGTCTTAGTACACTGCCTGAATATTAATACTTTAGCAATGTTACCTTCTAAGTTTGGTGTCTAGTGGGACGATTGTCTCTGTCAATGTCATCATCTATTAAATTTGTTCTTCCATTTCTTGTAACATAAAGTTCTTTGCTTCCTAGCTTTCAAATCCATCAGCCTGCTCTGCATTTTGTTTTCTTCCCAAATAATTGCTCAGCTATAATAACTGTATTCTCACCAATATTTTTAATGCTGTCATTTGCATTACTAAATTCTAAACCTGATATCAGAGAAGGCAATGGCAACCCACTCCAGTACTCTTGCCTGGAGAATCCCAGGGACGGGGGAGCCTGGTGGGCTGCCGTCTATGGGGTCGCACAGAGTCGGACACGACTGAAGCGACTTAGCAGCAGCAACAGTAAACCTGATATAACCCCTCTTAGAATCAGCAGAAAAAAAATAAATCCATCCTGATTTTAACTTCTAAATAGATATAACTTCTAATATCAGCTGAACCTTTAAAACTCTAGTATTTTCTTTCTTCAAAAATGCATTAGAAATGTAGAAAGAAGCCCAATAACATAAACAAAAAGAAAACTCAATAATACATAATTGTGATTCAGTGAGCATTTATAAATATAATAATTGCATTGTCCCTTGATTGCTGACATATTATGCCATCTATGTACCTACCCTTAACCCTTCCCACAGCCTGTTATCATAAAATGTAATGATTTTATAATTTGAAGCTGCTGTGGCCTGGCAAATTTCTTATTCTACAAAAGGTAAATTGATAACAAACTTTGGGAATGAACTGATTGTATGACTCTACAGAGGCATTAGAAAGAAGCATCTATTAATATCCACTTATAGCCTTATCTTTGCATTGCTTCTTTGGTATTTCAGTTACAAACTTTTTAAGTGAACTTAAATAAGTCCAAGTAAACATTATCACCAACATTTATTCTTGGATTCATTTTTGTGCCTCCCACTTCAGAATATGGGGTGAAGTGAATAAGACAGACAGGGCCCCTGCTCTCAGGGAGCTGGAGTAAAACAGGAAAAAATATGATGTGTAGTTAGTCAAGTTTACTACTTCCTCTGGTGCCTTTGTAAAACTAATGTACTCTTTATGGCAGAGATCTCATCTCTCTGTGGCTTCTGAGATAATTTCTCCATAAATTTATTCCTTTCTTTTATTGTCAGCCCCTTTCTTTTCTTTGACTCCAAGCTACTTACAAACACAGGATATGTGTCTTCAAGCTATCACCTATCTCTTTCTTGGGAGTATCCTTAAATCACTCTTTCTTCAATCACTCAATAAATGATCTACTTTGCACATAGTTTCAGGTTGTATACTGTGTATTTAAGAGTTTGATTTCACAATTTGGCTGTTGTCTAATTTCTCTGCTGAATATGCACTCTTGCTGGGAACTCTAATCTTCAAATCCGGGGATGTGACATTTTTGACAGGGACCTACAGAACAAAGTGGTTCTCCTTGGAAATATTCCTTCATCTTGCCCTCAAGACTGTACTCTTTTTTGTTAAACTTTTAGCTTTATCGTCATTGATCTTTATTCTTCCAGCTTTTCTTCCTGCACTTACCCTTAGTTTCATGTACACATCTAACTAATACTTAGTCTTCTGTGATATCTAATACCCAAGAGATTTCTAATTCTTACTTCACATTAATTCACCCACTGCTCTATAATCACCATTTACAATGTGGAACATATTCAGTACAAGTTGGCTTTTCAACTTCTCTTGACTTTGGAAGATGTAATGATCCCACTGGGTTCCTATTAATAAACAGCAGAAATCAGGCAGAGCTGAGCAGTGCCCAGACCATGAAGAGATTTCATCACAGTCCTCCCCTCACCCACACCACTCCTCTCACTGCCCAGTGAACATCTGAGTTGAACAATCCTTTCTTTTACATTCTCCCTGATATGTGACTTCAGCTATTCATTTCTATTTTAGAAAATTCACAAAAATGAAACAATAAATACAAAATGCCCCATTCCAAATTAACAGTGTTTAATTAAATCTTTTCTCAGGTGTCTTTGTCTGTATAATGAGCCTCATTCTTTTACCTCTACCAGTGTCCATTATGATCAGTTACTAGCCTTTAAAAGGAACATTTTAAAGGTATATCCATTGTCCCTAGGGCTTTATTTTACAGTCTAGCTTGAACTCCACATAGATTTTTACTTCAAAATTCATATTACTTAAACCACAGATCTCAAATTGGAACCCATGAGAACTGGGGACTGTGTTCTTTTTGTGGAAAGTATTCCCTTGTTTTTGTATTGATCGCACTGCTACTTCCTCTTTCTATAAACTTGGATTTGAATTGTTACAAAGACTCAATTTTCCCCCTGAGGTTTCGCATGCATTTGGCTTCAGACAGATAATATGATGCTTTTATTAGGGGAAAAAAAAAAGTGTCAACTGGACAAATATACCTGAAAAATCCCTAAATTCCTCTCACTCAATTACAGTTTATTCTTCCAGAAAATTTGATTTTAGCAAAGGAGTTACTTCCAAGAGCCATATCAGCTAATATGGTAGGTATGGGCACACACACTAACAGCAAACTCCCCGGGTTCACACCAGCTCCCAAACTTCGTGACTTTGGGCAGTTTGTTTAGTCACTTGGTGCTTTTGTTTCTTTAATCAAAAATGTGGATTATAGTCACATCTACCTCATAGAGTTATCTTGAATATTAAACAAGCTAGTATTTTCAAAGTGTTCAGAATTCTTTGTACCTAGTACAGGGTAAGTGCTATTTAAGTATATATTTGTTAAACTTTTTAGAAAGTTTTGAAATACTGCATTTATACAATCAATATTGGGAGCCCATTCAAGAATCAAATTAAATAATTTAAATTTCTTGATTTTGAAACATATGAATTTTAAAAACAGTTTAATTATAAAATCCTCATGTTATTCTTCTATGGAGATATGGTATTCCTCAAAAAAGAGATATTTATACTNTTTAATAACTACTACTTTGGTTTCCAGGGGAAATAAAGCAGAAATCAAATGATAAATAAAAATCATATCATGAATTAATCAAACTTAGTTATTAATTCAAATATAGTTTATTATATTGGGGTCAATTTTGGCTTTATAATAGTTGATTTTGATTATTCAAATCATTGAACTCTATAGGGAGTTATATATGTATATATTTGTATAAATTGCATTGTGAGTTTTACAGCTTTGTAGTTACAATCTGAAAGAGTAGGACATCTTTCAGGTATATATTCTGTTAACAGAGCAATACAAGTTTTAGGGCCTTGCATACTATATGAAGCATTTTTGTGGAGATAATATCTTCATCTGCTTTTTGTGATTATTTTGAACAACTTTTCAATTCTCTGGTTGTACTCTGAAGAGAAAATGAGCTCCTTTTTGTGAAGAGAACTCCCATCAGATATGTGTCTTGCAGAAAAGAAGCTGTTTTAAACCAAATCCATTGAGATCCAGTGGATAAGATCCTCTTATGTGTCACTGGGGCCTGTTCTACAGAATGTAATATTAAAGGTTAGGTTTCATTCTGCTTGAGTGGAATTTCCTAACCAGGAAAACATGAGCAAAGACAGACTGTAGAGATTTGACATGACAACCATTCTCATCTTATTGAAGTGCAGCATAGACAGCAGATGTCCATTTATGGCTTATTTGAAAATCCTTAACATTCTGCGAAGCTTTTAAAAGTGTATTTCCCAGGAGAAATTTTTTTTTTAAGTTACAAGAAGCTTCTCACCATTTTTATAGGTTCACGTATAACTGGAGAGTACACTGTTTATCTCAGTAGGAAATCATCAAACGTATTTCTTTATATTACTGAAGACCAATAGAAAAGAGACAAACTCAAAGTCTCATGCTTTCCTAATGAACATACATTTCATTATAAACATAGTAATTAGCTGAGAGAGTCAAATGTTTGCAAAATGGATTATTACTACATCTAAATTTTCCTAAGACTTTCCTTTTCAAAAATTCCATTTCCCCACCTATTTTGTGCAGAAATCTCTGAGATGAGGGGACCTGCTTAGCTGCGGTAGTTTACTTAGATAATTACTATGCTTTACTTTGAACTCTCCTGTATATTACAGGAAAAGCACATGAATATAGCTTAAACTGTCCTATCACTTAATATGATGAAAGGTTTTTGGAGTTGCAATCAATACTGTATGTTAACTTGAAAAGGGGAAATCAGACCAAAAAGGAAAGCAATGTTTCATTTCTTCCTTGCAACATGAAAACCTTTTGCTAAGGTTCTAGATATACAAGTTTCTAATAAAATTCATTTGTTAGTTAGAAAAAAATGACTGCCAAAATATGATAGGAGATGTTATTTTTGAGTGCTCACCGTGAAGGGCTGGGGTTTTTGCTAAATGTTATACATGCATTACCCAACATGTTTACAGCTGCCTATAACGTAGACCCCACTATTATTGTGATACCAAAGGGGATTTCTAACAATGTAAAATACCTGCAAATATAGGTTTGGTTCCTTACTTTTGTTATGTGCAAATAAACCAAACTTTATAAGATGTTTCTCAATAGTAAGAGTCAGAAAAGAGAGTTTAAAATAAAGGAAAAGATAGTAGTTTATTGAATGGTTAGACCAATATTAGTTAATCTATTATTTATTACCCACTGTTATTTCTGGACTCTAGAAATACAGCTGAAAGCAGACTGAACAGGGCTTCTCAGAATTTAGTGTGCCTAAAATTACATGGAAACTTTCTTCAAATATAGATTCCTGAGTCTCACATAGAAATTCTGCTCTCATAGTTCTCAGTGGCGCCCAGGTGATGTTGTTGATCTCTTTACAATACTCTCAGTAACACTGAACCACCACCTCCGCTCTCCAAGTGCTTATATTCTGGCAGATTTTTAAGTATTAATAATACTTATAATTATTATAATACTTATAATAAAAATTATAATTATTGCATCAGTATATTACAAATATTACTTTTATTCAATCCTCACAATGACCACAACACTATAAGAAAGGGATTCACTATTATCACTATATACAGGAAGAAACAGTGAAGTCCATGCAGTGTCTCTCTCACCTCAATCAATTGGAGGCAGTAGAGCCAAGGTTAAAGCCTAGTTTTTCCTCTTTTTTCCCCTCAAGCCAATATCATGGACATTGCTTTATTCTCTGCCACATTTTATATTTACTTAAGCTTATTCATCTCAAAAGCAAAAAAAAAAAAAAAAAAGCCATTTTTCAGTTTTTTAAATGCCCAACAAATGTTACTAGGATCAAAGGGGTTAGGGGTAAAAAAAAATTATCACAAGCTTATGACATAAGTCTTCAAACTGTTATATATAGCACATATGATTATGTTCATGGACATTTTTACTCTGTAGCTTCAGTTTACCCTTGTTTTTAACACAAAGTATAAATTAGATTTTTAACTTTCAGTATTCAATAGGAAGTTGTAGATTTCCTGGAATTAAAAAAATCACTATTATTCTCAGCTGGAAAATGATTTTAAATGTTTCCTTTGGAATGTAAGGGTCTCAGAGGCAGAAAGAGCTATCTTTAATCTTTTGTAACCCAGTACCTATTCTACTCTGTGTTGAATGTTCTATAAAGATTGACTAAGTGAGCAAATCAAATTATTGCACCTGAGCTTCCCATTGACTGCAGCATTTTTTACTAATGTCCTATGGTAGAAAATATTTATCTAACTTAACTCTTAAAATAATTTCTCAATTATATTAATTTCAAGCATATGTTACCAATAATGCTACTTTCTTAATATGTTACTATTGGTTAAGAATATGCTAGTTCATTCATAGGCAGCATATGTAACATGATGTAGGGCAATTGCTAAAGTAAATTCTTTCATGAATGACAGAGTTCATAAAATCCATAAATTGTCAATTCCCAGGCTTGCAGTTGTCCTTGGGTCAAGGCAATTAAAATTGAGTTTTAAAGAAAATTGTTAAGATCCTTTCAATGTGGTATATATTTAACCTAACAAAAACTTAGTTTTTATAGATTTTTTTGTTTATGTAATTCTGATCAGTTTATTGTTTTGTAATACATTAGTATATAAAGAAATTAAGGATATGCTGTATGGATGACAATTTGTCTATCATTCTAGGCATTTGTNAGCATAGCCATTGATAGATATTATTTTTATAATTAAAAAAACACTCCATAATATTAATGTCTGCTTTTTACTCGTCTATGGAAGGTTATTCACTTTAAATAGTCATTTATATTTTATTTGAAGAAAAATATTCATGCCTATTGATCATAGCTTATGTTAAAATGTCAATAACATGCCATATGCTTCATAAATGAGAATGTTCAGTCGTGTTAGATATTTGCATTATGATGAGTATCTCATAATCAGTTATCATTATGTCCTTTGAGAAAATACAAAAAAATGAAAATAGTATTAGCAACTATTTTTCCAACCTCATGTTCTATTTTAACATGTCATTGCCAATTCATTTTCAATAGTTAGTGCATCTGTTTTTGATTTTTAAAATAGTAACCTTAAATCTCCTTAAGGATTTGAAAGTTCTGGTAGCCTTGTGACCCCTTATAAATATGCAAAGATGCAATAATTTGCTGACCTGTCCTTTAGTGATTACTGCATTTTCATTGCCCTGGACAAAGGCACTTAGCCTTATTCAAGTGCCTACTTTGCCATTCATTAGATGCTTTCCCATATTGGAGAGCTGATCTCTAGAACTGATCATAGCTGATTTTAGAGACAAAGGTGCTGTGGGTGTTGCTTATATACATTTCTTTAGAACATTTTATCACTTCTTTAGTTCTGCCCTCTTAAGCATCATTTTATTCTTTGATTAATTTCTTAAAGTTACCAGATTTTATTTAATGAGGAAATCAAATAAAAAACTAACATTTATTTTTTTATCTCAACTTTATTTCCCTCTTTAGCCCAATTTCTTCCCAATATTTCTTTCTGAATTAACTGGTTCAGCATTTACAAGGACATTATCAAAGGATCTCCACGTAGTAGCTACCATATTTCATTAGCTGCAGAAATAGTTCTTTTATTTGGTGGTATAATCTTGTTCCCTGGATAAAATGTCCAAAAGGCACTTCCAGTGTTTTTACAATTATATATTTACAGCCAAACAATTATCTAGTGGCAACCATGATACACTAACACTGCTGTATTGAAAACTGAGCAACTTTATTGTTTTAGTCGATCAGTAGTCTAACTTTCAGCTATTATGAAGTTAATGTTGGTTTCACCTTATCACCTCTACTTGAATAGTTATTTGAAAATCATATATAGACATTATATATTCAGGAACTTTCTATATTAAAATAGAGGTTCATTTCTCCTGAAAAGTAGTTTAAAAACCTATTAGATATTTGGAGATGTCATTCATATATCTGTTTGGAGTTGGTTGGGTGCAGGATGGTTCATGATAGAAAAGTTAAGAAACCATGATATGTGGTTTTAATTAGTTTTAACAATCCAGCTTCTATTTACAATAAACAGCATATTAGTTTCCTTCTGATTAATTGTGTCTGGTTAAAGTTGGATTATGGGGCTTCCCAGGTGTCTTGGTGGTAAAGAATTCACCTGCAAATGCAGGAGCTGTGGATTTGATCCCGGGTTGGCAAGATTCTCTGGAGGAGGAAATGACAACCTACTCCAGTATTCTTGCCTGGAAAATCCCATGGACTTTCCAGAAACCTGGTGGGCTACAGTCCATGTGGTTGCAGAGTCAGACACAACTGAACAGGAGCACAAAAGTTTGATTAAAAATTCTTGGATTTCCCATCCCCTAAGAGATCTGAAGTTTTCCTCTATTACATCTTTCCACGTTCAACAGCTCAGTATTCAAGCCTATGCAACCTAAGCTTAGGCAATGGGATTCTGTCACCCTCAACTTTGGATATTGAATAGGGTCATGAAAAGATGAATTAAATAGATGGAATTAATTCATTCTAACTGCATCATCCCGGATTCTCACTCAGTTCCCATTACTGAGATCTTAGTGTTGATTTTCTACACACTCTACATCCAACTGCTTCAGGCAGTAAGCACCCTATCCTATGTCATACCCATTATAACCTTTCTTAGGTTTCTCAGAGGCAAACTTGCTAACAACAAAAGAATTACAAACTATTTTAAGAAGAATTTGAATGTTTTGTAGGAGTAGAATATAAAAGTAATAATGAGGTTACATTAAATATAAAATGGTTCCCAGTATTATACATTTGTTGGCATTGGCTATATATAAGAGAGATAAAGAAAAAAAAAATCTACCTATTTCTGGGGAATCTAACTTTTCTAGCTTTTATTTTAAAAATATTAGCTTAAAAAAATGAGACACACTGCATAATGGACTGATCTTATATTTTATACTCAAGGTCTTTATAAAATTAAAACATAATTAAATCTACTTTCTAATTATACCAAAGGTTTTCAATAAAAACTGTGTATTACCACTTATTTTTCTTTCCCACAAATATTTGAAATGAGAGCTCTGTACTTCCTCACATTCCTATAATAATTAGCTATCTAGTAGGAAATGGCTAGCAAACAGCTCACTAGGCAGCATAACGTATTTTTTTCATTTGACATAAGTGCTACATCCTTCCTTAGTCGATAGGCAAACAGTAGTTTGTAATGAAAAGCAAGCCTCTGAATTTCCTTTAGGTCAATGAAGAGGAGAAAAAGGAAGCAGTAGTCTTCCCAAGTGGCTCAGTAGTGAAGAATCCACCTGCTAGTGCAAGATACACAAGAAAGGTGGGTTCGATCCTTGGGTAGGAAGATGCCCTGGAGGAGGGAATAGCAACCCACTCCAGTATTCTTGCGTGGAAATTCCCATGGACAGAGGAGCCTAGCAGTCCATGGGATCACAAAAAGTTGGACTTTACTTAGCAACTGAGCACTTACGCATGCAAGAAATAAATATGTGATCTAACACATACTATTACATGACTGATTTTGACTTTAAAACTTAGTCCAACTTACATGGGACAGCAACTTACACATAGTGACTGATCAAAAAATATTTAATGCAAATAACAATACTCTAGATATAAATTACATCAAAATACTATAGTTACTTATATCAATTAATTCCATAAATTGGAATGACTCCTATGGACAGGTTATATGACGGCTTGAGAAATGCTTGCTCTCTCCTTCCTATTGTCCACATTCATTTAAGGAGTGAAATTATAATCAACTAGTAGACTAAGAAGTAGGATTGGATGATCAATGAGTCCCAAGCCCTATGTGAGGATCATTTTGGTGGATAGGACTGATGCTGAGGCTGAAACTCCAACACTTTGGCCACCTCATGTGAAGAGTTGACTCATTGGACAAGACCCTGATGCTGGGAGGGATTGGGGGCAGGAGGAGAAGGGGACAACAGAGGATGAGATGGTTGGATGGCATCACTGACTCGATGGACTTGAGTTTGAGTGAACTCCAGGAGTTGGTGATGGACAGGGAGGCATGACATGCTGCAATTCATGGTATCGCAAAGAGTCGGACATGACTGAGTGACTGAACTGAACTGAACTGAACTGAAAGACAGTAAGTGATTTAGAGGCTGATGGGGGCCTCAGGAGCATTGGGCTGAGCCAGCAAGCTTCCTCTTCCCTTGATGTCACCACTTCCAGGACTATGGAGGCTCCAGGTGGGCATGAAGTTATTTTTAAAGAATAAAAAAAGTTAAATTAATAAACTAACAAAAATAACAAATTAAAGTTTTTAGAGATGCTACAACAATGTGTTCCGGGCATTCAATTGTCTCAGTGTCTTAAAACCAAACAATCGAAGGAGGATATAACCCTACTTTAATCCAGTGGAATCATGCTAGATCAATCCCTGATGACCATGAGCAAATGTCTGAAAAGTATACACAGTAACCAACTTGTGAACTATAATGTGACAGGGTCATTTGACAGCTATCCAGAGGCAGGGGATAGAGACAAGTAGGAAATGAATGTGATGATCCAAAGACAACATGGAGTATGAGTATGTGTCCTCATTTAAACTTAAATGAAGGGAAAAGTAAAATCAGCAGCATAGGTCCTATGGATTTGGGAAAAGCAAAATACCAAAGGTAAAAGTTCTGCTTTGAAAGAACTTATTAGAAGAAGCATAGTAAAATTTATAAAATTATATGATGCCCTTCATAAGCCTTAAGAAGACTTTAACTTCTAGGAAAAACACCAGACATAAAAGAAAATAAGTCTGAAATCAAAGGACACAAATATGATGTTCAAAGAAATTATTTCAAAAAGAAGAGAGGACAGGAAAGGTATTGAAGAACTATAAAGTAAATAAAAATGCAATCTAAGTTTAAAATTTATAAGAGAGACAGGAAAGAATAGGTTTAGCACCAAGGAAAATAGAATCATTGACAGGAAAAAGTGATTTGATAATTTATCTCAACATAGTACAAAAGGATAATCACATGAAAAGCTTGAGCAACTCATGACAGGCAAAAAAATAGTTAAATTAATTTAGCATATTTAATTGGTTGAATATTATGCAAATATTGAAATAATTTAAAAATATAAACTGCATATCTTATGTC
>SJYQ01004060.1:104540-119898 GCA_006410935.1 Redunca redunca
TTTGTATCAATTTTTTTAGATTCTGCATATAATCGATAGCATTTGATATTTATCTTTCTCTGTCTGACTTACTTCATTTATGATAATCTTCAGGTGCACTCATTGCCAAATGACATTATTTCATTCTTTTTAATGGCTGAATAATAGTTAACTGATTATTATGAAGCAGGGTCTCTTCTTGATTTTCAAGATTGTGGTTGGTGGTAGTTTGATTTTTAACTCGTGTTAAAATTTTTAACCAAGAAAAAAGAGGAATAAACATGGCGTGTGGCTGTGTTTGTTTTACACGATTATTTTTCCAGTGAATAAAAACCATTTCAGTTAAAGCTCAAGTCTTCATTTCACGTTTCACCTACATATAGCATCATTTCAGTATGTCAGACTTCAGATGTAGGCAAGGGACCAGATCAGAGAGAGTCTTTGAGACATACTAGCCTTTGTGGTTGCTGTTGTTGTTCAGCCGCTCTGTCATGTCCAACTCTTTGCAACCCTGTGTATGCCATGCTTCCATATCCTTCACCATCTCCTGGAGCTTGCTTAAACTCATATCCATTGAGTCCATGATGCCATCCCACCATCCCATGCTCTGTTGTCCCCTTCTCCTCATGTCTTCAGTCTTTCCCATCATCAGGGTCTTTTCTAATGAGTCAGCTCTTGCCATTAGGTTGCCAGAGTACTAGCCTTTACAGAGTGGTAAATTGTTATGCAAGCTGAAATACTGAATGTCCAGAGTTTAGTTCATGTATTAGTTTCCCAGGAGTAGGTTAACAACGTATCACAAACTTTGTGGCTTAAAACCACAGAAATGTACTCTCACAATTCTAGAGGCTGGAAGTCCAGAATCAAGGTGTCAGCAGGACCGTGTTCTCTCAAAGGCTCTAGTGAAAGATTTCTATTTGTTTCTTACTAGTTTATGAAAATGACTGTTAATCCTGGGCACTCCTTAGCTTGTGATCTCTGCTTCCCTCATCATGGCATTCTCCCTATGCAGCTGCATACCTCTTTTTGTCTTTTTATAAGGGCACCAATCATATTAGATAGGGGGACACCTTAATCTAATATGACTTAGTCTTTACTTGATTGCTTCTACAAATAGCTTATTTCCAAATAATGTCACAATCACATGTACCAGGGTTTAGGACTTTAACATATCTTTTGGGGATACACGTCAACTCATAAGAAATCATTGTTTAAATCAAAGTCAGAGAAGGTGAGCTCTCTGTGAAAGTGACTGAGGATATTGGCAGGAACAAATCTGAGAGATATATACCTGACAGAATTTTGAGGAATTAGTAGCACACTGGATGAGAGGATAAAATCCATTTTCTATCAGAGTTTTGAGAAGACAGTGATGTGATTAACAAGGAATGGCACTGTAGGAAGAGAGAATGGTTTGAAATCGCAAAGAGATGATTAATGAAGATATACTCAAAACAAATTGAATTGCAAAATTCTCTCTGCTCAGGAACTGAATATATTATGACGTGTTAAGAAGAAAGACATGAGATTCCACATCACTTATAAATCTCTTGATGCCTTCCCAGATTCCCACTGCTTTCCCTACCTCCTGGACAGGCTGCATTTCAACCACTGTGATCAGTCCACTGTGGGAGTGTCCAGCCCTCATCCTTGACCACTGCCATTCAGCCAGGCTGAGCAGCGCAAGCACAGAGTTTATGGTTCCCTTTATTACTCCAGGCTCAAACAAAATGCCACAGCACAGGGTAGGGTATCCAGCCATGGCTAGGAGGCAGAAAGGAACTTGATGGCACCATCCAGAGGGATAAAGGAGTTAAATATCTAAGGGGTGAACTTTGACCACTAGGAAAGAGGAAAAAATAGGAAATTGGGAAGATGAATTCTTTCTTCTTTTTATTTCCCCCTGAATTGCCCCTAAGTCATGATTTTTTTCTGTAGCCTTTTGAGAATTCCCTTGTGTTAAGTGGATGTGAATGATGAGGGATCCACTGTGTTTCTCCTTGATTGTTTGTGAACCAGTAGCCAGTGTAGGTGGTTTCTCAGATGGTGCTAATGGTGAAGAACCTGCTTGCCAATCCAGGAGACAGAAGAGATGAGGGTTCGATCCCTGGGTTGGGAAGATACCCTGGAGCTGGTCATGGTAGCCCACTTCAGTATTCTTGCCTGGAGAATCCCATGGAGAGAGGAGCCTGGTTGGCTACGGTCCATAGCGTCACAAAGAGTCAGACACGACTGAAACAACTTAGCACACACACACAGCCAATGTAGTAATGCATCACTTCACAATTTTTCTTCCCTTATTTCCTTTAATCCTTATTCTTGCTGTCCTATGTTTGCATTTCCTAAACCATCAACTGTTTAAATCTTTGCCTCAGGAACCACTTTCTAGGGGATGCATATTAAGATTTATTTTAAATACAGTAAAATCCGATAGTCTGCAAATTTTCTTCTGGGTAGTTGGAATTTTGGGATCCCATCCATCTTTATTTTTTAATGTATTTTAAAAAGTTATTTTATTTTCTTTAACACCAAAAACATTTTTATTGGTGTATAGTCAGTTAACAATGTCATGGTAGTTTCAGGTGAGTAGAGAAGGGACTCAGCCTTACATATACATGTATCCATTCTCCCCCATACCTTCCTCCCATCCAAGCTAGTACATAATAGAGTTATGAGCAGAGTTCCACATGCTATACAGTGGGTCTTTGTTGGTTATTCATTATAAATATAGCAGTGCATACATGACTTTCCAAAAGTCCCTAACTATCCCTTCCCCTAGGCAACCATAGGTTTGCTTTCCAAGTCTGTGTATTTCTTTCTGTGTTGTAATTTAGTTCATTTGTATCATTTCTTTTTATATTCCACATATAAGGGGCTTCCCTGGTGGCTCAGAGGTTAAAGCGTCTGTCTGGAATGAGAGAGACCTGGGTTCGATCCCTGGGTCGGGAAGATCCCCTGGAGAAGGAAATGGCAACCCACTCCAGTACTCTTGCCTGGAGAATCCCATGGATGGAGGAGCCTGGTGGGCTACAGTCTATGGGGTCACAAAGAGTCAGACAGGACTGAGCAACAAACTACTACTATAAGGGATATCATATGATATTTCTCCTACTCTGTCTGACTTCACTAAATTTGACACTCTCTAGGTCAATCCATGTTACTGGAGATGGCATTATTTCATTATTTTTTATGGCCAAGTAATATTCCATTTTATATACGTACCACTCTTCTTCACCAATTCCTATGTTGATGGACATTTAGGTTGCTTCCATGTCTTGGCTATTTTCAACAGTGCTGCAATGAACATTGGGGTGCATGCACCTTTTGGGAACATGCTTTTCTCTGGATTCACCAGGAGTGGGATTTGCAGGGTCATATGATAGCTCTATTTTTTGTTTTTAAGGAACCTCATACTATTCTCCATAGTAGCTGAACCAATTTACATTCCCACGAACAGTGCAGAAGGGTTACCTTCTCTCCACACCTTCTCCACATTTGTTGCTAGTGGATTTTTTGATGATAGCTATTCTGACCAGTGTGACTTGATTTGCATATCTCTAACAACTAGGGATGCTAAAAATATTTTCATGTGCCTACTGGCTATCTCTTTGGAAAGATGTCTATTCAGGTTTTCTGCCCATTTGGGGGCAGGTTGTTTGTTTTGATGATATTAAGCACCATAAACTGTTTGTAAATTTTGGAGACTAATCCTTTATTGGTCACATCATTTGCAAATGTTTTCTCCTGATCTGTGGGTTGTCTTTTAATTTTGTTTATTGTTTCCTTTGGTTTACAAAAGCTTTTGAGTTTAAATAGATCCCATTTGTTTATGATTTTATTTCCATTATTCTGGGAGATGGATCAAAAAAGACATTGCTGTGATTATGTCTTATGTTTTCCTCTAGGAGTTTTATACTGTCTAACATTCAGTCTTCAGTTCATTTTGATCAATGGAATTGGATGGAAAACCCATGCACCTATGGTCAATTAACCAATGACAAAGGAGGCAAAGACTACACAATGTTGGAAAGACAGTCTCTTAAACTAATAGTGCTGGGAAAGCTAGACAGCCACACGTAAAAAATGAAATTAGGTCATTCCTTAACTTCAAATACAAACTATCCATAAGTTACTGTATTTCATTATTGTCTCTTGAAGAATATGAAAAAATAAGGTTTATAAAACGACTGACTCCTTCACACACTTAAATACTATTTACATACCTAATATGTATCAGGTAAAGCAGTGAGTGTAAAGAATAAGTAATGCATAAGAGTGAAAAGATCCCTGCACACAGGGAGGTTATATTCTGGTAGGAGAGGCAGGCATTAAACTTACAAACAAAATAATAAGATAATTTCAAAAAGCAATATGTGGCATGAGAATATAAAATAAGGTACTGCTATAGGAATTGCTGAGGTAATTAGATTACATGGTCAGGGAAGGGCACACTGAACAGGTAACAAATAAACCAAGACTAGGATGAAAAGGAAATGCCAATCATTGAAACAGTCAGAAAGAGAGAGAATCAAGTGAAAAAGCATTAAGATAGCAGCTTGATTTTCCTGAGGAACAGAAAGATAGCCACTGACCAGACCTTAATGAATGAGCAGGGTAGCGATACAAGATGCCATAACAATTGAAGGCAGTATTCAAAATACATGGACAATGCTAATTTTAAGATTTTCTTAAAAATTCATTGGGAAGAAGTGATTAGTGGTTTGTATTGTGAAATGACACAGTCTGACTCATTTTTAAAAATGCATTATTTTGTCTTGTATGTGGAAAATGTATTTAAAATAGGTAAGGATGCAACAAAGGAAACCAGTAAAAACAGTATGATAATGAGAGGTGATAGTAGCCTGGGCTAGAAGTATGCCAGTAGGAGTAGAGACAATGAGAAAGGGACAGCTATGGTGTATATGTTGCAGGCAGAGCTGAAAGCTTTCTCATAGAATAGGAGTTCAGGATAAGACAAACGATGACTTGAGCAACTGGATGGCTAGTGGATGCCAAATGCTAACATGTAGAAGACTAAGAAAAAAAATAAACAGCTGTTGTCTGATTACTTTTCTATTACTGTGTAAAATTTATCACTAATTTAGCAGCTCAAAACATTATAAACTTGTGATATCACCGATGCTGTACATCAGAAGTTTTGAGTTTCTTTGGGTCCTTAGCACATTACAATTGCAACCAAAATGTCATCTGAACAGCATTCTCCTCTGTAGGCTTAGCTGAGGAAGAATCTACTTCCAAGCTTACTCAAGTATTTGACAGACTCCATTTCCTTGTGGCTCTGAAGGCCCCAGCTTCCTGCCTTTGGCTAGGAGCCAGCTGACTTCCAGGACTTCTGAACTCCTAGAAGTTTCCTACTTCCTAGAGACTGCTTGTGGTTGCTAGAATCATTCACAATTCCCAGCCATGTAGGATTTCCCAACATGGCTGCTAACTTCAATAAGTAGCAAGAAAAGCATCTAGAATAACTCGTTTAAGAAGACTGAAGCAACACATCCAATCACCTTTTCATATTCTTTTGGTTAGAAGCAAGTCACAGGTCCTGTTTACACTCAAGGGGAAGGCATAGCAAAGAGACTTTTACACTAGAACATGGGGACCAAGCAGGGGTCTGTTGCATCTGTCCCCTACATTGCCTGTTAAATCTTTGAAACTAAACTGTCAAACTAAATAAGTGAGTTTTGAAAGCAGAGGTATCAACATTGGAAATATAAAAATAAACTAAACCATTTAATAGTATCTGGAAATAACTGAGGCATAAGTACTAATTTTTATACATTTTAAGCACAAGTTAGTATGAAAATTTGGTCTTCAATAAACTTTTCTTAACTTCTAGCTCAGGAAGCTATCACCTTTAGAAAACTGCCTTTCAAGGGTAAAAAAAGGAAAAAAAAGAAAGAAAAAAACACACCTACATACTGATATTTGATATGCAATGTTACTTTCATCCTGATATAATGTTTTTAGTGGCATGAAATAAGCAACAAAATGGGAGAAAATAGCTAATTACACTATGAAGTTTTACCTAGTATAACAAGGAACTTGGAGGTCAGTCAAAAAATATTGTCAGTTCATTTCCCAAATGTTATCTTCTTTAAATGGTAATTTCATTTTGCTCACCCCATGGCGATGGTCAGCAGAGAACCAAGTTAAGTGTTTCCATAGTAATGCTTAAAGATCACCCAGAGAGACATGGCCTGTACTGCAGAGGAATTGATGAGAGCATTTGACCATCTGGTAAACAGATATCTTTAAGGAGGGAATGCCACAGATAGATCTGTGGATGACAGAGGGGAGTAGGACAGAAAAATGTCTACTCTCCAAAGCTGGCTTGATCTTCTTGCATCTAAACCAGTGGATAAATTCAAAATAATGATGCATATTTTTAAAAATGAGACTCTTGACAACATTATAAAATAAATAAGCTTTCAAAGATTTTAAAAATTATAAGTAATTTCAGGATTGGGGGAGACCATTAGTTTTATTTGTAAGTGCAAAAATCATGCATTTGATATGCAAAAATCATTTAGGATTGGAGATAAGGCAATTTAACCTGAGCTTTGAGCATGCAGTTATTTGGGTTTTTTGCAGGTATCCATGCATGCATGATGCAAGATAATCATGATGGTATGATCCCTCACCTAGAGCCAGACATCCTGGAATCTGAAGTCAAGTGGGCCTTAGAAAGCATCACTATGAACAAAGCTAGTGGAAGGGATGGAATTCCAGTTGAGCTATTTCGAATCCTGAAAGATGATGCTGTGAAAGTGCTGCACTCAATATGCCAGCAAACTTGGAAAACTCAGCAGTGGCCACAGGACTGGAAAAGGTCAGTTTTCATTCCAGTCCCAAAGAAAGGCAATGCCAAAGAATGCTCAAACTACCGCACAATTGCATTCATCTCACACGCTAATAAAGCGATGCTCAAAATTATGCAAGCCAGGAATCAGCAATACATGAACCGTGAACTTCCTGATGTTCAAGCTGGTTTTAGAAAAGATCAAATTGCCAACATCTGCTGGATCATTGAAAAAGCAAGAGAGTTCCAGAAAAACATCTATTTCTGCTTTGTTGACTATGCCAAAGCCTTTAACTGTGTGAGTCACAATAAATTGTGGAAGATTCTGAGAGATGGGAATACCAGACCACCTGACCTGCCTCTTGAGAAACCTATATGCAGGTCAGGAAGCAACAGTTAGAACTGGACATGGAACAACAGACTGGTTCCAAATAGGAAAAGGAGTACATCAAAGCTGTATATTGTCACCCTGCTTATTTAACTTATAGGCAGAGTACATCATGAGAAATGCTGGGCTGGAAGAAGCACAAGCTGGAATTAAGACTGCTGGGAAAAATATCAGTAACTTCAGATATGCAGATGACATCACCCTTCCAGCAGAAAGTGAAGAGGAACTAAAAAGCGTCTTGATGAAAATGAAAGAGGAGAGTGAAAAGGTTGGCTTAAAGCTCAACATTCAGAAAATGAAGATTGTGGCATCCAGTCCCATCACTTCATGGGACATAGATGGGGAAACAGTGGAAACAATGTCAGACTTTATTTTTTTGGGCTCCAAAATCACTGCAGATGGTGACTGCAGCCATGAAATTTGAAGATGCTTACTCCTTGGAAAGAAAGTTATGACCAACCTAGATGGCATATTGAAAAGCAGAGACATTAGTTTGCCAACAGAGGTCTGTCTAGTCAAGGCTATGGATTTTCTAGTGGTCATGTATGGATGTGAGAGTTGGACTGTAAAGAAAGCTGAGTGCAGAAGAACTGATGCTTTTGAACTGTGGTGTTGGAGAAGACTCTTGAGAATCCCTTGGACTGCAAGGAGATCCAACCAGTCCATTCTGAAGGAGATCAGCCCTGGGATTTCTTTGAAGGAAATGATGCTAAAGCTGAAACTCCAGTACTTTGGCCACCTCATGCGAAGAGTTGACTCATTGGAAAAGACTCTGATGCTGGGAGGGATTGGGGGCAGGAGAAGAAGGGGACGACAGAGGATGAGATGGCTGGATGGCATCACTGACTCAGTGGACATGAGTTTGGGTAAACTCTGGGAGTTGGTGATGGACGGGGAGGCCTGGTGTGCTGCGATTCATGCAGTCACAAAGAGTCGGACATGACTGAGCAACTGAAATGAACTGAACTGAACTGATGCATGCATTGTTACAAGTTTAGACAAGATGGGTCCCGGCATCAATGAAAAGAATAAGCAGTACTGATACTTTATAGTAAAATTGGTGAGTTACAACAAAGTATAAGTGAGAAATTAAAACATATTGTAAGAATTAGTCTCTGTTGGTTGAATTAATGAGGCTGTTATTGACTAGAGAAAAATTTATATATGTCTAATGTATGGGGATGAGATGGCTGGATGGCATCACCGACTCGATGGACCTGAGTTTGAATGAACTCCGGGAGCTGATAATGGACAGGGAGGCCTGAGCATATTGGGATTCATGGGGTCGCAAAGAGTTGGACACGACTGAGCGACTAAACTGAACATTCTGAATATTATATACTGCTTATATTATAATTTATACTATATAGTATGTTATCTACCATATTTTGGCTATTATTAAACAATGACAAAACATTGAAAGGATGTTTACAGGAAGTGACTTTGGCTGTACATTAAAAAGGCTGTTTGGTTCATCTAGAAACAGGAGATATAAATTTTGGTAAAAATTGGCTGAAGCTGGTGCAGCCTTGGGAAACAGAATCTGTACATATTTTATACCTGTTTTTCTTATTGTTGTTGCTAAAATAAAGTTACCATGGGAACTGAAATTCTATATCACAGTGAGGTGAGGCAGGAACTATGATCCTTCTCCCAAGTCCTCCTCTGACTTTTGTCTTTGGAAAAGCTTTAGTCAAAGAATAAGTTTAATCAGAGAAGTGAGAAAATGCAGAAACAAAGGAAAACAGTCAAATGAGACTGAAAAACACTAGTTTAAGCAAAGTCAGTGACCTTTTTTAGTTCCCCTTGGGGGCTAACATAATGTTCAGAGACATAAACCTCGAGCTGTCTTACAGATACTGACCCCACCAGGTCGCTGTTGTTGTTCAGCCGCCCAGCCATGTCTGATTCGTTGTGACCCCATGGACTGCAGCATGCCAGGTTTCCCTGTCTCTCACTATTTTCTGGAGCTTGTTCAAACTCAGGTCAATTGATTCAGGGATGTCAGCCAACCACCTCATCCTCAATCATCCCCTTCTCCTTCTGCCTTCAATTTTTCCCAGGCTCAGGGTCTTTGCTAATGGATTGACTCTGCATTGGGTGGCCAAAGTACTGGAGCTTCAGCTTCAGCATCAGTCCTTCCAATGAGTATTCAGAGTTGATTTCCTTTAGGACTGACCAGTTTGATCTCCTTATAGTCCAAGGGCCCCTCAAGAGTCTTCTCTAACACCACAGTTCAAAAGCATCAATTCTTTGGTACTCAGACTTCTTTATGGCCCAAACTGCACATTCAAACATGACTACTGGAAAAACCATATCTTTGACTACATGGATCTTTGTTGGCAAAGTCATGTCTCTGATTTTTAATATGCTATCTAGGTTTGTCATAGATTTTCTTCCAGGAAGCAAGAGTCTTTTAATTTCATGGCTTCAGTTACAATTTGCAGTGATTTTTGGAGCCCAAGAAAATCAAGCCTGACACTGTTTCCATTGTTCCCCATCTACTTGCCATGAAGTGATGGGGCCAGATGCCATGATCTTCATTTTTAAATGTTGAGTTGTAAGCCATCTTTTTTACTTTCCTCTTTTACTTTCATCAAGACTCTTTAGTTTCTCTTCGATTTCTGCCATGAGGGTGGTGTTATCTGCATATCTGAGGTTATTTATAGTTCTCCCATTAATCTCGATTCTAGCTGTCTTTCCTCCAGGCAGCAATTCATATGATATACTCTGCATGTAAGTTAATAAGCAGGGTGACAATATACAGCCTTGATGTACTCCTTTCCCAATTTGGAACCAGTCCATTATTCCATGTCTGGTTCTAACTGTTGCTTCTTGACCTCCATACAGGTTTCTCAGGAGACATCTATGGTGGTCTGGTATTAACAACTCTTTAAGAATTTTCCAGTTTGTTGTGACCCACACAGAAAAAAAGTTTTAGCATAGTAAATGAAGCTGAAGGAATTCTCTTGCTTTTTCTATGGTCCAATGGATGTTGGCAATTTGATCTCTTGTTCCTCTGCCTTTTCTAAATCCAGCTTGTACATCTGGAATTCTTAGTTCACGTATTCTTGAAGCCTGACTTTTGAGCATTATTTTGCTAGCATGTGAAATAAGTTCAAATTATGCAGTAGTTTGAACATTCTTTGGCATTGCCCTCTTTAGGATTGGAATGAAAACTGATCTTTTCCAGTCCTTTGGCCACTGCTGAGTTTTTCATATTTGCTGGCATATTGAGTGCAGCACTTTAATAGCATTATCTTTTAGGATTTGAAATAGCTTAGATGGAATTTCATCTCTTCCACTAGCTTTGTTTATAGTGATGCTTCCTAAGGCTCACTTGACTTTGGATTCCAGGATGTCTGGCTATCGGTGAGTGATCACACCATTGTAATTATATGGTTCATGAAGATCCTTTTTGTATAGTTGTTCTGTGTATTCTTGCCACCTCTTCTTAATATCTTCTGCTTCTGTTAGGTCCCTACCATTTCTGTCTTTTATTGAGCCCATCTTTGCATGAAATGTTCCCTTGGTATCTCTAATTTTCTTGAAGAGGTCTTTAGTCTTTCCCATTCTATTGTTTTCCTCTATTGCTTTGCACTGATCACTGAGGAAGGCTTTCTTATCTCTCCTTGCTATTCTTTGGAACTCAGCATTCATATGGATATAGCTTCTCCATTTTTGCCTTTTGCTTCTCCTTTTCTCAGCTATTTGTAAAGCCTCCTCAGACATTCATTTTGCTTTTTGCATTTCATTTTCTTGGGAATGGCTTTGATCATCACTTTTTGTACAATGTCATGGACCTCTATCCATATTTCTTCAGGCACTCTATCAGATATAATCCCTTGAATCTGTTTGTCACTTCCACTGTATAGTCGTAAGGAATTTGATTTAGATCATACCTGAATGACCTAGTGGTTTTCCCTTCTTTCTTTAAGTTTGAATTTTGCAATAAGGAATTAATTATCTGAGCCAGATTCAGCTCCAGTCTTGTTTTTGCTGACAGTATAGAGCTTCTCCATTTTTGGCTGAAAGGAACATAATCAATCTGCTTTCAGTATTGGTCATCTGGTGATGTCCATGTGTAGAGTTCTCTCTTGTGTTGTTGGAAGAAGGTGTTTGCTGTGACCAGTGTGTTCTCTTGATAAAAACTCTGAAAGCCTTTGCCCTGCTTCATTTTGCACTCCAAGGCTGGCCAAACTTACCTGTTATCCAGGTATCTCTTAACTTCCTACTTTTGCATTCTAGTCCCCTGTGATGAAAATGACATCTTTCTTTGGTGTTAGGTCTAGAATGTCTTGTAGGTCTTCAAAGAACCATTCAACTTCAACTTCTTTGGCTTTAGTGGTTGGAGCATAGACTTGGATTACTGTGATATTGAATGGTTTTCTTTGGTAATGAACAGAGATCATTCTGTTGTTTTTGATATTGCACTCAAGTACTGCATTTCAGATTCTTCTTTTGACTGTGAGGGCTACTCCATTTCTTCTAATGGATTCTTGCCAAAGTAGTAGATATAATGGTCCTCTGAATTAAATTCATCCATTGAACTGAACTGAACTTATTCTAGTCCATTTTAGCTTACTGATTCCTAAAATGTTGATGATCACTCTTGCCATCTCCTATTTGACAACTTTCAATTTTCCTTGATTCATGGACCTAACATTCCAGGTTCTTATACAATATTTTTCTTTACAGCATCCCACTTTACTTTCACTACCAGACCAATCTACAACTGGTCACAGTTTCCACTTTGGCTCAGCCTCTTCATTCCTTCCAGAGCTATTTCTCTGTTCTTCTCCAGTAGCATATTGGAAACCTACCAACCTGGGGAGTTCATCTTTCAGTGTCCTATCTTTTTGCCTTTTCATACTGTTCATGGGGTTCTCAAGGCAAGAATGCTGAAGTGGTTTGCCATTTTCTTCTCTAGTGGATCATGTTTTGTCAGAACACTCCACCATAACCCATCCATCTTGGATTGCCCTACTTGACATGGCTCATAGTTTCATTGAGTAGACAAGATTGTGATCCATGTGATCAGTTTGATTAGTTTTCTACCAGGGTGGATACATTAATTATATGATGACCAACCTGTAGCTATGACATAGGCTGGCACAATTCTGAGAACTGGCCACAAAGAAATGGAAAAACAATGATCCTGGAACTAGAGACTAACTGTAGGTAGAAGCAATCAAGATAATGCTGATCAGATCACAGCATGACTAATTTCAAGATGACTGGCAGAGCTGAATATACTGTTTCTGAGTGTAGCCCTCTCTCTCTGTCTATAAAATCTCTTGACCAATGATTGTCAATGGGGATAGTCTATCTTTGGACAGGAGCTCACTCTCCTCTATATACCCTGCCCCTCATTTGCTGGCTCCTGAAATAAAGCAAACTTTCCTTTCCACTCACCATGCCTCTTTATTGGCTTTTGAGTGGCAGCAGTTGAATCATGTTCCTTTGACACCCAATGGGAGGCTGCACCCTCATGCTATCTGTTTCATGAGTTTTCCTAAGTAGAACTGCCAGCAATGACTACACACCAAGACAGTTGCAGGGAGCCCTCTGTGTGGCAAACTGACACATTTTGCTACATTCCTGCAGCTGGCAAAACCATTTGTTTTGGGGTTCCTCCTTATTTCTCCCCTGCTCATCGCTGGCTGTCAACTTATGCCTTCCTTTTTGGAATGGAAACACACATCTGGGCATGCTGACAGCTCCAAGACAGAGTAAGTCTACCAATGTGCACCCAGGCACACTTCTCTTTTGAGCACAAAGTGCTATCTGGGCATTTTGCCAACTGTTTCTGACACGTGTGTCTAATGTTGAGGCTTGATTGTGAGCACAAAGTGCTATTTGGGCACCTTTCCAGTTGGTTCTGATGTGTGTCTGATATCAAGGACCATTTGTGAGTGCTGAGTATGAAATGTGAGTGACATTTCATTTTGTCAACTGGTTCTGGAGTGTGTCTGCCATCAAAGATCATCTGCGTTGAGTAAGGGTTTGGGATTCCTTGTCTGGAATCCTCTTGTAGGACTTGTCACAGTTTTGTCTTCTGGTGTGTGAGTGTATATTTCATTGGTGTGATTGGTATATTTGTTGCCTTTTGTAAAATAGGACATTCAGGTTTCAGTTCAGTTCAGTTCAGTTCAGTCGCTCAGTCATGTCTGATTCATTAGGAAAACTTTACTTATGAGATTATGAATAAAGGAAAAGAAAGATGATTTTTAAAACAACATGTGGAAACAGTATTCTTCAAACACCAGAGAAAATTGGTTAAGATAAAACTCTTTGTAAACTCCAAAACTGGTTCTTTTTGCATACATAGTTAGAGAAAGCTAGGTTAATAAAATACTGTTTTCAGAATTCTGCTCAGAGAACAAAAATATACCTGGGAGAGAGCTTGAAGTTAACTCTTACCATGTCCTTGAAATACAGACATTGGAAACTTTGCTTGAGACTTCAACGTCAGATTAATTAGTAAAACTTCAAGTCAAGGTGGGGAGAAAAGAAGAAGAGATTTAGTTGATTAAACCTGTATCTTGTACTACATTAAAGAGAAATTAAGCTGGGAAAAATGTATGATTTTAGAGGTTATGAAATTTATTCTTATGTTTGTCAATCAGAAAATGCTCATATAACATAGTTCAATTACTTGTTTCTTGGTTTTGTTAAGATTTTCAAAGGATAAAATTTGTAATATGTGAAAATTATAAAGGAAACATTACAGTATATAAAGCAAGTAGAATTTGTGTTGCTGGCAAGAAAAGGTATAAAGACATGATATTTTTGTTGAGGAAAAAAGGGAGAATAATTTTGTCCTACCACTAGTTGCTTGTGTATGAGAAAATAAGGGAAAAAATAATATAGTTCCAGAAAGTGATAAAAGGTTTGTGAAAAAGGAACCTTGAGAAAAGACTTGTGTATGCTATCAGGCTAAGAACTGATTGAATTTAATTAGATAAATAGATTTTGTTATTAATAAGCAGGACAATCATTGAATGAATCACTCAATAAGCCACTTAAATATTTAAAATTTACTTGTTTGAATTTTGTTGTTTCATGAAAAATAGCTTGAGTCCACTTTTAAATCTCCTTACTATTTTAAACTTATAGACACATATTAATTCAGTTAGCCATTGAGTAAATATTTATGGTAGACTTTCTAAAATGCCAGATACTCTGCTCAGTAAATTACTATACTCAGGATACTACAGTAAACAGAGTTTACTTGGTTCATGACTAATGCAAAGCACATTCTACTGGGAAGATACACACTAGATAAATTAATAAGCAATGATTTCATTAAACTTATGATGAGTTATACCAAGGGAAACCGTGAGGTACAATGGAAGTGTGTAACAGAGGAAAATTCAATTTATTAGATTGGGAGAGGCTTCCCTGAGAATTTTACATTTAAATTAGACTCAAAATATGAATAGGAGTCGACAAGATGAAGTATGAGGGAAGACATTTTCTACAATGTTTCAAAGGTGTTATGTGACTGACATCAAAATGGTATAGTTGTAGGGAAAGATTTATCATCACTGATAAGTTGAGAAAGTATTAAACTGTGTCAGAAATTTTAAAACATTTTTACTAAATATAATATGGGCCTTCTGATTTCCTATTAGTAAAGTGAAAGCTTTTCTGGTGAACAAAGGAAAGGAACCAGCATAATACTGGGAGTTGAGGTAAAGGTTGAATTCAGTGTGATTAGTGGGTGGATATTTCAATCTCTTCAACTGGTATTGGGCTTCCAAATAAGAACTTTTGACTTGCACTTGTTATGGACAACATTTTAAATAAGCAATAGTCTTGGCAAAATTAGCTCATTAAAAGGCCAGTTCAAGAAAGGGTAACCCTTCTAGCCAACTTTAGGCTCTCATAGCAAACAAGGAGAACTAATTCTCAGAAATATGAGTCTAATATGTATCTGTTTAACATTCTCTTTCTATTCTCTAAATACTACTGAGTGTCTAAATTGACAAAAGAAGCCCTCCTAAACCAAAAACCAAAATAAGTAAACTTAATACAGTTTCTTGTCCCTACGTCTGAGCTTGAAAAAACTGATAACTTTGTTCTAATTCTGGCTAGAAGTACATATTTTTCTCTAAAGATAGGTAGACAGAGAAAATCAATAAATATATATAAAATATGATGGGCTTATG
>SJYQ01004060.1:121983-152156 GCA_006410935.1 Redunca redunca
TCAGGAAATTTGAGAAACACCCCCTCAAAATACATCAATTAAAAACACTTGTTATGTTAAACTACTACAGAGTTTATATCCTAAAGAAAAAAAGGAAAATATGGAAAAAAGTTTATATCTCAGATGTACACCGCAGCATTGCTTAACATTAGTGTTTAGGGAAAAAAAGAAAAGGATACAGTCTCAGTGTGCAACAACTGCATCATTAAACTTGATGCAGCTGCTGTTTAGTTTATTGTAGTGACATTAAAAATCATGATTATGAAAACAAAGTAGAGCAAAACCATATCAAATAACTTTAATGAAAAAATACACTATTGTTAAAAGAAACAATACCTTGTACACCAAATTATGGGCCTATTTGAGGCTTAGTGATATATTGGTGAAGATTTTGTGTAATGGTAGAGAAGAGGTATTAGGTGTTTGTCATTCAATCAGTGCAGATGAATATTCTCTGTAGTGTCCAAATGTAGTTCCTCTATGCTCAGATACAGGAGCCATCTCTTCATGTTCTTTCCTGTTCAGTATGTCACTGCTGGCGAATTTCATATCTACCACCGTGAGGAAAAGGCAGCAACACTGTTATTATTCATGATGTCATACTTTTCAGAACCTATTTGTATTGAAACAATATAGATCTTAGAAAACTTACCATAGTTTTCTAATACAATGTGTTTATTGCTGGCTGTATCATTACTTATAACACTACATCACCCATCATACCGGCCCATGGATGTCACAGTGCTGTTTTGAAGATGACCAAATATCAAGTAGAATAATATCTTTCAATCATAGAATCTTGAGCCTGTGATTACTTCATTCTTAAAATGTGATCTGTTCTTATATACCACCACCAGCTGGGTATAAAGGTAAAGGGTGTTTAAATAGAGTGAGAAGAGTACTCCCAGTCACACAAGAAATGTCCTTCCCTTATCTGGCATGCATTTAGAATAACCCAGGAGAGCACAAAGTCACCACACAAATTGGAAGACAAGATAGTGATAATCCAAAGCTCCACCGAATTTATGAAACAACGGTCTGGAAAATCGTCAAAATAAATAGAGACAACTCTTGGAAGACTGAACAGCACATTATGTAAAGCCTGATGCAGGATGAGAGCCAGTGTGGGGTTGGAGGGGGACACAGGGTGAAGTTTACCATTTGTGCCCATGCCAGATCCAGTTAGTAAAAAATAATGACCCTGACATTTTATATTTTCCAAGGATGATCAAATAAGAAATGGTCTCCAGACCAGAACAAACATTTATTTTGATTAAGAAATGCTTAATCTTCCTTATATTGTCAATAGTCATCAATATTACTTCCTAAATTTCTAAAACTACCTTAGGCAATGTATTAACTTATAATATTTTACCCCATTGTTTTTTTTAAAACCTAACTTTAATTGGCATAAAGACAAATAGTAATATTGAGAGACCACATTTCCAGTATTATTGCTATTCTGTAGGATGTTTGTAAATAGAAAACATTGTAAAAATTAAGGATTTATTTTTATAATATAACTTTGAAGATACATTTATCCTCAAATATTCCTGGTAATTTTACACTGGCATTAACAAAAATAAGAAATTCCTTACTGAATATGGATCCAAAAGTCTATGTTACTTTATGCTCATCCTCTTGTTTGTTCTTTCCAAAATCCTGGGTGACTGAGGTAGGAATGAAGAATGTAGAATAATTAATGACTTTGTAAATGACTTCAAATATACATTAAATTGAGAATCAACTTTAAGACCCTTTTTTTTTTAGTCATTTCATTATATTTTCAACAAAAAGTTATTGAATTTCAGGTATTGGACTTGACAGATTGACTAAGAAAATGATTGTAATGATAACTAAGAAATTTGATATGGACAGACCATTTGCAACTATGTTGATATCAGTTAAACTTCCATTTAAGAAGAGTTTTTTGACAAGTTTTAGACTTGGAGAAGTTTTAGACTGCTTACATATCTTTATGCTCTACATCTGACAACTTGTAAAATTACCACTTTGAGAGTAAGCATCATAAATGTAAAATAGAATTAATAACACATGCCTTACAGTATTGATATGATTGAAAACAAGTATATACATAATACATATGAAAATGCTTTGTCAACTACACAGAGTGACACAAATTAAATACACAGAGTGACACAAATTAAATACACCGCTGTTAAGACACTTAACTGGAAATATCCAGAGACCATTCATGGACATAGAACTTAAAGACCTACAGGTCTATAGATTTATAAATTTCAGTTTTAAACAGAATTTTTATAGAAATAATAGGAGTTATTGACCTATCCTAGCTAAAAAGTGGTGGTGGGGGAGGGCAGAAGCAAAAGGCAGAATCTTAGAGTTTTTGAACAACAATTATATGGTAGTAGAAAGAGAAATCAGATGACAAATGAGGAGCATCTAAGACGTAAAAAAAAAAAAAAAAAAAAACCATAACAGTGCAGTAGCAGAAACCAGAGACATCAAACTTAACCGAGAACAGGTTCATGATGAAAAACCACACACCTTCTTGACAGGTCTGAAGGTGCTTCTTTATGTTCAAGAGGTGGTTTTTCAGCAGAATAATCATGAAGAAAGATTAAGAACTTAAGATGGCATAGGCGTGTTATCTTTAAAAACTGGCTCTTCTTTATCTATAAATTCAATCAACTTGTTTCTATCTGAACAATTATCTCTTTACTCTCTTCCTCTCCTTTGCCACAAATACTTGAGAGTAGCAATACTCTTATGGATGTTTCCCGGTTTCTGAGGCCTCAGAATCCCATCCCTAGAAAAAGAGAAAGAGGTAATATGGACCTTGAAGATAAGAAAACTTTACTTCTAGGTCTCTATTAGTCTGCTCTGGCTAGTGAAAAATACTACAGGTTGGATATCTTAACAGAAGTGTATTTTCTAACAGTTCTGTGGGGTATAGCCCAAGATCAAGGGGTCATCAGTGTTGGTTCTTGTAGACAGCCATTTTCTTCCCTTGTAGACAGCCACCTTGCTCTCATTTCCTCAGAAATAGAAAGATCTCCAGTGTCTCCTTCTCTACTTATAAGGATAGCAATCATATCTGATTAGGGCCCCAAACTTAAAGCCTTTTTTAAACCTTAGTTACTTGTCTTAAGGACACATGGGTATGTAGGGGTTCAACAAATGAATTTTAAGGGGGATGCAATTCAGTCAATAATAAGACCTGAGTATATTAAGGGTATATGTGACCATTTATTAATGAAACTTGGTCTCATCCAACATTTAGAATGTTGGTTATAAAATATTGAATTAGCAATACTCTCTCTTTGAAGGAAGCAATTTAAACAAGATAAATACTTCTTCTCTCACTAGCATTTCGCCCATGTTTTCTGTCTTTGACTTTCCAACCTCTCCTCTACATAGATATGATTACCGTCATAATCTTTTAAGTCAGATTTTTCATTCCACTCTTCAAAAATCTTCCATGACTCCTCACTGTTTAAAGCATAAAATTTAATATTATAATTATTCATTTAGTGCACAATAACCTAGCCCCAACATGTATTTTGTGTCATCAGTCACTGTCTACTTCAGCCACAGAGGACTGCTCCTTGATACTTGGACTTTTTGGTAACATTACACCTATATGAACACTGTTTCTTCAGCCTGAAATGTCTTCTCCCTCAAAGCCCACTTCTAATTCCAGGGCTTCAGTGAAGCCTTCCTTGATCTCAGTGAGAAGAATCACTGCCCAAATTCTTTGAACATAAGTTAATTGCTTACAAAAAGAAACTGAAAATGGCTTAAAGACATAACCCAGTTCTCCTGCTATGCAGGTGGATTCTTTACTATCTCAGCCACCAGGAAAGCCCAAACATAAGACATGATACTATGGAATTTCTAGAAGAGATCACAGGCAAAACATTCTCTGATATAAATTGTACCAATGTCTTCCTAGGTAATACTGACAAAGCAATCCAGTTGAGCTATTTCAAATCCTAAAAGATGATGCTGTGAAAGTGCTGCCCTCAATATGCCAGCAAATTTGGAAAACTCAGCAGTGGCCACAGGACTGGAAAAGGTCAGTTTTCATTTCAATCGCAAAGAAAGGCAATGCCAAAGAATGCTCAAACTACCACACAATTGTACTCATCTCACAAGCTAGTAAAGTAACGCTCAAAATTCTCCAAGCCAGATTTCAGTAATACATGAACCATGAACTTCCAGATGTTCAAGCTGGTTTTAAAAAAGGCAGACGAACCAAAGATCAAATAGCCAACATCTGCTGGATCATCAAAAAAAAACAAGAGAGTTCCAGAAAAAAATCTATTTCTGCTTTATTGACTATGCCAAAGCCTTTGACTATGTGGATCAAAATAAACTGGAAAATTCTGAGAGAGATGGGAATACCAGCCCACCTGACCTGCCTGTTGAGAAACTTATATGCAGGTCAGGAAGCAACAGTTAGAACTGGACATGGAACAACAGACTGGTTCCAAATAGGAAAAGGAATATGTCAAGGCTGTATATTGTCACCCTGCTTATTTAACTTCTATGCAGAGTACATCATGAGAAATGCTGGGCTGGAAGAAACACAAGCTGGAATCATGATTGCCAGGAGAAATCTCAATAACCTCAGATATGCAGATGACACCACCCTAATGGCAGAAAGTGAAAAGGAACTAAAAGGCCTCTTGATGAAAGTGAAAGAGAAGAGCGAAAAAGTTGGCTGAAAGCTCAACATTCAGAAAACTAAGATCATGGCATCTGGTCCCATCACTTCGTGGAAAGTAGATGGGGAAACAGTAGAAACAGTGTCAGACTTTATTTTGGGGGCTCCAAATCACTGCAGATGGTGACTGCAGCCATGAAATTAAAAGACGCTTACTCCTTGGAAGAAAAGTTACGATCAACCTAGATAGCATATTCAAAAGCAGAGATAATACTCTGCCAACAATGGTCTGTCTAGTCAAGGCTATGGTATTTCCAGTGGTCATGTATGGATGTAAGAGTTGGACTGTGAAAAAAGCCGAGCACTGAAGAATTGATGACTTTGAGCTGTGGTGTTGGAGAAGACTCTTGAGAGTCCCTTGGACTGCAAGGAGATCCAACTAGTCCATTCCGAAGGAGATCAGCCCTGGGATTTCTTTGGAGGGAATGACGCTAAAGCTGAAGCTCCAGTACTTTGGCCACCTCATGCGAAGAGTTGACTCATTGGAAAAGACTGTGATGCTGGGAGGGATTGTGGGCAGGAGGAGAAAAGGACGACAGAGGATGAGATGACTGGATGGCATCTGACCTCCAGGAATTGGTGATGGACAGGGAGGCCTGGCATGCTGCAATTCATGGGGTGGCAAAGAGTTGGACACAACTGAGCAACTGAACTGAACTGAACTGATACACACTACTGCATATAAAACAGATAATTAATAAGGACCTACTGTACAGTACAGGGAACTCTACCCAATCCTCAGTAATGACACAAATGGGAAAATAACCTAAAAAAGAGTGGGTATACGTATATGTGTGACTGATTTACTTTGCTCTACACCTGAAACTAACACAATATTATAAATAAACTTGTTAATTTTTTAAAAAAATTTAAAAAAAGATTTGGTATATCTGTACAACAGAATACTACTCAGTCATAAAAAATGATGAAATAATGCCATTGAAGCAACATAGAAGTGATCATACTAGGTGAAATAATTCAGAAAAAGACAATGTCATATGATATATCATATATATGGAACCTAAAATAAGGAACAATGAACCTATCTGTGAAACAGAAACAGATCCCACATATAGAGATCAGATATGATTGCCAAGGGGAGGTGGGGGAGGGAGAGGCCTGGACTGGGGATTTTGGGATTTAATAAATGCAAACTATTGCATTTAGAATGAATAAACAACAAGGTCCTACTTGTATAGCACAGGGAACTATAACAAGTCTCCTAGAATAAACAATAATGGAAAAGAATACAAAAAGACAATGGTGAGAACAAGATGGCAGAGGAGTAGGTGGACATGGAGTACATCTTTCTCCACAGATACATCAGGAATACACCTTCAGACACAGAAGTGCATGCAAAACACCAGCTGCGAGAGGACAGGAGTACCTGATCAGTGGAAAAGAATATATAGAACCACGCAAAAGTTGGTATGATGAAGGAACTAGGGGGGGAAACAGAAGTGTTAGTAGGACTGGACCTGCTCTCAGCAGGTGAGGGAACTGAAGCAGGGGTCCCATCTCCACATCGAAGCAATTGTCTGAGTCAGAGGAGAAACATCTAAGGCTAAGACGGAAACAGCTGATCTGTGGTAACCTAAATGGAATGAGAATCAAAGGGTCCTTGCCACAGCCATACATACCCTGGACAGGGATGCAGGTCCTCTAGAAGGCACAGCAGCTAGGAGCTGGAGTTCAGGAATTGTGGAGCAATCCCAGGGCAAGGGCTGTTGTTGACTGGAGAGACAGATCAAGGGGATGCGGGGGAGGAGGTTGTGGTGGGAAATGCCTATAGAGGAAAGCCAGGCAGCCACAGAAGCAAGGCAGTACTGCTGATTCATAGTGGGTGGAACCGTCACCATAACCTCTCTCTCCCCCTAGGCCAGCACTGGCAGCTGTACAATAGAGAGGCTGGCCCATCAAATACCTGATGCGCTGAACTGCAGAGTAGGACCCCAACCCAGCGTGCTCCTTTAAGTGACTGAAGCCCCAAACTAAAGAGTAGGACCCCAGCCAGGCGGGCCTTTCCATATGCCTGACGCATGGAAGAACAGATAATGACCCCAGACAAGAGAGCCCTCTAAGTGCCTGAATGGGTGGAGCTACAGAGAAAGGCTGGCCAAAGAGGCCTTCTGATCGTCAGCTACAAAAAGACTCTTGATAGGACCGTAACTCCTGTGGTGGAAGCAGTCTGTGTCCCTGCACACTTGGCACTGTCGGGGTCCCTACAAGCCAAACAGCTACACCACTTTCATGCTTAACTCTCACTGGGGCAGAGCTGCCATAGGCAAAAAAAAAAAAAAGTCTTGCGTCTATACACACAGGGTCACTTTGCTCATGTCTAACTCTGTGTGGCCTGTGGACTGTGGCCTGCCAGATTTCTCAGTCAGGGGAATTTTCCAGGCTAGAATTCTGGACTGTCTGGATTGTATTGGCCAATACTGGTTGCCATACCCTTCTAGAGCACTATATTTCCTGCTGCCCTAGCCGCCAACTCCCCTGAGTACTTGGTGCTGCCAGAACCCCTGTGACCCAAGCAGCCGCACCACCTCCACACCTGGCCCTCACAGGGGCAGACCCAAGTCCTCCAGGGCAGCCTCAGGAGCAAACCCCAGTGGATGACCCACTAGCAGAGGTGGGAATGAAGCCACAATTGAAACCCAGGGGCAGTTTGGCTAAGGAAGAAGACCCAAAACCTTCCTCCCAGCTATACAAGCTACAGATTAAATCCACATGATCAACTAGGCAGATTGTCTATGAAATATATAAAAGGACATTAAGAACTCCGCAAAAGAAAATGCACTAGTTGTGATAGCTGTGGACATTGGAGGCAAGAAGACACATGTATAGAACCAGATTAGAATCTGAGCTGCACCCACAGCAGGTCCAGAAGTGACAACAGAATTGGAGGGCTTCCTAGGGAGGTGAAGTGGACTGTGACTCAGCTAGGAAAAGAATCTGACAGCAGTGACTCAAGAAAAACATTTATTATTTTTATGTTTTGACTTGTTCTGTAGATTCTTTTGGATTTTTTTTTTTACGTTTTTATTTTTCTCCTCCCACCCCCATTCTACTTGTCAATTTTGTTGGCACTATGAAATCTAATTAAGCCTTTGAGCTTTTCTTTTCTCAGTAATATTTTTTTATTGTTTTTATAAACCTCTGCCTCTGCACTGGGCTTTTGCAGTTCTGTGGCATTTTCCTTTTTTTTTTTTCTCTTTTTTAATTTTAATTTTTAAAAACCTATTATTATTTTTGTATACTTATTCCTTTGCTTTCTTTTCCTACTGTCCTTTTCCCCTTGCAGTTAATCTTTAATGTATATAAATCTTCTTTATCTACCTCTATTTAAATTTGCATGTATATTCTTTCTTTCCTTTTCTCTCAACATATTTGTTATTTTTATTTTCATTGCTTTATTCCCCTTGGCACCTAGCTTTATTTTTGCTTTCCAGTTTGTGCTTTAATTAGTGTTGTTCTTAAATGGTAGATATAATTTTTGGTTTTCTTTATTCACTGGGTCAATCTATTGTATTTTATTTTTGGACTGTTTTGATTTTGCACCAACTCAATGGACATAAGTTTGAGTAAGCTCTGGGAGTTGATGATGGGCAGGGAAGCCTGGTGTGCTGCAGTCCATGGTCACAAAGAGTTGGACACGACTGAATGACTGAAATGAACCTCTAGGTGTATATAAATATGTGTATATTAAGTCATAGTTTTTATTGTTGTTATAAACCTCTGCTTTGATTTTGGGCTTTTGCAGTTCTGTGGAGTTTTCTCTTTTTTTTTTCTCTCTCTTTTTTAAAAATATTTAATTGTTAACTTCTTGAACCTATTATTATTTTTACATTTCTTCCTGTTTACTTTTCCTATTGTTCTTTTCCCCTTGTAGTTAATCTTTAATGTATATAAATCTTTTTTTTATCTACCTCTATTTAACTTTGCATATATACTCTTTCTTTCCTTTCCTCTCAATATATTTGTTAGTTTTCTTTTCTTTGCTTTATTCCCCACTTGGCACTTTGTTTTAGTTTTGTTTCCAGTTTGTGCTTTAGTTAGTCCAGTTCTTAACTGGTTGATATAATTTTTGATTTCCTTTGTTTGCTGGGTCAATCTACTGTACTTTACTTTTTTTGGACTGTTTCAATTTTGCTTTTGGGTGTATGTTCCATTATTTTAATTATCATTTGCCTGATTTTGTAACTGCCATTTGTCTGGGGTTCATCTTTGGTTTCTCATTCTTGGGTATTTGTTTTAATCTCACTTAATGCCATAACCGGAGAAAGCAATGGCACCCCACTCCAGTACTCTTGCTTGGAAAATCCCATGGACAGAGGAGTCTGGTGGGCTGCAGTCCATGGGGTTACGAAGAGTTGGAAATGACTGAGCGACTTCACTTTCACTTTTCACTTTCCTGCATTGGAGAAGGAAATGGCAACCCACTCCAGTGTTCTTGCCAGGATAATCCCAGGGATGGGGGAGCCTGGTGGGCTGCTGTCTATGGGGTCACACATAGTTGGACATGACTGAAGCGACTTAGATGCAGCAGCAGCAATGCCATAACAAACCAATTGTGGCATCTTCCTTCCTGACCAGAGATCAAGCCCTGGACTTTGGAGTGGGAGCACTGACTCCAAGACTCTAGAATACCAGAGAACTAACCCTAGGGTGTATCAAATAGTGAGAACTCATACAAAAGAGTAATATAAGACCCTGCATCATCCAACCATTAGTAGCACCCCATGCAGGATGCCTCATCTAACCAACCAACAAAACAAAAGTACAATCCCAATCATCAGCAGACAGGATTACCACTTCACTGAGCAGTGCCCATTAGAGGGGGAAAAAAAAAAAGCACTAACTCAGCACAAATCTCACCCTATATAAAGTTTACACAAACCACTGGACCAACCTTAGGAGGGCAGAAGCAAAAAGGAAGAAAGAATTCAACATTGAAACCTAGGAAAAGGAAACCTCAAACACAGTAAGTTAAAAATAATAATAATAGTAATGAAAAGGCAGAGAGATATTACACAAATGAAGGAACAACCTAGAAACACATAAGTCCAAATAAATGGAGGAAATAGGCAAATTACCTGAAAAAGAATTCAGAATAATGACAGTAAAGATGGTCAAAAAACTTGAAAACAGAACGGAGAAAATGTAAGAATCAATCAACAAAAACCTAGAAGAATTAAACAACTAACACATAGAGACAAACAACACAATTACTGAAAGTAAAAATACTTTAGTGTGAAGCAGAAGAATGAACCAGTGAGCTGGAAGATAAACTCATGGAAATAACTACTGAAGAACAGAATAAAGTAATAAGAATCAAAAGAACTGAAGATAATCTCAGAGACCTCTGGGACAATATCAAACACCAACATTTGAATTATNAAAAAAAAAAAAAAAAAAAAAACTCTAAGAAGCACAAACACATGCAGATTAAACAACACATTTCTAAATAACTAACAGATTACTGAAGAAATCAAAAGGGAAATCACAAAATTTCTAAAAACAAATGATAATGAAACCATGACAAATCAAAACCTATGGGATGCAGCAAAAGCAGTTTTAAGAGGGCAGTTTATAGCAATACAATCCTACCTCAAGAAACAAGAAAAAACATTGAATAGATAACCCAACTTTACACGTAAAACAACTGGAAAAAGAAGAACAAAAGACCCCAAAATTAGCAGAAGGAAATAAATCATAAAGATCTGAGCAGAAATAAATGAAAAAGAAATGAAAGAAATAGTAAAGATTAATAAAACTAAAAGCTGGTTCTTTGAGAAGATAAACAAAATTGACTAAACTTTAGCCAGACTCATCAAGAACAAAAGGGAGAAGAATGAAAGCAATGAAATTAGAAATGAAAAAGGAGAGGTTACAGCACACAATGCAGAAATATAAAGGCTGATAAGAGACTATTATGAACAACTATATGGCAATAAAATGGATAACCTGGAAGAAATGGAGAGATTCTTAGAAAAGTTCAATCTTCCAAGACTGGACCAGGAAGAAATAGAAATTATGAATAATCCAATTACATGCACTGAAATTGAAGCTGTGATAAAAAAAAAAAAAAAAAATCTCCCAAAAAACAAAAGCCCAGGACCACACGGCTTCACAGTGGAAATTTTTTCAAACATTTATAGAAGAGCTAATGCCTAGCCTTTCAAAACTTTTTCAAAAATTGCAGAGGAAGGAACACTTCTCAACTCATTTTATGAAGCCACTATCATCCTGATACCAAAACCAGACAAAGACAACATTAAAAAAAAAGAAAGAAAGAAAGAAAACTATAGGCCAATATCACTGATGAACATAGATGCAAAAATCCTCAACAAAATTTTAGCAAACAGAATTCAGCAACACATCAAAAAGCTTCTACACCATGATCAAAGTTGGATTACTTCAGGGATGCAAGGATTCTTTAGTATACACAAAGCAATCAATGTGATACACCATATTAACAAATTCAAAGATAAAAACCATATTATAATCTCAATAGATGCATAAAAAGCCTTTGACAATATTCAGCACCTATTTATGATTAAAACTCTTCAAAAAATGGGCATGGGAGAAACTTAGCTCAACATAGTAAAGGCCACATATGATAAGCCTACAGCAAGCATTATTCTCAATAGAGAAAACCTGAAAGCATTCCCCCTAATATCAGGAACAAGACAAAGCTGTCCACTTTCACCACTATTATTCAACATAGTTTTAAGTCCTAGCTACAGCAAACAGAGAAAAGAAAGAAAGAAAAGAAATCCAGATCGGAACAGAAGTAAAGCTTTCACTGTTTGCAGATGAAATGATACTGTACATAGAAAGAAAGAAAGAAATTGAATTCTCTTAGCCATATCTGACTCTTTGCAACCCCATGGATTGTAGACTACCAGGCTCCTCTGTCCACGGGCTTCTCCAGGCAAGGGTAGTGGACTGGATTGCCATTTCCTTCTCCAGGGGATCTTCCCAACCCAGGGATCGAACACAGGTCTTCCACATTGCAGGCAGATGCTTTATCATCTGAGCCACTAGGAAAGCCATACTGTACATAGAATTCCCAAAAATAATAACAAAATTATTAGAGCTAATCAGTGAATTTAGCAAGGTTGCAGGATACAAAAGCAATGCATGGAAATCACTTGCATTTCTATATACTAACATTGAAAAATCAGAAAGAGAGATTAAGGAATCAGTCCCTTTCACCATTTCAAAAGAAAGAATTAAATATCTAGGAATAAAATTACCTAAGGACACAAGAGAACTGTACACAGAAAATTATGACACTGATGAAAGAAATCAAAGATGGCATAAACAGATGAAGATATATTCCATGTTCCTGGGTAGGAAAAATCAATACTGTGTGAAAATGACTATACTACCAAACACAATCTACAGATTCAAGGTGACCCTTATCAAATAACCAATGGCATTTTCTACAGAACTATAACAACAACAACAACAACAACAACAAAAAACCACAATTCATATAGAAATACAAAAGAACCCAAATGGCCAAAGCAGTCTTGAGAAAGAAGAATGGAGCTGGAGGAATCAACCTTCCTGACTTCAGATTATACTACAAAACTACAGTCATCAAGACAGTAAGGTACTGGCACAAAAACAGAAATACAGACCAATGGGACAAGATCGAAAGCCCAGAAATAAAGCCATGAACCTATGGGTACCTTATTTTTGACAAAGGAGGCAAGAATATACAATGTGGCAAAGATAGTGTCTTCAGTAAATGGCACTGGGAGAACTGGACAGCTACATGTAAAAGAATGAAATTAGAACACTTCCTAACACCATACAAAAAGACAAAATCAAAATGGATTAAAGACCTAAATGTAAGACCAGAAACTTTAAAACTCTTAGAGGAAAACATAGGCCGAACACTCGATGACATAAATCAAAGAAAGATCTTCTATGACCTGCCTTTAGAGTAATGGAAATAAAACCAAATGTAAACAGATGGGACCTGATTAAACTTAAAAGCTTTTGCACAGGAAAGAAAACTATAAGCCAGGTGAAAAGACAGCCCCCAGAATGGGAGAAAATAATAGCAAATGAAACAACTGACAAAAAAATTTCCAAAATATACAAGCAACTCATACACCTGAATACCAGAAAACAAACAACCCAATCAAAATGTGGGAGAAAGACCTAAACAGGCATTTCTCCAAAGAAGACATACAGATGGGTGGCAAACACATGAAAAGATGTTCAATCTCACTCATTATTAGAGAAATGCAGTTCAAAACTTCAGTGATATATCACCTCAAAACTGCCAGAATGGCTATTGTCAAGAAGTCTACAAACAATAAATGCTAGAGAGGGTGTGGGGGAAAGGGAACACTCTTGCACTTTTGGTGGGAATGTAACTGATAAAAACACTATGGAAGATGATATGGAGATTTCTTAAAAAACTAGAAATAAAACCACCATATGACTCAGAAATCCCACTCCAAGGCGTACACCTCGAAGAAGCCAAAATTGCAAAAGACTCATATATCCCATTATTCATTGCAGCACTGTTTACAAAACACAGAACATGTCCATTGACAGATGAATGGATAAAGAAGTTGTGGTACATGTACACAATGGAATATTACTCAACCATAAAAAGGAACACATTTGAGTCAGTTCTGATGAGGTGGATGAACCTAGAGACTATTATACAAAGGGCAATAAGTCAGAAAGAGAAAGATAAATATAATATTCTAACACATATACATGGAATCTAGAAAAATGGTACTAAATAATTTATTTACAGGGCAGCAGTGGAGAAACCAGCTTCCCTGGTGGCTCAGAGGTTAAAGTGTTTCCCTGCAATGCGGGAGACCTGGGTTCAATCCCTGGGTCGGGAAGATCCCCTGGAGAAGGAAATGGCAACCCACTCCAGTATTCTTGCCTGGAGAATCCCATGGACAGAGGAGCCTGGTGGGCTACAGTCCACGGGGTCGCAAAGAGTCGGACACGACTGAGCAACTTCATACAGTGGAGAAACAGACATAGAGAATAGACTTAGGACATGGGGAAAGGGGAGGAAAGGGTGAGATGTTTGGAAAGAGTAACATTACCATATGTAAACTTACATTACCATATGTAAAATAGATAGCCAACAGGAATTTGCTGTATGCCTCAGGAAACTCAAACAGGGCTCTGTATCAACTGGGAGGGGTGGGATGGGGAGGGAGATGTGAGGGGGTTTCAAAAGGTAGTGGTTATGTGTATACCTATGGCTGATTTGTGTTGAGGTTTGCAATTAAAAACATAAATAAATTTAACAAAAATAATGCATATATATGTATAACTGAGTCACTTTGCTGTTCAGCAGATATTGACACATGTAAATCAACTATACTTCAATTTAAAAAATAAATTAAATTAAAAAAATAATTCCTACTGTCTTCCCCAAAATAATGTGAGCTTCTCAAGGCAGAGAATACTTTATTTAAATTTTGGCCTTCATAGCTTATAAACAAAAATAAACAAACAAAACTCCATCATACAATAAGCTTCGAATAACTCCTCAGTGATTGCAGAATTTGGAGAGGCTATATAGCATATTTATTAGAAATGTCTGATAGGTAAAGAAGGTAAAAAATAGAAAATATCCTTAGACTGAGCTTTTTCTCCAAGAGAAGGAAGTGTCTTTATTTAATGAAAAGAAGCTACAAACAGGTTTCCAGTGATCATCTATGTGGAATGGCCTCAAAAATGAGAGACAACCAGACTCTAATTCACTAGACCTTCTAAAATGCAGCTTGATTCCAAAAGACACACATATCCATTTTTCTGTTTGAGCAGGAAAAATAGTAAGAGGACATAAAAGCAAAACTCTTCAAATATGCCCTGAGTTCCATGGAAAGATCATACTTTTGGTTGCCAAGTGGGATACAGGAGGGAGAGGCCTGGACTTGGGAATTTGGGATTAGTAAAAACAAACTAAATGCAAACCTCATGTCATTTCTATGACCATGTAAACTGAAAGTCTCCATACTGTATATAATCCCGGGAATGGTAAGAAAGTGTTCCATGGACTAATAGTCTATTAAAGTAAAAAAATAAAAAAGTACCTTGTTTTGAGTTCACATTGAGTATCTTTTCATAAGAAGTTTTAGAGCAGCACAATTAAAATGAAATACTAATTGTAAAAAGATGGTGGCTACAGAATATAACTCAGCCTTAATAGATTTTTTAATGTCTCTCTTTATACCGAATGTGAGTAACCCTTTAGCCAATAAAGTAAATTATCTGATCTTCAAATGGGTACTTTATCCTCATTCAGGCTGATATTGCAGCGACATCATGGATTTCTCAGACAGCTTTGTGAATCGACAGAGTATTTCAGAGGAGAGCATTGAATACTAGAAGCAAAGGTTTTGTTTTTTTAAACAGCCTTCAAACTAATAGATGAAGCATCTCATTCTGGGCCAAGGATGCATTTGCTCTAGCAACCTAGAGGAGCAGAGAGGGCTGAATCAGTTAAGAAGGAATAGAATAATGTTAACGTGTCAGCCAAACATCATAGAGTTATTGCAGGTCAGTTTTATTTATTTATTTTTTTTTTACTTTTTCTTTTTAGTATCCATGTCTGTCTACATTCTTTATTTCTAAAAAGCTTAAATATTAATTTCCATGAAATATCATCCTTTATTTCCAAAGTATCTTTGAAAAGCCATTAACTAATTTGCTCATAATAAACTTTGAGCTCTTGGGGAAAAAAAAGCACTGGTTTTCTTTCTCTTTAAATAACCCCCCAAAAGGAAATTCAAATGAGAAAAATGTATTCCTTCTAATACATCCATTCAGCAAATGTTCTAAGTGGCTTAGTGGTAAAGAATCTGCTTGCCAATGCAGGAGACATGGGTTTGATCACTGGGTCAGGAAGATCCCTTGGAGAAGGAAATGGCTACCCATTACAGTTTTCTTGACTGGAAAATTCCATGGACAGAGGAGCTTGGTGGGCTATAGTCCATGGGGTTACAAAGAGTTGGACATGACTTAGAAACTAAACAACAACAATAACAACATATTCTGTTAAACAATAACATTAATATATAGACATAAATATGTGGCATTTAAGCCAAGGCTCAATTACAGACAATTTTTAAACAGGAGCAGGAATCCACCCCATCCCTATGCCATGCCTATATACCAGGACTTGGTGCAGAGAGAACAGGTAAAAATGCTCATCTTCAAGTTTCTCCCTGGAAGGGGTTTTAACTACATACTTCCCAAGCTGATGACTGAAGGTCCAGCTTCTAAGGAGTATTCATCTAGATATTGACTCTGATTCTCCCCTTTGGGACACTGATGAGTCTTGGTGTTGTAGGAGAGGGAAATGTCATGTTCTGGGGCCTGGAGGAGTCCTTAGGACTATCAAATGAGGGTTCTTGTCTTCCTGCAAGAAATCATTCAAAAGTTAGTCAGAGTAAAGGAAAAGCAAGTTTATTTAGAGAGATACTCATTCCATAGGCATAATTTGGACCATTTTAGAAAGTGAGAGGAGGGGCCCCAGGACATGATGTCACCTGGGAAAGTGAGAGTGGCAGAAGAATGTGGGGTCTTTGGCTTTTATGGGCTAAATAATTTCATAGGCTAATAAGTGGGATGAATATTCTTGCTATTGGGAGGTAGGGTGGGGATTTCCCAGGAATTGGGCCATTGTCTACTTTGTGGCCTTTTATCATCCCCCTGGAAACTGCCATGGTTAATGGGGGATGTTTTTTAGTGTATAATGAGCTAAAGGTCAATGACCAGAATATTCCCAAAGCCACCTTGGTTTCAGCTGGTTCCAGTAGGTCTCTATCACATCCCAACAGCCGAGCCCTTTCTTCACTATCTAGCGTTGTGTTTAATTACTTTTCCCCATGTCTTACCCCCCCCTCAGAAATTTTATTTCCATATTCTCATGGGAAAAGAAGGGCAGTGGTCAATATTTTATAGGTGCTTCAGGACTGGTCAGGGACATTGACTCTCTCTGTCAGGGAGCGAAATGCCTGGTCTAAGGTTGTCAGGGCAGGACAACTTCTTGTTTTAAGTCAGAAGGTGGTATGGACTAGAAGCCACACAGAGGCATTGTCATTTTGACATAGAACTGTTGTTATCTGGAAGAGAGGAACTTTGCCAAGAAATTAAAGAGAAAGAATAAGGGGATGACCATTACTGAGCCCAGGACAGGCAATAACCAATTAAGGTTAGGGAGGGCACTCTTAATGGTGGACCAGATGGCATTACGGTTTGTCTCCTGGTTGTAGTGATATAAACAAGATGCTTATTCATAAATCTTTTTAATGTTCTTCTCAATCTGGACTGATTTATTAACATACATACAATAGATTTTGTTTATGATTGCACCAACACCACCCTGCTTGGCTAGCAAGTAATCTAAGGCCAATCTATTGTCCATGACCACGTTGGCTAGTGAGTTTAAACAAATTGAAAATCTCTTCAGGGTGTTTCCAGTGCTCAGGGCTAGGTTCCTTAAGCTGTTGGACGGATTTTTTAGGGTTAACTCATCCGTCCATGGGGCCGCACAGAATCGGACACGACTGAAGCGACTTAGCAGCAGCAGCAGCATGGTAGGCAAAGCCTCCCTATGGAGCTGTTAATCTCTCTGTCAGCTCTACTCCTGCCAATATTAATCCAATGGCCCACCTGGGATGGCACTGACTGTTATTATGTAGAGCGACTATAAATGGGGCCAAATGTCCTAATGTGCACTCTTCTTTGTGCCACACATTATCAATATAAGGATAAGCGTCTGCAGAGGGGCCGAATTTTCTCTGAAGTGGCCTTGTCTTCAGGCCCTCATTTAGGGGAGTACCACATATGCAGACATACCTTGAAGATTCAATAAGAGATCTGGGAATAGAAGAATTTAACAAGGAAGCAGCTGTCCAGATCTGAGGAAGGGACAAATTATGAACACAGTGCAGAGATAAGGGCCCTTTAGCATACTGAGAATAATTAAGTCCAGGAGTATTCCCTGCCCTTGGCTTAGATGAGATGCTGTAGTAAGAGGGTTTTATCCATTACTTCCACAAAGTCTGACAATTTCAAGCCCAACTTTTAGTCCAATCTCTCTATTCTATCCCTGTGGAGGCATTCCAGATGGCTCAGTGAGGAGTCTACCTTCAGTGCAGGCGATGTGGGTCCAATCCCTGGATTAGGAAGATCCCTGAAGTAGGAAATGGCAACCAACTCCAGTGCTCTTACCTAGGAAATCCCATGGACACAGGAGCCTGGTGGGCTACAGTCCATGGGTCATAAAAGAGTTGAACAAGACTAGTGACCTAAAAACTATAATCATCCTTATCCTGTAGGATCCTTGGGTCTGGTCTTCATTATAAACACAGAGAATGGAGGCATTCCTTGGAATCCAGTTTGGGTCTGGGTTCCAAAACGCTATAATGATATTACCATCCTGTGACCAAGGATTGCTCCAAAGAGGATTTCCATAGCCAAGAGGATCATGAGATGTGTGATGGCATCAAAAGCATGATGGGTTTTCTGAATAACAATAGGAGCCATGCTTAATGGAAAAGTTCTAAATCACCCTTTGCAAGGAATCACATAGGCAATGTGTTGGACCCGGAAGAAATTGTATATCATGTTCAGATCAGTGGAGGATTTTTTCCCCCATGTGTTTCAGTTGATAATACTCTTGCTGTATGTGCCTATTTGTACCTGTAATGTTTGTTGTGCACGTGTGGATGCTCAGTCCCTTCAGTTGTGACCCTATGGACTGTAGCCTGCCAGGCTCTTCTGTCCAAGGGATTCTCCAGTCAAGAATACTGGAGTGGGTTGCCATGCCCTCCTCCAGGGGAATCTTCCTGAATCAGGGATTGAACCTATATCTCCTTCATTGCAGACAGATTGTATACCCACTGAGTCATCTAGTAATCCTAATGTTTGTTGTAAGCCAGGATTTTTATGGCCACTCCAACAATTAATTAGTTTTTCTCCCCAGGTGACTATTTTAGGTACATTTACAAAATCATCCTTTTCCTACTCCCCCTAAATCACAACAATTGTGAGAAGTCCTACTAAGAGGATGGTTTTTGACATCATATTACTATATATTTTTCAGACCCAGTAGGAGCAAAGAATATGTTTATCAGGCAGAGGGTTCTGAAAAGTGGTAGAATAAGAGCCATTGTGATAAAATGATAAATTAATGATAAAATCACAAGGAATATCAGGCCAACCCATCACAGTCACTTGAAGTCACTTATCTATTCTCTTGAACAAGTATCTGAGGTCTTCCACTTGCTTGTGAGAGTAGGTCTCTCTGGCTTCTATTGGAATTTATAAGACATGGTTTTATTCATGGTGCACTCTGCATATATGTTAAATAAACAGGGTGACAATATACAGCCTTGGTGTAGTCCTTTTCCAATTTTGAACCAGTTCCTTGTTCCATGTTCAGTTCTAACTGTTGCTTCTTGATCTGCATACAGTTTTCTCAGGAGGCAGGTAAGGCCTGGTATTCCTGTCTAATAATTTTCCAGTTTGTTGTGATCCAAACAGTCAAAGGCCTTCACATAGTCAGTGAAGCAGAAGTAGATGTCTTTGGAATTCCCTTGCATTTTCTATGATCCAACAGACACTGGCAATTTGATCTCTGGTTTCTCTGCCTTTTCTAAAATCCAGCTTATACAAATGAAAGTTCTTGGTTCACATACTATTGAAGCTTAGCTTGAAGGATTTTGAGCATAATCTTGCCTAGCGTGTGAAATGAGTGTAACTGTATGGTAGTTTGAACATTCTTTGACATCGCCTTTCATTCATTGACATTGACTTTCATTCACTGACATTGCCTTTCATTCACTGACATTGTCAGTGTCAATGACATTGACACTCTTTGGAATGAAAACTGATCTTTTCCAGTCTTCTGGCCACTGCTGAATTTTTTAAATTTGCTGGCATATTGAGTGCAACACTTTAACAGCATCATCTTCCAGGATCTTAAATAGCTCAGCTGGAATTCCATCACCTCCACTAGTTTGTTCCTCAGAACGCTTCCTAAGGCCCACTTGACTTCACATTCCAGGATGTCTGCTCTAAGTGAGTGACCATACCATCATGGTTATCTGGGTCATTAAGACCTCTTTTGTATAGTTTTTCTGTGTATTCTTGCCACCTCTTCTTAATCGCTTCTGCTTCTGTAGGTCAGTGCAATTTCTGTCCTCCTTATATGAAATGTTCCCTTGGTATCTCCAATTTTCTTGAAGAAATCTCTCATCTTTTCCATTCTGTGTTTTTTCTCTATTTTTTGTGTTGTTCAGTTAAGAAGCCTTGTTATTCTCTGAAATGCTGTACTCAGTTGGGATTATTGTTTCCTTTCTCCTTTGCCTTTCACTTCTCTTCTTTTCTCACCTATTTGTAAGGCTTCCTCAGACAAGTACTTTGCCTTCTTGCGTTTATTTTTCTTGGGGATGGTTTTGGTCACTGTCTCCTGTGCAATGTTATAAACCTCCATCCATGGTTTTTCAGGCACTCTATCTACCAGATCTAATCCCTTGAATTTATTTGTCACCTTCACTGTATAATGATAAGGTAAGTTATTATGTGGTTCTTGTGTTTAAATCTTCTACCTCCCTGTTGGTATTCCCAATGGGGGTCTTGGCCAGAAGTTGAATCTCCTCCAGTATGTCCCTGATTTCAGTCTGCCAATTCACTGGTGTATGCTTGAGCTGTACTAAGGATCCAGCTTTTTTTCAGTGATGCAGCAGGTAGAAAGGAGGCTTGTAGGTCCCCCTAAGTAGGTTCATAGGGTATTTTCAGGCTGGTAAATTCCTCTAGGAACTGACTGGCATCCTCAGAAAAACACCCAAATTTCTCTTTTCAAGTATCTAGGTCAGCCATAGGAAAAGGGATGTGGACTCTGCTCCTCCATCACCTGCTAGCACTTTCCTTAAGGGGCAGTTTGGTACTGGGAGGCTGGTAAGTGCCCTGCTTCGTGTAGTACTGGTAGGACTCACCTCCAGTAAGGGAGGATATAGGACAAGGCTGGAGGGATAAGGTGGTGTGACTTCCAGCAGCCCAGCTGTAGTGCTAGTGGTAGGCCATCTGGAAGACTGTCAACTCTAAGAATTGCAGTAATAGTTCCCCAGTGTGGACCTGGAGGAGGTGGACTCATAAGGGGATCATTTAAAAAACCAAGCTTCTATGCCTTCTAAAGAAGACATTTTAACAGGTGTGAGCCAGGCATACCCAGCGAGAGTTTCTTAGATTTGGATCTTGGAATAAGGTCATAAACATTTGGACATATAAGACTTTCCTTTCCATTTACCTTCCTTTTTACAAAATAGGTCCAGCTGGTTCCAGCCACACATTATCACATCCCAGCAGCTGAGCCCCTCCTTCATTATCTAGTGTTTGTGTCTAACTCCTTTTTCTCCTATCTTATCAGTACATCATCAACTCCTGAAAGCTGCTAGAACAGAGGGCAGATTGGAAAGCACAAAGGTTTGAGAGACAAACAGGAGTTAATACATAATAGATATCACAGAAAATTACCAAGATTACCCTTAGTTCCACAGCACAGAAATTGATTGTTTAAAGATGAGAAAAACAACACTGTTCATGAAAGAAAAGATTCTCAAATTGGACTGCATTAAAATCAATATACTCTAGTCCACAATATCACAGAGATTCTGGTAATTCACAGAGTAGGAGAAGATATTTCAAACATTTGCTCATGTTCATAAGATATTTAAAAACCCTGTATATCAACTTTTACAGAAAGGAAAAAGAAAATTTAACAATAGACTTGAATTTGCATTAAACTGTATTTTATACACAAATGGAAAATATACATATGAATAGGTGCTCATTTTACATCCCTCAGACAGTAACAAATCTACCTGCAATGCAGGAGATCAGGGTTCGATCTCTGGGTCAGGAAGATCCCCTGGAGAAGGGAATAGCAACCCACTCCAGTATTCTTGCCTGGAGAATCCCATGAACAGAGAAGCCTGGTGGGCTATATAGTCCATTGGGTCACAGAGTCGGACTTGACTGAGGAACACTTTATTTTCACTTACTATCATTAGGGATTTAAAGCACATTGGATATCATTACAGATCCAGCAAACAGCTGAAGTTAAATCAAATGTCTGTGAAGATATGAAGCAGCAATAATGCAAGTTGTTATGTTTAGCAAACTATTTGACTTTCCACTTAAACATATGTATTCCTTAAGATTTAGCAATTTCATTATCCATACTCATGTTAAGCATCTACTTAACAGAAATTTGTGCAGACATACAGGAAGAGACATATACAAAAACTGTTCCTAGCGGCATTATCTCTAGCCATAAGAAACTGTAAACCCAAATATTTATCAATATTGCAATCAATCGTAAATGTTAATTCAGTGGAATATGATGAAACAAAGAAACTGAATAAAGTACAGCTGCACAATATGGATAACCGTCACAAAAAATATTGACTCTAGAATATAGATGGATAACAATGCATACTCTATTATCCCATTTATATGAAGTCCAAGCTCAGGCAAAAATCAAACAGTGATTTTAAAGGCAAGCTATCTTTGGTGAAGACAGGTGTAACAATTGGAAGAAAGGCATAAAAGGAGTTCTGGAGTGCTTGTGATGTTCTGTTTGAAGAGCAGAGTAGTGGTTATACTTGTGAATTTATTTTGTACTAGTTTATTGAATATGTTTATGTTTTGACTGTATTATAGATCCATTGTGAACTGTACTATAAATCAATATAAATTTTTCTCACTTTTAATATCTCATAGTAGACAACATGAGTACAGAAGAGTTTCCACAACTTAAGAAATCATAATCTATTATAGATTGGGAGAGATAATATGACTGAAAACAATTATGTATTTTTCCTCTTCATTCACATGTAATTTTGTCAGAGCATTTAAATTATGAAGAAAGGCAAAGAGAAGGCATTTCAGAGAGCTCATACAGAAATAACATCCCAGGGCCAAATCCAGTCAGCCTTGTTGGAGTTGAGATGATATGTGGGCTGGAGGTACACATAATAAGAAAGTTATATGGAGAGGGGCTAATCTTAGTATCAAAAATCTCATGTCCAAGAAGTGAATAGTAATAATAAAGTCAGAATATAGAACTGATCAGGCAGAGGTAAACGTTCAGAGCAGATATTACATACCATATTCAGTGATGACACTTGTAAACAAAAGTCACAAATATGAAAAATAAATTTGATCTAAAAAGCTGTCAGGAAAGCAAGTAAGTAACTTCACAGCAGGTTCATTACAATGAAGTACCGTACAAGATCAAGTTTATAAATATGAGCAAAATATATAATCAGGAGGTGCTGGTTATATATAAAAGAGAAAACAAAGCAAAACAAAATTAAACTTCGAATGAGTCAGGTTCAAACTAAACCCAAATTCATTGAGAATCTTTCTAAATGAGTAACATATAAATATCACTTTGTGGATCTAAACTATAATAATAAGTATTAGGGAGTCATTTGCTGAGGAAAGTGTATATATATATGCATGTATGTGTGCTCATGTATATATGAAAAATATGGAAAAATTAATTTCTTCCCCATTAATCTAAAAAAATCTTTGAATCATGACTCTGGCATGATAGTGCATAATTTTTGAAGTTGGCTAATAGGAAAAAAGTTTCTACTTCCATTCCCTCCTCATTACTAACACTTTAAAGTTGCCTCAAACATAAGTCTGTAAATAATTATTTTCTAATATGAGGACACTATTCAAGAATTTTTGAGGGTACCTGAGAATTAACAATAAATAATCTCAAATCCTAAAAGATGATGCTGTTTTAGTGCTGCACTTAATATGCCAGCAAATTTGGGAAACTCAACAGTGGCCACAGGACTGGAAAAAGTCAAGTTTCATTCCAATTCCAAAGAAATGCAATACCAAAGAATGTTCAAACTACTGCACAATTGCACTCATCTCATATGCTAGCAAAGTAATGCTTAAAATTCTCCAAGCCAAGCTTCAAAAGGACATGAACTGAGAAATTCCAGATATTCAAGCTGGATTTAGAAAAGGCAGAGGAATCAGAGAACAAATTGCTAATATCCGTTGGATCATAGAAAAAGCAAGAGAATTCCAGAAAAACATCTACTTCTGCTTCATTGACTACAATAAAACTTCTGACTGTGTGGATCACAAAACTGTGAAAAACTCTTCAAGAGATGGGAATACCTTACCTGCCTCCTGAGAAATGTGTATGCAAGTCAATAAGCAACAGTTAGGACAGACATGAAACAATGGACCAATTCCAAATTGGGAGAAAAACACTACAAGGCTATATATTGACACCCTGTTTATTTAACTTATATGCAGAATGTATCATGCAAAATACTGGGCTGGATGAAGCACAAGCTGGAATCAAGATTGCCTAGAGAAATGTCAATAATCTCAGATATGCCAATGATACCACCCTCATGGCAGAAAGCAAAGAGGAACTAAAGAGCCTCTTGATGAAAATGAAAGAGGAGAATGAAAAAACTGGCTTAAAAATCAACATTCAAAAAACTAAGATCATGGCTTCTGGTCCCATCATTTCATGGCAAATAGATGGGGAAACAATGGAAACAGTGACAGACAGGCTCCAAAATCACTTCAGAAGGTGACTACAGCCATGAAATTAAAAGACAATTGCTCCTTGGAAGAAAAACTATGACAAACCTAGATAGCATATTAAAAAGCAGAGACATTACTTTGTGGACAAAAGCACGTCTAGTCAAAGCTATGGTTTTGCTGGTAGTCATGTATGGATGTGAGAGTTGGACCATAAAGAAATCTGAGTGTTGAAGAATTGATGCTTCTGAACTGTGGTGTTGCAGAAGACTCTTGAAAGTCCCTTGGACTGCAAGGAGATCCAACCAGTTCCTCCTAAAGGAAATCAGTCCTGAATATTCACTGGGAGGGCTGATGCTGAAGCTGAAACTCCAATACTTGGGCTACCTGGTGCAAAGAACTGAGTCACTGGTAAAGACACTGATGCTGGGAAAGATTAAAGGCAGGAGAAGGGGATGACAGAGGGTGAGATGGTTGGATGGCAACACTGACTCAATGGACATGAGTTTGAGTAAGCTCTGGGAGTTTATGATGGACAGGGAAGCCTGGCATGCTTCAGTCCATGAGATTGCAAAGAGTTGAACTGAGTGACTGAACTGAGTGACTGAACTGAACTCAATCTGGATAATCTCAACCTGGATAATGGATGAAATATTATTATTATTGTGTTGCACAAAAAGTTTGTTTGGGTTTTTCCATAAGAGCTTACAAAAGAACTGAAACGAACTTTTTGGCCAGCCCAATATCTACTCTGAAAAGTAGATAAAAGTCTCTGCTTGACTGTATTACAGTGTTCTACTAAATTGTTACATGACCTATTTCAATTAACGTGAAACAGGTAAGAGAAAAGAAAAATATTATGGAGGAAAGGGAAAAAAATAACGAAACCTCAAAGCATAAAACTAATTTTCTATGGGATGTTTGAGAAAAAAAAAAAGAATTCTGTGTTTGAAGGTTTAATACAGTACATAATCAGACATTGTTTTATGTGTACAAAATAATTAAAGTGTTTTTTAAGTGAAAAATTTTTTGAAATTAAATTTAACAGTAAGGTGCAGCAGAAAGCACGTTGAAACACTGTATTAATTGGAGCTAAACAGCAATAAAAGTGAGATGATGAGAACAATGGTTCTTTCTTGAGCCCAAACTCAGGTACATGACTATCTTAAGCCAAAGAGCTTTTCTCACAGAGCGTCTGAAATATTCATAGGTCCCACACTAGAATAAATTTATTGCTGCTATAAGATATTATAAAAGGTTGATAAACTGCTTTCCTGACCTTGGAGAACTTTGTTGGCATATTAAGAGACTTTGATACATAGCGGAGTGCAGGCATGCTTTGTGATTTGTTGGCTGCGCAGCACTGGGCCTGCACTCTTAAGTGCTTGGAGAACAAGGGGACCATGTAGAAAAGGTAGTCTGTGTGAAGGAGACTGGCTCTCTCGCTGGCAAATACAGCAAGTGAAAACTTGGGGGTTTTGATTTCACACAACTCCATTTAAGCACTGTGCAAACCCAAACTTTAAGACACAGATATTGTTCCCCACAGTATGTCTCTTTGGTTTCCTGCTGTTTCTCTGCTTTCCTGGCTGGTTTGACCCTTGATAGCTACCTTGTTTACAGTGCTGCCTCCTGAAGCACACTGGGCTCTAATGACTGACAGCAACAGCTAGAAGAGCCCGCATTGTGAAAAGTGAAACCAAGCAGAGTTCTAATAACATGAGTGCTGAGCCCCATTAGTTCTACAAAAATGCCATTGAAATATAAAGACTTGAATGACAAACAAGGGGAGGGAAAGTGGGAACCGCTGAAATGAAGGAAGCATTGGGAATATAAATGGCTACAACTCATTTTTAGTTTATATCCCAGAAGGCAACTTTTAAAACCCAAACCATTACTATAGAATTTATAGGAAATGGTTTTAAATTGAATTGTTTTTTTCTATAGTGTTGGCCATATGACTTTCATCTGTTTTTTTTTGATTGAGTTCACAGTTAAAAAGTAAGAAAGATAACATTAGACTCACAAAAGTGACAAGATACAATTTTAGTTTTTCTAATCTGGTCCAACGTATCCTTTAATATGTTGATTAGCTACAAATTTCCAGTGCTTTCCCATTTAAACCTAGATAACATAAAAATGGTGGTGGTTCAGACACTAAGTTGGTATACTTTCCCATTTAAACCTAGATAACACAAAAGTGGTGATTGAACACTATGTCATATCCCACTCTTTGAGATCCCACAAACTGTAGCCCACCAGGCTCCTCTGTCTGTGGAATTTTCCAGGCAAGAATACTGGAATGGGTTACCATGCCCTCTGCCAGGGGATCTTCCCCACTCAGGGATTGAACCTGGGTCTCCTGCATTGTAGGCAGATTCTTTACCAACTGAACCACTTATCCTACTTTATTTTTCTCCTGTTTGTGAGAGTAATTCTGAGCATTCAAAAAAATTTAAAAAAAGAAAAAAGAAAGAAATGTACTAATGGAAAAGAGCATCTCTCCAGATGGGCTCAATGGATTCACACTTCCACATTTCTTAACCCACAAGTGGTGGAATAACAATCGATAAAATTCCCTTTCATAATTTTTGTTATCAGTTTAACAAGGATTACCTTCTGCTGTGTAGGCTCTGCTAACAAATGCATTGTATGTTCTCACCATTTACCAAATAGCTAGGACATCAGATGCCTTACTTACCTGTGCCTGCCTCAGAGATTCATCCTCATGCCATCAGCAGGTCAAGTCTTGGTATATGATTAGAACACCCAGGCTCTCCTTCTGGTGTCTACAGCAAGGGTTGGACATTTAGGCAGGCTAGGCCCTAGTGAACTAGTTAATTATTGGCTTCAAAAAAGTCATCTATAAGTATCAGACAAACAAGCCTGAAATATTTGCTGATATTCTGGAAACTGGTGGTTTTGGCTTTCGTTTAGCAAGTTTAATCTTTCATAGACACAATGCCTCTTAAATGTTTAAGTTTAGAGAACCGGATGTGTAGGGAAGGAAAAATAATATTATTTCTGGTTTATTACTTCCTTTACTCACAGGCTTGGCTCCGAAAGTAATTAGATTTCTAGAAATCAGACTCAGTTTTTTAAATTATGGAGATTTTTCATTTGCCTCCAGATCTGCCTTCCACTCTGCACCCTGTGCTGCATCCCAGGAAGCTGATGGAGATGGACAGCATCAACAGGCTCCTATGCTCTTGCTTCCAGCTACGCTGTGTGATAGGAGGCGCCAGTTAGAGATCGGATGATGAAGCAAAACCGCCTTTTCACTAGCCTTCTCCAAGTAACTACCCTTTCACTAACAAAAACTGCCTTACCATTAGTGTTGCTGATTGCCCACTATGATAGCTGCCACAGACAAGGGATGGTGTTCCGTTATATATCCCTCGTCAGTTTTCCTGAAGCCCTTTTCAAAACATTTAGACATCTCTTAATTGCATTCTTTAATCAATCACTTTGAGTTTACCGTTGGTTTCCTACTGGGTTCCTGACTGATAAGTATATCAGTTAACCTTAAAACACAGTTTTTTATTTGTGTGGTTGCTTGGTTCTTAGGGTAAAGCTTTAATGTTTTAGAGCAGTTTGAAAGGAGTGTTTAAAAAAGAAAATATCTGAAGTGGAGATGTCTTTACAATCAATATTTGCATACCTAAAGTTACTGTACTCAGTAAAATGCGCTCAATTAGACATCACAAATCTGGGTTTTTATTATCTATCGTAATACTTAATTGTCAAATCTTATATTGACCTTGGAATCCATCTGGTATGGTCCATGCTAAAGTCACATCTTAACTGTACAAAGCATTAGATATTTTTCAGTATTCTTTATGACCTAAGTGTAACAGGTGATTTTGACTACTTTTTTTTTTCTTCTAGATACAATCTCTTCCCTTGTTTTCTGTAACGAAAATGCAGTGTCAACCCTTGTTCTTAAACATTTACAATTTTATTTAGTAAACTGTATGTTCATGAAAAATTTCATATACAAAGGAAAGTATTACACTGCTGCTGTCGCTGCTGCTAAGTCGCTTCAGTCGTGTCCGACTCTGTGAGACCCCATAGATGGCAGCCCACCAGGCTCTGCCGAACCTGGGATTCTCCAGGCAAGAATGCTGGAGTGGGTTGCCATTCCCTTCTCCAATGCATGAAAGTGAAAAGTGAAAGGGAAGTCGCTCAGTTGTGTCTGACTCTTCGCAACCCCATGGACTGCAGCCTACCAGGCTCCTCTGTCCATGGGATTTTCCAGGCAGGAGTACTGGAGTGGGTTGCCATTACACTATATTGTGTTAAATGCTTATTATAGGTAATGAGTGACATTAAGTGTTTATAGGAGGAAAAGTTCTCTCTCTATATATATATATATCTATATGAAAACATATAGATATATGTATATGTGTGTATGTGTGTGTGTGTGTGTGTGTGTGTGTGTGTCAGTTCAGTTCAGTCACTTAGTCATGTCTGACTCTTTGCCACCCCATGGACTGTAGCATGCCAGGCTTTCCTGTCCTTCACCATCTCCTGGTGCTTGCTCAAACTCATTATCTGTTGAGTTGGTGATGCCATCCAACCATCTTGTCCTCTATCATTCCTTCTCCTCCTGCCTTCAATATTTCTCATAATCAGGGTCTTTTCCAATGAGTTGGCTCTTATCAGGTTACCAAAATATTGCAGTTTCAGATTCAGTCTTCAGTTTCAGATTTAACTCTTCATATTCGGGGTTGATTTGCTTTAGGATTGACTGGTTTGACTCCGTGAAGTCCTTGGGACTTTTAAGAGTCTTCTCCAATCCCTCTCTCTCCAAACACACACACACACGTGCATGCACACACACATGCACACACAGAGAGATTAAAACAGGGCAAAAATTTATTTCAAAGGTGGATACTTACCTTAGTTGGATATGACTCAGCAGCAGGATCTGCACAGTTAGATGGAAAATGTAATACATATTCAGAGATGAGCTCAGAGGTACTGTCAAGGTCAACTTACGTGGTATAGAAACAAGAAAGCATGAATATTTGGTATATTTGTGAGCAACAAGAGAGAAGTTTGCAAAGATAACTTAGAAACCACTGAAATATTTTTAGTATGGAAATTATTTTTTGAAAGCTATAATTTAGAAAGATTAATCCAGGAGATGAAACAGTTATACTTAGGAAGTAACTGGAATCATGACTGACCCAAAGCTTCTTTACACATAAAATAAATTCTTCCATCTACTGAAAACTTTAAACTTTAAGCAATGTGCCCTTTATTTTATTAAATGCTTCCTATTCACTTCAGAGTTTTTTTAAAACATGCATATACACCAAAAATATCTAAGAAAATATAAATTACCCTGTAGTGTTGCCACTCATTTTTGATATGTTTATCATTCTGTTTTTTACACAGAGAGAGAAATCTCAAACTAAATGTTTAAAATTTCCAAGTATAGAACCTCAAAGAGTATATAAGACTAATTGTGGTAAATTGTGAAGTGAAAGCAACATTTAAAAGGAAAAAAAAAAGGAAATTGCTACTAATACCTTGGCAGAGCAGCCACATTAAAGATCAAAAGTTCATAGATCTTCCAGTTTTTAAGAGGAACAGAGAATTGGACTTTCATGTCTTTATTCCATTTTTGAAAATATTTGGACGAACACCGCAAGGCTCCAAATCAAAACCAGCCATTAAAGAGAAATTACAGAGTATTACCAGTAAAGCTTAGTTTAAGACCTCAGGCTCTGGAGTCACAGCCACCAAGGTTAAGTTCCTGCTCTGTTACTTATTATGTGAATTTGAATATGTTCTATCATCTCTGTAAGCCTCAGTTCACTCTTCTGTAGTTCAGGGGTAAAATCGTTGCCTCATT
>SJYQ01004060.1:163456-177883 GCA_006410935.1 Redunca redunca
TATGCTGGACATATAATTTAGGAGGTCTGTAGTGAAATGGAGAACTGCTGCTTTCTGCAGAAAAAACAAAAACAAAAACAAAAAACACATTTCCAGAAATTCTGTAAAAATGATTGCCAATAAAATTGCATTAAAATGTCCCTTTGCACTTTAAATTCTTAAAATAATTTTGGTACATTTTTCAGGATATGTTACATTACCTAAATTTCTATGATCATAATAAGATCAAAGACTTACATAGTTTACTATATAGCAGTTATTATGCTATATAACTTGGAAATATTCTAGGAGAGGAAACTAAGAAAGAGAGAGAGAAGCAATTTGTTCAAAGTTACCATGTTAAAATAATGCTAGGAGAATTCAAATCAAATATCTACCTCCATCTACTAATTCAGAGATCAGTGAAAGTCTCCATAGTGAAAATGAAAGTGTTAGTTGCTCAGTTGTGTCTGACTCTTTGTGACCACATGGACTGCAGCCCACAAGGCTCCTCTGTCCATGGGATTTTCCAGACAGGGATACAGGAGTGGGGTGCCATTTCCTTCTGCAGGGAATCGTCCTGATCCAGGAAATGAACCTAGGACTCCAGCACTGCAGGCAGATTCTTTACCAACTGAGCTACCTGGAAATTAAGTAGCTACAAAGTTCACTGCTGTAGCTACTTAACTCTGCCAATCTTTACAGCATGAACCCTGACATAGACATTGTGTAAACAAATGGTCATGGCTGTGTTCCAATAAAAACTTATTTACAAACATAGGGATAAGCCAGATGGACTGCTGTTAGAGGACCCCTGTCCACTTAGTGATACCTCCTCACTCTCTGATTCAGATAACATCACTGTTAGCATTCTCATCAGAATATATTTCTAACTGTTTATTATTAGAAGTGTATTAACCTCAGAATACTTTTTTATTTCTATTACTGTTGAGAGGCTGTCCATATGTTTTTGCTGGACACAGGCAGCTGCAAGCCCTTGAATGTAGAGCAGAATTTTGGAGTCTTGGAAACTTACCTTGTTTGATATCTAGCCCCAGTTCTCATGCCCACACCAAGGCAGATCATTTGATTAAATTATGGAGTGACAATCATAGCATTCAGCTCCTCTCCATATCCTTGTTACTATTTCTTTCTCATTGTTTTCCCTTAAAAAGAACAGACCAGCAATACTATCTTTGTGGTAATTATCTTTCAAGTGTCTTATTTCAATCTGGAAAACTATGGCAAGTTAAATAAATAATTAAGTGATAATATCTACTTTAGGAGCGATTTAACAGCCATCACTGTCAAAACAAGTATAATCACTTGTCACTAGATTTATCTCAACGACTTATGAAACCTTGACATAATCACAGCAAATCCCTCAAAAATTTCCCTGATATAACCTGCCATTTTGATGATTTTTTTGTGAGATATAAACAGTGATTTAGTATTCCTCTGAACATGATGATAAAACATGATATGTCACACTTCCCTAATAGCTCAGTTGCTAAAGAATCCACCTGCAGGAGACCCCTGTTCAATTCCTGGGTCGGGGAGATCCTCTCGAGAAGGAATAGGCTACCCACTCTATAGTATTCTTGGGCTTCCCTTGTGGCTCAGCTGGTAAAGAATCCACCCACAATGAGGGAGACCTGGGTTGGGAAGATCCCCTAGAGAAAGGAAAGGCTACTGGCTTCAGTATTCAGGCCTGGAGAATTTCATGGACTGCATAGTCCATGGGGCAGCAAAGAGTGGGACACGTCTGAGCGACTTTCACTTTCACTAAGTTCAGGTGGAACCAGATGTCACTATGACAACACAGGGTTAGAAGAGAAAAGGAAAAAAAAAAACCTGCCATTGGGCTTCCCTGGTGGCTCAGCTGGTAAAGAATCCACCTGCAATGTGAGAGAACTGGGTTCGACCCTGGATTGGGAAGACTCCCTGAAGAAGGGAAAGGCTACCCACTCTAGTATTCTGGCCTGGAGAATTCCATGGACTATTGCGTGGCGTTGCAAAGAGTCAGACACGACTGAGTGACTTCCACTTCCCTCTACTTCTTCTGAACATGATGGGAGAACATAAGATTTAAGAGCTTCTTCGATGGCTCATGAAGAAAAGAATCTGCCTGCAACTCAGCAGATGCAGGAGTCACTGCACTTTCTATCCCTAGGTCGGGAAGATGCCATGGAGAAGGAAATGGTAACCCACTCCAGTATTCTTGCCTGAAAAATCCCATGGACAGAGGAGCCTGGCAAGCTACAGTCCAGTGGGTCTCAAAGAGTCAGACAGGACTGAGTGACTAAGCACAGTATGGAACATGGTGGCAGAACATAAGGTTTAGATGCAAAATTTAAATTGGACTTTGCAAGCAATAGAGGAAGAGCCATGGAACCAGTCTTCCTTGTGTTTATTTGGATTTCCTGTGGGTAGAAGAACAAAAGGCCACTTCTTCTTTACTGGGGTTTCCAGCAGTTCAGAGAATGAGCCTTTTTCCTGATGGAATCAGAGCTGCTCAGCAATGGCAGAATTTCTAAATTTCAAAAGTGCTAAGTTCCTCTTCATTTATAGGAGGGAAGAGATGATGCTTATCACATAAAGAAAAAAGTTTTAAAGACCATGATATTCATTATGGGACTTTCTCTCTATTGAATAAATTATCTTTAAAAAACACATTTTTGTGTTATACCAAGTAGTTTTTTGAGAACTTCACTATTTATATTCAGGGCATATACTGGGCTAGTGGCATCTAAGTGATTATGTTTTCAGTGACAACTGAGACAACTGCTCTAAGTTGTTTGTTTATTTTTTTAATTTTATAAATTATTTCAAATTCAATGTCTCACTCAAAAATTAATGTATATAAAGCATTATCATGACAATTATAATAGTGAGATTAGAAAAACACTCCATATCATTGCCTGCTTATGTAACAGACTATTACCAGGGTAGTTAAAACTTTCTGATTATTCCTTTCTGAAGACATCTCTCTCTTCCCCTTGCCAGAGCAACCACTAAACTGAAGATTTTCTTTATTACTCTTTTGCTTTTTTTCATAGTAGTGATTCTCAATCTTGGCTGCACATTGAAAGTACCTGAGGAAAAAAAAAAAAGAAAGAAAGTACCTGAGGAGCTTTGAAAAGTACTGATGCCTGGGATTCACCCTCAGAGCCTCTGATTTTATAGGTCTAGCCTTCATATTCTGTGGCCAGCTGATAGGATAATGTAATTTTCCACATAAAGCTTTAGTTCATGAAAACTTTTTGTAAGGGATGGATAGCATTTTAAGATTCTCTTACTTGACTTTCCTCACATTCCATTATGGAAAAAAAAAAATGCTGAGGCCATGTTACTGAAAGTGGGGATCTAGTTGCTTGCCATTCTAAAGCCAGTAAAGAGGCTAGGGTGGCGGAAAGCAAAATTTGCTTTATTTAGGAGACCAGCAACCTGTGGTGGTGGGGGTGGAGGGGTAGACGCTTGTCCAAAGGTCAACTCCTGTCCCTCCCAACAAGCAGTGGGCAGGAGCTTTACAGGTGAAGAGAGGTGGCTACATGAAAAATCAGCAGAGTCTGCTCAGACAGCCATCTTGAAATTAGTCATGCACTGGTCTGATCAGTATCATCTTAATTGTTTTAAGTATGTTGGTCATTTTGACCTCCTGAACCTGAAGGTAAAAAATATGGTTTGAAGCAAAGCAATAGCTTTCCCGTCAGCTCAGTTCAGTCGCTCAGTCATGTCTGACTCTTTTTGACCCCATGGACTGCAGCACGCCCAGCCTCCCTTGTCCATTGACAGCTCCCGGAGTTTACTCAAACTCATGTCCATCATGTCATCACCATCATGGTCGGTGATGCCATCCATCATCTCATCCTCTGTTGTCCCCTTTTCCTCCTGCCTTCAATCTTTCCCAGCATCAGGGTCTTTTCAAATAAGTCAATTCTTCGCATCCATTTGAATTCTTTAAATTTCCATTAGAATTATTTAAATTTCTTACTCAGTTCAGCAGTATGATCTAAAAGTTATCAAATGTCTTCCATTTAATTTAACATACCAAATAATCCTAGTTACTTAATTTATTCTGAGATGCCTAGGGGCCCTTTGGGATACTCAGTGTTATCTAGAGAATGAAACTTACAATCTATTATCAAAAGCAGTTCAATAACCCAGAAAAATTTTGTTCTTTTAACATAGAAAAAGAAAACCAAATTCCAGTCTAGTACCAGCTTATTATTAATTACAAAGTTCAATTACCAAATTAAATCCAATCTAAGCTTAATCACTCCTGACAATGTACAAAATTCTTTTCTCAAAATGTCCTTTTCTTAGGAACCTTTTATCACTTTTTGTAGCCATATGATTTGTCCCATATTTTTTCCCATCCGGAAACAAGCAGCTATGGAACAAAGTTATCATTTTTCCTCAACAAAAGATATCTCCATTCTTTATACCTTGTCTCATCAACAACACATATCCTACTTCTTTTGCACAATGAAATGATTTTCTTGTCATTTTTAGTAGCTTTAACTACATATTACAATTTTTAGTGATTAAAAGACCTTAAAAAAATCAAGAAACAAGTAATTGGACTGTTATACCAGCATTTTCTATTGGAAAGCTTAAGAACATATCCTATAACCTCTAAAAACATGTTTTTTCCTCATAGTACAATTTCTCTTTAATGTGGTACAAGATGTATATTTAATGAACCCAAACATCTTTTCAAGTTTTACTAGTAAGCCCAAGACAAAAGTCTCAGGCAAAATGGGCTGTTTTGTATTTCAAGGACATGCTAAGTGTTAGCTTCAAGATTTCTCCTAGGCATATTTTTGTTCTTGCAGGGTCAGAATTCTAAAAATAGTATTTTTCAAGCTGGTTTTCTCTAACTGCTTGAGCAGAAAGAACAAGTCTTGGAGTTTCAGAAGAATTTAATTTTAACAAATTTTTTCCAGAGGCTAAAGAATATTGTTTCATATATCCTTAAAAAGGTTATCTTTCTTTTGCTTTAGTCATAATCTCATAGGTAAATTTTTTCTAATGAGTTGAACTTGAATTTCCCATTTTACAAAACACAACAAAGACACAATCATACACATGGAATATATACTCATACAACAAAAGACAGAATGGTCACAAACCTTTTAATACTGAGTCCCAAACACCTCCCAAACACAAATAGTCCTTGATGTCAGACACACATCAGAATCAATTGACAGAATACCCAAATAGCACTTCAAGCCCACAGATGCTCCTTAATGGCAGGCAAGCATCAGAACCAATTGACAAAATGCCCTATTAAACATCTTCTCTAAGGAGAAGTTTGCCCAGGTGCACACCAGTGAACTTACCCAGTTTTTAAACTCATCAGCTCATCCAGATGCATGTTTCCATTCCACCAAGGACAAGTGTAAGTTGGCAGCCAGTGCTGTACTTGGGACAAGCAGGGAGGATCACCAAAACAAATATTTCTGGCAGCTGCTAGGAACATGCCCTCAGTGCCCATCTTGAGTCAGCTAGCCACTAGAAGCAGGGCTCTTCAAGGCCATCCCATTACGTTTTCATGGCCAGAGGCTCTACTTGGGAAAACCCTGGGGAGCCAGAGATAAAGAGAGCACAGAAACCCAACACTGGGTACTTAAAATTGTTATCAAAGTAGGGGTCCAGCTGTTCATCACTCTAAAGCTAATAAAGAGGCAAGGTTGGTAGAAGGATAAGTTTGTTTTATTTAGGAGGCTGGATTCTTGTCCAAAGGCCAGCTCTCCCAACTGACAATTAATGGGCAAGAGCTTTCATAGTTAGAAGAACGGGGCTACCTTCAGAAACACAGCAGCCTTCTCTGACAGTCATCTTGAAACTGGTCATGAGAAGATCTGATCAGTGTCATCTTGATTGCTTTATATAAAGTAAATCTCTTGTTCCAGGGTCAGTTCTCTTTTCTTGAGGCCACCTATCTGAATTATGGCAGCTTATATTGTGCGTACAGTCTGATATTCATGTAGTTAACTTCCTTTGCTTGGTGGAGATTTTAGTTTCTATAAGACAGCTCAAAGTAAGACTCAGGATATTAAGGATAGCCCTCAAGGAGGAACTAAAGGTTCTTGATTTTGTTATAGTTGTTCAGTTGCTCAGTCGTATCAAACTCTTTGCAACCCCATGGATTACAGCATTCCAGGCTTCCCTGTCCTTAACCATCTCCTGGAGCCTGCTCAAACTCATATCCATTGTGTTGGTGATACCATCCAATCATCTAATCCTCTGTCTTCCTCTTCTCCTCCTACCTTCAATCTTTCCCAACATCAGAATCTTTTCTAATGTTGGCTCTTCACATCAGGTGGTCAAAGTATTGAAGTTTCAGCTTCAGCATCAGTCCTTCCAATCAAAATTCAGGACTGATTTCCTTTAGGATTGAGTGGTTGGGTCACCTCACAGTCCAAGGGACTCTCAAGAATCTTCTCTGACACCTCAGTTCAAAAGCACCAATTCATCAGTGCTCAGCCTTCTTTTTGGTCCATAACTCACAACCATATATGACAACTGGAAAAAACATAGCTTTGACTAAAGGGACCTTTTTTGTCAAAGTAATGTCTGTTTTTAATAGGTTGTCTAAGTTTGTTATTGCTTTTCTTCCAGGAAGCAAGCATCTTTTAATTTCATGGCTACAGTCACCAACTGCAGTGATTTTGGAACCCAAGAAAATAAAGTTTGGCATTGTTTCCATTGTTTCCCCATTTATTGCCATGAAGCGATGGGACCAGATGCAATGATCTTCATTTTTTGAATGCTGAGTTTTAAGCTAGCTTTTTCACTCTCATCTTTCACCTTCATCAAGAGGCTCTTTAGTTCCTCTTTGCATTCTGCTATAAGGGTGGTGTCATCCACATATCTGAGGTTATTGATATTTCTCCTAGCAATCTTGATTCCAGTTTGTTCTTCATCGACCCTGGCATTTTGCATGATGTATCCTGCATATAAGTTAAATAAGCAAGGAGACAATATACAGCCTTGACATACTCCTTCCCCAATTTTCAACCAGTCCATTGTTCCATATATGGCTCTAACTGTTGCTTCTTTTTCTCAGGAGGCAGGTAAGGTGTTCTGGTATTGCTGTCATTTTAAGAATTTTCCATAGTTTGTTGTGGTCCACACAATCAAAGGTTTTAGAGTAGTCAATGAAGCAGAAGAGGATTTTTTTTTGAAATCCCCTTGCTTTTTCTATGATCCAAATGATGTTGGCAAACTGATCTCTGGTTCCTCAGCCTTTTCCAAATCCAGCTTGAACATCTGGAAGTTTTCTGTTCACTTACTCTTGAAGCCTGGCACAGAGAATTTTGAGCATTACTTTGCTAGCATATGACATGAGTGCAATTGTGTGGTAGTTTGAACATTCTTTGACATTGTCTTTCTTTGGGATTGGAATAAAGACTGACCTTTTCCAGTCCTGTGGCCAATGCTGCATTTTCCATATTTGCTGGCATATTGAGTGCAGCATTTTGACAGCACCATCTTTTAGAATTTGAAATAGCTCAACTGGAATTCCATCACCTCCACTAGCTTTTTTTATAGTGAAGCTTCTTCCTAAGGCCCGCTTGACTTTGCACTCCAAGATGTCTGGCTCTGGGTGTGATCACACCATTGTGATTACCTGGGTTATGAACATCTTTTTTGTGTAGTTGTTCTGTGTATTCTTGTCACCTTTTCTTAATATCTTCTGCTTCTGTTAGGTCCATACCTTTTCTGTCCTTAATAGTGCCCATCTTTGCATGAAATATTCCTTTGGTATCTCTAATTTTCTTGACGAGATTTCTAATCTTTCTCATTGTATTACTTAGTGGCTAAACTATTATAATTTAATCTTATTGAACTGTTCCTTTTTTTTTGAATTTTTTCATATCTCTGGTTAAACTTATTCTTTGGCTAAAGTCTTTCCACTGAGAATAGGTAGGCTGAGGACATGGAAGCGAAAAACCATAGGGTCCTGATTCATTTCAGTAACTCAGTCAGACCCACCTTCCTCCTCTTTCAAACCAGATTGCCTGGGAAATCTCAACCCTTATTTGTCCTCTCACTTCCCATTTCACTTCCAAGTTCTTATCACTTCTCATTATTTAGTTGTTATCAATATTGAGTATGGAGCATTTAGAAAATGGAAATTTGATTGGGAGAGCAGGCTGCTGTGGAGCAAAGTAGCTGTAAGTGAGTTTGTAAGTAAGAGGAGACTAATTTATGCAAAATTTTACAAGTCATGCTCAGAGGACTGTATAAACTCAGGCAGAAGACAATCACAAAAGGACTATCAATGTCCACCAGGAATATATGTATAGCTGGGTTTATTTTTGTGACAGGAGGTAGAGGAACACTCACCATAGGAACAGTGGTCATCTTGACAGAAGATGTTAGGGAAAGCCTGTAATAGGGTTGGGATTTGAATAGGAAATTTGGGGGGTTAATGGAAGTAGAAGTATACTTAGATTGTGTGCTGTCAGAAAGTTGTATGATTGGGTATCCCAATAAGCCTTGTCATAAGGAAGTCAGACTAGAGCAAGAACAAAGCTGTCATTAGTTAAAGAATAGAAGTCTCTTGGTTTGGACCAAGATAGAAAAGCTGAGAGACCAGGCAAGAAATGAAGAGTAAGACGGATTAGAACCTCTTTGAGAGCAGGAGATATAGAGCTGTTTAACATTACAAAGACTCTAATTTCAGGGTTTGCCTGAGAGACAATTGATGTTTTAATGTGATGTAGTAACAAGATCATTCATTAATTTATTCACAGGATTCAATAAAGTTTTCATTAAACACTGGCAATGTCAAGAATTTATGGATTCTGAGGAATTAAAATAGAAAGCTGACCTTTTGAAATTGGGTTATTAAATATTTCTCATCTAACCATGTTTCACACTCCAGCTAAGTGTCTTAAATAAAACATGGTTTATGTGTATATTTATCTGTAGAATGGTAAATGAAATGTTCACTTAATGTAGTAGCATGAGGCTATTTTTAGAAGTTCATTGTAAGGACCTAAGACATTTAAAACAGGAGAAAGACCATTCAGTTTAATAGAGCTGCTTTTCATCAGATATATTAAATGTATTTTTCACATTGCAAATTAAGTGAACTGTTATACTGGGCCATCTTGATACTATCTCATGGTAGTAAAATAAAAAAATGCCTAAATGTATTGCTTAAGTTAAAATAGTCAAACTTTACATTTTGTGCTTAACAGAATTTGGAAACTTAATTGCCACCATTCATTTACTGTAGAATTTTAAGAGAAAAGCATCAACTCCCCCACTTTTAGTAGTTTTTATGTCACTGAACCATTTAAATAAGTCAGATTCTATGCATTGGATAAACATTAACTTTAATATATACAGAAGAATTATCTAAGTGTAGGAGTGTAAGGGTGAGTAAAGATTAGTGAAGCCTGAGTGCCCCCCTTGAGAATTTCCTAAAACTCTACATATAATAGCTATAAACACATATAAGAATCTTTAGTTTTGTACAGCAATTGGGAAATAGCTAGACATAAAATTAAAGATCTGTTCATTTCCCCTCTCCATTCCAAATTTCTGGCAATGTGTTAATGTAAAATATTTAGTTTAATATTTTTCCCTGTTTATACTCACATTAATCAGGAATTATGAAGTCTAGATCTTTGTACAATCTATCAAATAAAGATCTGTGGTGTTAAGATGACTTCTAAAAATAGGAAATTTATCTGGGACCTGTAAAAGCAACTATTGTGGCTCTTGATAATATTTTTGCCAAATTGACTGGTCAAAGTAGTTAGGCACTCAGTTGTTAAAGTAGAAAATGTATGCAGGCCTACCTTGAACATTCCTTGAGCAGAAAAAAACAGTTTGGTCACACAAACCAGCTGAAATTTATTTGTAAGATTAACTTGACCTCAGTCATTTGTTAATGTTTCTAGAAACCATAAGTAAAAGTTCAATTGTTTCCCAAAGTTCATATGAGGTAGTTCAGTTCAGTTCAGTTCAGTTGCTCAGTCGTGTCCGACTCTTTGCGACCCCATGAACTGCAGCACGCCAGGCCTCCCTGTCCATCACCATCTCCTGGAGTTCACTCAGACTCACCTCCATCGAGTCCATGATGCCATCCAGCCATCTCATCCTCGGTCGTCCCCTTCTCCTCCTGCCCCCAATCCCTCCCAGCATCAGAGTCTTTTCCAATGAGTTAACTCTTCGCATGATGTGGCCAAAGTACTGGAGTTTAGCTTTAGCATCATTCCTTCCAAAGAAATCCCAGGGTTGATCTCCTTCAGAATGGACTGGTTGGATCTCCCTGCAGTCCAAGGGACTCTCAAGAGTCTTCTCCAACACCACAGTTCAAAAGCATCAATTCTTCAGCACTCAGCCTTCTTCACAGTCCAACTCTCACATCCATACATGACCACTGAAAAAACCATAGCCTTGACTGCTGCTGCTGCTGCTAAGTCACTTCAGTCATGTCCGACTCTGTGTGACCCCATAGACAGCAGCCCACCAGGCTCCCCCGTCCCTGGGATTCTCCAGGCAAGAACACTGGAGTGGGTTGCCATTTCTTTCTCCGATGCAGGAAAGTGAAAAGTGAAAGGGAAGTCGCTCAGTCGTGTCCGACTCCCAGCGACCCCATGGACTGCAGCCAACCAGGCTCCTCCATCCATGGAANTGCAGTGATTTTGGAGCCCCCCAAAATAAAGTCTGACACTGTTTCCACTGTTTCCCCATCTATTTCCCATGAAGTGATGGGATCGGATGCCATGATCTTCGTTTTCTGAATGTTGAGCTTTCAGCCAACTTTTTCACTCTCCACTTTCACTTTCATCAAGAGGCTTTTTAGTTCCTCTTCACTTTCTGCCATAAGGGCGGTGTCATCTGCATATCTGAGGTTATTGATATTTCTCCCGGCAATCCTGATTCCAGCTTGTGCTTCTTCCAGTCCAGCGTTTCTCATGATGTACTCTGCATAGAAGTTAAACAAACAGGGTGACAATATACAGCCTTGATGTAGTCCTTTTCCTATTTGGAACCAGTCTGTTGTTCCAAGTCCAGTTCTAACTGTTGCTTCCTGACCTGCATACAGATAACCACTAACCAATTCCCTATCATTTAAGAAAATCCTAATCTTATAACCAGTTACAATGAAGAATAAACAGTCTCTGTCTTCCCACTAAGTAAGCTGCTCTGTAACAATGTACCCTTGAATCTCATTCCATATTTTGGTTTTCATGCTGCTAGTTTGAAAACTGTCATTTTCATGTATGAACAATAAACTTTTAGGAACTTTTACTACTTCAGTGACCAACTGGTATTACTTTGCTGACTTTTGACACCCTAAATTCTGATCTAGCACAAAGTAAAGATAATAATGCAATAATATATTTCTTCATATGCTCCTTTCATTTCCCCCGGATCTGTTGTCCATCTCTCTTAATCACTCTTTCTCTCTGTACTTCCCTTTATTTTTCTCATTTTTTTTCTGTTACTTTATCTCTCAGTCTCTTATTCTCTTTCAAATTTTTTATCCTTATTTGTTCCTAATTTATGTCTCTCTGTGTCATCCCCACCCCACCCCATGTCATCTCGCCCATCAGGAAAATGTTCTCAAATCTGTTCACACCCTCAGGCAGTAATCCATACCCTCAGCTAAGACATTTAGGACATTTTGCATTTCACATTATAAATAAAAGGAATTTCCCAATTCTAGTAGCCTGCCAGGCTCCTCTGTCCTTGGAATTCTCCAGGAAAGAATACAAGAGTGGATAGTCACTCCCTTCTCTAGCAGATCTTCCTGACCCAGGAACTGAACCCCAGTCTCCTGACTTGCAGGCAGATTCTTTATTGTCTGAGCCACCAAGGATGACTTTACTTTCTGAGCCCAGTAAGAAAATAGCAGTTACTTAAGAATATTTCCATACATCCTCCTCTAGATGGTAAAGTAAACCATCCAAGCCTCAAACCTATTTGGAAACAAAAAATGACAAAACTGAGTTTATGTGCAAGTAGTGAAATGCACAATTCATATCCTTAGAGTCAACTATGGAGACACTGTCACAACTCAATATCCTGCAGAAACTCAGTGAGGAGGAAAACGAAGACTAGTACCGAGCAGTAGGGATGCAAAAAATAGGGGAAATATTAAGACCACATCTGACCCCAGGAGAAATCAAAAGGAAGGTGAAAAAGGTTTTGTAAGAGACCAGAGGTTTCAGTCTTGGGAAAGATTTGCTTCTGGAAAAGTTCATGGAGTGTAAAAGTACATCAAGATTAAAAGAAAACTATCTCTATGGTAATAAATTGATTTAGACAATGGATGTTAAAACCACTATGTTAAAAGGATGGTTACACAGTCTCAAAGTATTTCCCCATAGCTTAGGTACTAAGTGAAAAAGGGAAAAGTGTCTTTACAGTGTCAAAATCTGGTGCATGTTAACCAAGTGGTCAATGATTTCATGACCAATAATGAGACAAAATGAAGGTGATCTGATGCTGAAAGGAACACACAGTGTCATTTTTGTGGTATTCCTATCAAATATTCTTGAATGAATCTGATCCTGATAAAATAATCAGACAACTACAAACTGAGAAGAGACACTTTCCTTAATATTTGGCCTGTTTTCTCAAAAAACAAAGACTCAGGAAAAATAAAGAAACTGTTCCAGACAGAGGAAGACTTAAAAGATGTAATGGGAAAGTGAAATTGAAAGTTAAAGCTAAGTCACTCAGTCGTGTCCTACCCCATGGACTGTAGCTTACCAGGTTCCTCCATTCATGGGATTTTCCAGTCAAGAATACTGAAGCAGGTTGCCATTTTCTTCTCCAGGAGATCTTCCTGACCCAGGGATTGAACCCAGGTCTTCCACATTGTAGGCATACGCTTTACCATCTGAGCCATCAGGGAAGCCAAAAGACATAAAAAAGAAATGAAATTTATGGCCCTGGTTTGGATCTTGGGCCAGAAAGAGAAATAAAAAATCTATAGCTTTTCTATGTGGATACTTGTAAAAATTTGAATATGAATTATATTAGATAATATTATTTCTCAATGTTAAATTTGTTTGATATGATCACACTATCTGGTTCAGTAAATTTGGACCTAACACAAGGTTAAAAAAAATAACAACGTAATATTTTTCTTCCACATGCTTTTTTAATTTCCCTCCTTGTTCTAAGTTTCAGAGATAAAGGGCAATGATACCTGCCAGTTACTTCAGCTGATTCACAAAATAATAATATTAGCAATCTGTAGTTTAGATGAAGGGCATATAGCTCTTCAATGTATTATTCTTGAGAGTTTTGTGGACTTAGCATTTTTAAAAGTGAGTAAAGAAAGTACATGTCTGCTCTCATATGAATATGTGAGTTCATTATACCTGTAGGGAAAGAGCAAATTAGCTAAGATGGCACCAGTCAGGCTCTGTCGCCCCACGTTCTGTAAACAGAGACTTTACAGGGCTATGTAACAGCTGAGATCACTTACAGCACTGCACATATGTGTCACGAGATCCTCACCTGACTATAGGCTACTTTTGTTCTGTAAATATTTAAGTGTATGTAAGCTACAGCTAAAACTCCCTGGCTACTGCTGCATTGGGGCTACATTGCAGCAGCATCATGGTTATGTTAAGTGAGATTATGTTATGGCTATACAATGGTTATGTTATGGCTGCTGCTGTGCTACAGTCCATGGAGTCACAAAGAGTCAGACACCAGTGAGTGACTATGCACAGCATATGGCTGCTACTTTGGCGGCTGCGTCAGCCAGGAGAGAGGCTGCGTTATGGCTGCCATGCCAGCTAGGAGAGAATAAACATGTCTGCAGTTCCTATGGCTTCTAATGTCTTCTTCCAGCCTCTAAGTTTGAGCCATGCCTACCCTGAGTTCAGCAAGCAAGACAATTGGCATCACAAACAGGATCAGCAGTACAATACCTATCACAGTTAGAAAAAAAAGTTAAATTCCTATTTACAAATAAGACAGATATATTTTTGTATATATCCTGTTTATGTTTATATAAGTGAAACTTTTAATACTGTTTACATCTAGAAGTGAAATATAGGTAGGTAAGTAAGAAGGTATGTAGGTAGATCAGTTCAGTTCAGTTCAGTGGCTCAGTCATGTCCAACTCTTTGCGACCCCATGAACTGCAGCAGGCCAGGCCTCCCTGTCCATCACCATCTCCCGGAGTTCACTCAGACTCACCTCCATTGAGTCCATGATGCCATCCAGCCATCTCATCCTCGGTCGTCCCCTTCTCCTACTGCCCCCAATCCCTCCCACCATCAGAGTCTTTTCCAATGAGTTAACTCTTCGCATGAGGTGGCCAAAGTACTGGAGTTTAGCTTTAGCATCATTCCTTCCAAAAAAATCCCAGGGTCGATCTCCTTCAGAATGGACTGGTTGGATCTCCTTGCAGTCCAAGGGACTCTCAAGAGTCTTCTCCAACACCACAGT
>SJYQ01004060.1:177977-201722 GCA_006410935.1 Redunca redunca
TTTGGAACCAGTCTGTTGTTCCATGTCCAGTTTTAACTGTTGCTTCCTGGCCTGCATACAGATTTCTCAAGAGGCAGGTTAGGTGGTCTGGTATTCCCATCTCTTGAAGAATTTTCCACAGTTTATTGTGATCCACACAGTCAAAGGCTTGGCATAGTCAATAAAGCAGAAATAGATGTTTTTCTGGAACTCCCTTGATTTTTCCATGGTACAGAAGATGTTGGCAATTTGGTCTCTGGTTCCTCTGCCTTTTCTAAAAACAGCTTGAACATCAAGAAGTTCATGGTTCACATATTGCTGAAGCCTGGCTTGGAGAATTTTGAGCCTTACTTTACTAGCATGTGAGATGAGCGCAATTGTGCAGTAGTTTGAGCATTCCTTGGCATTGCCTTTCTTTGGGATTGGAATGAGAGTGGAGCTTTCCCAGTCCTGTGACCACTGCTGAGTTTTCCAAATTTGCTGGCATATTGAGTGTAACACTTTCACAGCATCATCTTTCAGGATTTGAAATAGCTCTACTGGAATTCCATCACCTCCACGAGCTTTGTTCATAGTGATGCTTTCTAAGGCCCGCTTGACTTCACATTCCAGGATGTCTGGCGCTAGATGAGTGATCATACCATCGTGATTATCTGGGTCATGAAGATCTTTTTTGTACAGTTCTTCCGTGTATTCTTTCCACCTCTTCTTAATACCTTCTGCTTCTGTTAGGTCCATGCCATTTCTGTCCTTTATTGAGCCCAGGAGCTACCCCACGTCCGAGGTCAGGGGCAGCAGCCGGGAGGAGCTGCCTCATGCCAGAGGCCAGGGGCGGCAGCAGGGAGGAACAACCCTACATCCGAGGAGTGGTGACTGCGCAGGCACCAGAAGGCCTAGAGAAGCTATTCCACGTTCAAGGTCAGGAGGGCCAGCAGTGAGGAGATATCCCTCATCCAAGATAAGGAGCAGTGGCTGCGCTTTGCTGGAGCAGCCATGAAGAGATACCCCAAGTCCAAGGTAAGAGAAAACCAAGTAAGATGTTAGGTGTTGCAAGAGGGCATCAGAAGGCAGACACACTGCAACCATAATCACAGAAAACTAGTCAATCTAATCATACTAGGACCACAGCCTTGTCTAACTCAATAAAACTAAGCCATGCCCTATTGGGCCACCCAAGACGGGCAGGCATGGTGGAGAGGTCTGACAGAATGTGGTCCACTGGAGAAGGGAATGGCAAACCACTTCAGTATTCTTGCCTTGAGAACCCCATGAACAGTAGGAAAAGGCAAAATGATAGGATACTGAAAGAGGAACTCCCCAGGTCAGTAGGTGCCCCATATGCTACTGGAGATCAGTGGAGAAATAACTCCAGAAAGAATGAAGGGATGGAGCCAAAGCAAAAACAATACCCAGCTGTGGATGTGACTGGTGATAGAATCAAGGTCCGATGCTGTAAAGAGCAATATTGCATAGGAACCTAGAATGTCAGGTCCATAAATCAAGGCAAATTGGAAGTGGTCAAAATAAGATGGCAAGAGTGAACACTGACAGTTTAGGAATCAGTGAACTAAAATGGACTGGAATGGGTGAATTTAACTCAGATGACCATTATATCTACTACTGTGGGTAGGAATCCATTAGAAGAAATGGAGTAGCCATCATGGTCAACAAAAGAGTCTGAAATGCTGTACTTGGATGCAATCTCAAAAACGACAGAATGATCTCTGTTACTTTCCAAGGCAAACCATTCAATATCACAGTAATCCACGTCTATGTCCCAACCAGTAATGCTGAAGAAGCTGAAGTTGAATGATTCTATGAAGACCTACAAGACCTTTTAGAACTAACACCCAAAAAAGATGTCCTTTTCATTATAGAGGACTGGAATGCAAAAATAGGAAGTCAAGAAACACCTGGAGTAACAGGCAAATTTGGCTTTGGAATACAGCATTAAGCAGGGCAAAGACTAATAGAGTTTTGCCAAGAAAATGCATTGGTCATAGCAAATACCCTCTTCCAACAACACAAGAGAAGACTCTACACATGGACATCACCAGATGGTCAACACTGAAATCAGATTGATTATATTCTCTGCAGCCAAAGATGGAGAAGCTGTATACAGTCAACGAAAACAAGACCAGAAGCTGACTGTGGCTCAGATCATGAACTTGTTATTGCCAAATTCAGACTGAAATTGAAGAAAGTAGGGAAAACTGCTAGACCATTCAGGTATGACCTCAATCAAATCCCTTATGATTATACAGTGGAAGTGGGAAACAGATTTAAGGGACTAGATCTGATAGATAGAGTGCCTGATGAACTATGGAATGAGGTTTGTGACATTGTACAGGAGACAGGGATCAAGACCATCCCCATGGAAAAGAAATGCAAAAAAGCAAAATAGCTGTCTGAGGAGGCCTTACAAATAGCTGTGAAAAGAAGAGAAGTGAAAAGCAAAGGAGAAAAGGAAAGATATAAGCATCTGAATGCAGAGTTCCAAAGAACAGCAAGAAGAGATAAGAAAGCCTTCCTCAGCGATCAATGCAAAGAAATAGATGAACCATCAATATAGGTTCATTCAAATGCTCCATTTTTCTAAAGCTGGTCTATGAATAAATCAGCTCCAGAGAGTTAAATATTTTTTCATTTGGAATTTTGTGTTCCAGGGATGTGAGCAGCTGAAAAATTTTGCTTGGATGGTGCTTTGTAAAAAGGAGAAATTCTGGTGTTTTTCTCCAATGACTCAAGATTGTTGGTTGTAAACAGCATGAAGCTATTGATACCAGGTTAAGTAAACATGTGATTAACTGGTGGTATACATGGCAGGACATTATCACAGGGCTTGTAAGGAAGCAAGAGCTGGAAATCCCTAGGAACCAAGGGAGCTACTTTTTCCTCCTTGGTACTCTTGTTCTTAACCTCATCTATACAATCCTCTCAATCCTCTTAGAAAAGAGCAGAAATTGTCACACAGTGAGCTATGAGTATAAATGGATTTTAACTGACTTTCACATAACAGTGGAGGAGGAATTATCCTCTCCAAAAGCCTTCTGAATATACACACTGGAAATAGCTCAGGCAAATACAATTCTATCCCTAACATCCTTGACTCAGGTATACAATTCATAATATAATAATTCTGAGAGCCAGAAAATTGCCCTTTTTATAGTTTCTTTTAATGTAGTTTTACTTAGCCCTGTTTTCTATTTTATCCTTGGTTAAGACAAATGAAAACTAATCAGATATTTGAAAACTTCTTGAGGCTCCTGTTAGTCTTCTAGTTCCATATTTTTAATCTTTCCTAGAGTTGGACTGTGAAGAAGGCTGAGCACTGAAGAATTGATACTTTTGAACTGTGGTGTTAGAGAAGACTCTTGAGAGTCCCTCGGACTACAAAGAGATCCAACCAGTCCATTCTGAAGGAGATCAGCCCTGGGATTTCTTTGGAAGGAACGTTGCTAAAGCTGAAACTCCAGTACTTTGGCCACCTCATGCGAAGAGTTGACTCATTGGAAAAGATTCTGATGCTGGGAGGGATTGGGGGCAGGAGGAGAAGGGGATGACTGAGGATGAGATGGCTGGATGGCATCACTGACTCGATGGACATGAGTCTGAGTGAACTCTGGGAGTTGGTGATTGACAAGGAGGCCTAGTGTGCTCCAATTCATGGGGTCGCAAAGAGTTGGACACGACTGAGCGACTGAACTGAACTGAACTGAACGTGTCTCTTTCTCCAGAACTTTATGCACTATTGGAGGATTTTGAGACAAATTAATTGCCTCACCACAACTGCAAACAGGAATAATAAAAGACTGACAAAAATCCTTGTTCATTGCTAGGGATTTTTTTTTTTTTTTTTTTTTTTTTGTTTTAACTTTCCATGACCTCAAAATTCAAAAAAAAAAAAAAAAAATTACTTTGTTCAATTTCTGAGACTAAAAGGATCTCTTAGCCTCAAATCAGAGATTAGAGATGGAGATAGCTGCAAAAATATAGAAACAAAGATATCCATCTATTTTATTTTATTTTTTAAAAGATTTGTTCAGAAAAAAAATTAAGAGCCATGTGTATATCTTTCTCATTCTGTTATCATTTTTCTGCTTTGGATTCTTATCAGATGAATGTAACTTCATCTCTCTTCAATGTGTAGCCTTTTGCAATGATTCAATGTAATTGGACAGTAAAAATCATAAAGCTGAAAAGAATGAGACACCATTTCATTTATTCCCCTCACTAGATTTACTTTACTCAAATTTCCTCTAGAATTTTCATAAGGGCCTTTGACAGAAATACAAAACTCTTAGGAGAACCATAGTGCTTTTCTAAATCTCTACCATGGTATTCATAAACAATTTTCATATGTGAGCATAGACTATTTACCGTCTGTTGTTTTCCAGTTTCCAAGATAAAATTTAATTACTACTACAACTTAAGTTTGCATTTCTTAGTTCTTTCTCTCTATTCTTTCTGGTGTTTCCTAGAGTCCTGGTAATTTAAGAAGATGAATACCTGGACCTAATTTGGAGAAGCCACCAAATAACATAAATATTTTTCAGAATAGTAGTTTTTTAGATTGCTTTACTAGGATATAATTGATATACAATAAACTGCACATTTATAAAATTTGACTTGTTTGTTTCTATTTCTTAAGAATCTGTCCTTTATTGCCTGATATCTGCTGTCTTGAAATAATTATTTTATGTATTTTATCCAGTTTCTTAGTGGTTTCCAGTAGGAAGGTGTATCTGATCCTTGTTACTTTCTTTTGGCAATTTTGAAACTGTTTTTTTCTCCTTTTTATTTCCTATCTCTTGGAAAGAACCTTGGGAATTACTATTATTATTTTTTTTTCTGAACACGCAGGTTGTTGATGAGTAGGTGGCTGGGTGAGTGCCTGCTCAGTGCTCCTAATTCCCATCCTTTATTCCTCATGGAGGCTGAAAAGACAGACAATGTCTTGCCTGGAAAAGGCTGCTGTGAGGATGCAAGGACTTGTTTATTACTACTTTAAGAATAATGGTTTGGAGAACACTGCCTTAAGTCACTTTGCACAAACGAAAATCAGAGACAAGTATATGGATGTTGCACAGAGGCTTAATTAATTTTAAATGCTAGTGTGTTCATTTACTAAGTGTTTACTTTGATAAGTCAATTGGGAGTTTCTCTGGAATATAAACTCAAGGAAAGCCTTGAGGAACTATGTCTTTGAAAGAGATTAAAAATCTTTTCCAAATATCTCTTGGTGTCAAGGGTCTTACAAGTGAACCTATTGTTCTCCTGTAGATTAAGGATAACAGAAATTTAGAGTATTCATTATTTGTGTTTGTGGATGCAATCTTTTCTTAGAATATCATTCTCTCAGAGAACTTTGTGCACAATATTAGAGTTTTTCCTTTAGAAAGCATTAAAGGATTAATAATTAAAATGACCAATGTCAAGAACCAATGAAAAACAGTTTTAAATGGTTGAATTCTGGTCTTGAGAATCAAAGAGTTTACGTAGTGAGGAGGCTATGTAAGTTAAGTGTAACAACTTTAATCTGTTATCTGTGTGATTTCCATTGTATTTACGATGAACCGATAAGTCAGTGAAGGCCTCTTTTTTTTGGTTATAAATGCATGTAATATGAATTTTTATTATTTTCAAAATCTGGTAATCTTTTAGTTTTAGACATACATTTTGCAAACATCAAAGCTGTTTGTTTGTTTGCTGTTTGTTTCCTTCATAAACAATGCAAGGCAGTAAGATCTATAGTATTAGAGGAAGTTATTGAAAGGTCCTTTCCATATGATGCTACCCAAACATTACTAAGTGAGAAAACTTAAATGCTAACTTCTATTTCAGTTGATGGCATACAGTCCCAGCTTCTCAGTATAATTTAATATTCCTGAAAATGGTTTATTCCTAAAAAATTACCATTCTCCCTTGGTTTCCTTGATATCATAACATCTTTCTTTTGGATTGTTTTGTATAATTTGACAGGTACTCTACACTGCCCACACGTTAAATACTAAATTTTTATGACCTTCATTATGAATGATCTATTTTGTGTACTCTATATTTTCTTGGCTTAAAATACAACTCTCTACTCCAAAATTTATTCTGCAGCTGATACTTTTTTCCATCTGATCTTCCATAAAACCTGATCATGCCATATTTCTTTTGCCTCAGTGGCCCTCCATTACTCTTAGAATTAAAGCCAAGTATTTTGCATCACCTGTGCATTGCCACATTACAAATAATCCTCAATACAGTGGTTTTAAATATGACTTTATATCTCATAATTCTGATAGCTGACTGGGTGGTTTTTCTAATTATTTTATTTGGTCTCATTCATGTAGCTATGGTCAGCTGGGAGAGGAAGTCCAAACTAGTCTTCCTCATGTGTCTGGGACTGTGGTCCTGGCTTCTTCTCAATGTTGGCTTCTCATTTGTCAACTGCAGTGTGGACATAGGAAGACATGATTCCTTGGGAACCATTATTATAACTTTCTACTACACTTCTTAATTGGGATGGTTGTTGTTGTTCAGCCTGATTAAATATAAAAATCCTATAAGATGTCATGAATCCATGAAAGCAAAAGTGAAAGTCACTCAGTCAAGTCTGACTCTTTGTGGCTCCATGGACTATACAGTCTATGGAATTTCCGAGGCCAGAATAATAGAGTGGGTAGCCATTCCTTCCTCCAGGGGTCTTCTCAGCCCAGGAATCGAACACATCTCCCACATTGCAGGTAGATTCTTTATCACTGAGTCACAAGGGGAACTCAAAGTCACGACTCCATAAAAGTGCACGAGAGAAAATTCAACTATTCTCAAAGCAGAGTGAATAAAATAAAATCAAATATTGTTTAATTTTGGTACTGATTTATTTTATTAATTGAGACTCTAGAAATTAATAAATTTAAAATTTAAAAGCATGTAAAAATCACATAATACCATGAATTAAATGTAGTTATCTATACAGTCAGCAAAAACAAGACTGGGAGGAGATGTAGCTCAGATCACAAACTCCTTAATATAAAATTAAGATTTAAATTGAAGAAAGTAGGGAAACCACTAGGCTATTCAGGTATGAGCTAAATATAATCCCTTACATTACACAGTGGAAGTGACAAATAGATTAAAGAGATGAGATCTAATAGAGTGCATGAAGAAATATGGACATAGGTTCATGACAATATACAGGAGGCAGTGATCAGGATGATCCCCAAGAAAAAGAAATACAAAAGGCAAAATGGCTATCTGAGGAGGCCTTATAAATAGCTGAGAGAAGAAGAGAAGTGAAACACAAAGGAAAAAAAGAAAGATATACCCATTTGAATGGAGAATTCCAAAGAATAGCAAGGAGACATAAGAAAGTCTTTCTCAGTGATCAGTGCAAAGAAGTAGAGGAAAACAACAGAATGGGAAAGACTAGAGATCTCTTCAAGGAAATTAGAGATATCAAGGGAATGTTTTATGCAAAGATGGACACAAAAAAGGGCAGAAAGAGTTTGGACCTAACAGAAGCAGAAGATATTAAGAATGGGTGGCAAGAATACACAAGAGCTACAAAAAAGATCTTAATGAACCAGATAACCATAATGGTGTGATTACTCACCTAGAGCCAGAAATGTTGGAGTGTGAAGTCAATTGGGCCTTAGGAAGCATCACTACAAGCAAAACTAGTGCAAGTGATGGAATTCTAGCTGCGTTGTTCAATCCTAAAACATGACACCATTTAAGTGCTGCACTCAATATGCCAGCAAATATGGAAAACTCAGCATTGGCTACAGGACTGAAAAAGGTTAGTTTTTATTCCAATACCAAAGAAGGGCAATGTCAAAGAATGTTCTGCCAGGAGCCAGCATGGGAGATCCTATCCATGACAAGGTCATGCGGAAGAGACCTGATGAGCAAGGTGGATCAGAACTCGAGGGACCCCCCCCCCCCGGACCTGCTTGATCATCTACTCCAAAACTAGAATCTGTCTGTCTTACTATTTTGCGCCTTTCACCAACTCTTCTGACATTAACAGGGGGCTATCCCCGACCACTTTTCTCTGAAAAAATGTCAACTTAAGGCTTTAGTTAATAAGTCTCCAGGACATGATAGGAGTATTTCAATTCAACATCCCCCCTCCCCACCCCGTTAACATTCTAACTTGCCTGAAAGGTTTATCCAGACTCTTGCAGCTACGCATGTGATTGTTCACAGCTTCCCAACTGTGAGAGACACAGGAAGCCTAAAACATTCTAAAAATATAGAGCCTTTGGAAGAGTTAAAAACTACTAGAGTAGTGCTGGTGTAGGATTTCACTATTGAGCCAATGCTTGCTGCCAAGTTCCCATATCCCTTTCTCCAAGCCAGGCTTCAGCAATACGTGAACCGTGAACTCTCTGATGTTCAAGCTGGTTTTAGAAAAGGCAGAGGAATCAGAGATCAAATTGCCAACATCTGCTGGATCATCAAAAAAGCAAGAGAGTTCCAGGAAAACATCTATTTCTGCTTTATTGACTATGCCAAAGCCTTTGACTGTGTGGATCACAATAAACTGTGGAAAATTCTGAAAGAGATGGGAATACCAGACCACCTGACCTGCCTCTTGAAAAATCTGTATGCAGGTCAGGAAGCAACAGTTAGAACTGGGCATGGAACAACAGACTGGTTCCAAATAGGAAAAGGAGTATGTCAAGGCTGTATATTGTCATCCTGCTTATTTAACTTCNTACACAACATTGTTTATGGGAAAGGTATGCAGAAAAAATCCTGGTTTCAATAAAGACAAAACAGATGTAATGTTTGGGCTGACTGTGTATGACTTTGCATCCTTCATTTCCCTCTATGTACAAGTCAAGGTATAAAAGCTCCTTTTGAAACTAAAGTTACAAGCCTCGCTCACTGATGCTTGGTAACCCCATGTCAATCATTCTCTCTCTCTCTCTCTTTCTCTCTCTCCCTCCCTCTCTTTTTAAGGCTGATCCCTTGGAGCACAGAGGCTCTCTGCATTCACTTTCCTGCCTGAGCTTCTAAGACTTGATCGAGAAGGCACTCTGCGTCTTCATTCTGGCTAGAAGGCGCTCTGTGTCTTCACTCTGGTGAGAAGGCAACTTCGGCCTCCGTGAACAGAGCAATTCCCTTGTCTGGGGCTTTATTTGCTTTCTGTGTAAACCAAGGAATATTAACTTCTATTCTTTCCTCTCTCATTCACTCATTCATTTGCCGACGCTGTCTCTACTGAGGGTACCCCTGGATCCTGCGGGGGCTGGACCCTGGCAATGTTCAAACTACCACACAATTGCACTGTTTCATGGGCTAGCAAAGTAATTCTCAAAATTTTCCAAGCCAGGCTTCAACAGTATGTGAACTCAAAACTTCCTAGTGTTGAAGCTGGATTTAGAAAAGGCAGAGGAACCAGAGATTGAATTGCCAACATCCTTTGGATCATTGAAAAAGAAAACGAATTCTAGAAAAACATCCTCTTCTGCTTCACTGACTACACTAAAACATTTGACAGTGTGGACCACAAAAAAACTGTGGAAAATTCTTAAAAAGATGGGAATACCTGACCACCTTACCTGCCTCATGAGAAACCTGCGTGCAGGTCTAGAAGCAGCAGTTAGAACCAAATATGGAACAATGGACTGGTTCCAAATTGGGAAAGGAGTACATCAAGGCTGCATATTGTCACATTGCTTATTTAATTTTTATGCTGAGTACATCAGGCAAAATACTGAGCTAGATGAAACACAAGCTAAAACCAAGGCTGCAGGAGAAATATCAGTATCCTCAGATATGCAGATGACACTACCCTTATGGTAGAAAGCAAAGAGGAACTAAAGAGCCTCTTGATGAAAGTAAAAGAGAAGAGTAAAAAGTCTGGCTTAAAACTCTACACTCAGAAAATGAAGATCATGGCATCTTGTCCCATCACTTCATGGCAAATAGATGGGGAAATAATGAAAACAGTGACAGACTATTTTGAGGGGGCTCCAAAATCACTGCAGATGGTGATTAAAGCCATGAAATTAAATGAAGCTTGCTGCTTAGAAGAAAAGCTATGATAAACCTAGACAGCACATTAAAAAGGAGAGACATTACTTTGGCCATAAAATCTGTCTAGTGAAAGTTGTGGTTTTCCCAGTGGTCATGCATGGATGTGAGTTGGGCCATAGAGGGAGCTGAGCACTTAACAATTGATGCTTTCGAACTGTGTTGTTGGAGAAGACTCTTGAGAGTCCCTTGGACTGAAAGTAGATTAAACCAGCCAATCCTGAAGGAAATTAGTCCTGAATATTCATTGGAAGAACTGATGAAGCTGAAGCTCCAATACTTTTGCATCTGATGTGAAGAGGTGACTCATTAGAGAAGACCCTGATGCTGGAAAAGATTGAAGGCAGGAGGAGAAAGGGATGATACATGACATGTTTGGAAGGCATCACTGACTCAATGGACATGAGTTTGAGCATACTCTAAGAGTTGGTGATATACAGGGAAGCCTAGCATGCTCTAGTTCATGGGCTCACAGAATCAGATATGACTGAGCAACTGAACTGAACTGATTTGTGTATTTATTCATTTTATGTATATCGTTTAAAAATATTTTTCTGTTTTTTTATTTTTTCTTTTTGCAATTAGAACATATCTTTTCATACAGTAGCATGATATACACTAAAATATGAAGAAAAAATAACATTGCTGAAACATACTTTAGGTAGAAGCTGTAATATCTACAAGGAGGTATAATTGAACAAAGAGAGAGCTTGGATGATCACCAAACATGCACCATCAAGGCTCTATTCCTCCTTTCTTGGAGATACCAACCTCTCTCCAGGTAGCAAGGAAGCTCCAAGAATAGTCATAGTCTTTAAGAGAATACAATCTGAAAAACAAATATAATAACATTCCCATGTGTCTGTGTAGAAAAAAAGATGCAGCCATAACAGCAGAATAACCCAGAGGAAAAAATTAGGACCAATTTAAAACAATGTCAACATTTAATCATTAATTACAAAGAGACTGAGAAAAAGAAACTAGTAAGGTATAGGAAAAACTTTGAAATTTTGCTCTTTGTGAAGGAAAAAAGAGAATTCAAAAGGTAGAGTGACAGGCTTCTATGCAATGTGGTGGACTAGTCCTTTTCAAAATGAACAGAAATCCTAGAAACATAATAAATAGACAAAAATTAGTAAGAAACTGAAATTCCCAAGTTCCAGAGGCAACACAGAGACAAAGCTGTGAGTAGTATTCACTAAAATATGTTTCACATGATACCCAGTCCAATAATCTTAAAACTGGGTGCTAATGTAACTAGAGATCATCAAATAACTGAAGTTAGTCAGATAATGAAAGGCAAATACCATATGATATCACTTATATGTGGAATTTAAAATACAGCACAAATGAACCTATCTACAAAATACAAACAGACTCACAGAGATCAGACTTGTAGTTTCCAAGGGAGAGGGATGGAGTAGGAATTTGGGATTGGTGGATGCAAATTATGACATTTAAAATGGATTAACACCACTGTCCTACTGTATAGCACAGTGGACTATATACAATCTCCTAGCAAAAAGCATAATGGAAAGGGATATTTAAAGAAAGAATGCATATATGTGCAAAACTGAGTCACTTTTCTGTTCAGCAGAGATTGGTGCAGCACTGTAAATCAACTGTATTTCAATAAACAAACAAGGAAAAACCTGGATATTAGTATTGAAATGTCCACATGGGGCAGCTGGTATGTCTGATTTTTGCATGTTACAAGCTGGAGCTTAACTTTCTGCCTAAAACTGGCATCACAAAGGGCTTCCTATCTTGTTGATTGAGCTAGAAAATACAACATCCACTATCCCAGGGAAGCAATAAGTAAACTAAAAATCTACTGCAAAACTTCTTAATGTATAATTCTATACACAGTTAAACCATCATTTAAAAATGAGGCTGCAATATATATACTGACATACAAAATGCCTTTGCCATTGGAAACGTATATTGCTTATTTACTTGAAAGTATTAAGAAATTTTCTCTGTGCTTTGCCACATTACATCAGATATTCACTTGTTTTCTGTTTACTGTGCTTTTCCTCTTATCTATCCATATATATGAGTTCAATTCAGTTGCTCAATTGTGTCTAACTCTTTGTGATCCCATGGACTGCAGCATGCCAGGCTTCCTTGTCCATCACCAACTCCTGGAGCTTGCTCAAACTCATGTCCATTGAGTCGGTGATGTGATCCAACCATCTCATCCTCTGTCATCCCCTTCTCCTCATGCCTTCAATCTTTCCCAGCAGCAGGGTCTTTTCCAATGTTTAAGTTATTCTTGTTAGGTGACCAAAGTATTGGAGATTCAAATTCAGCATCATTCCTTCCAATGAATATTCAGGACTGATTTCCTTTAGGATTGACTGGTTCGATCTCCTTGTAGTCCAAGGGACTCTCAAGAGTCTTCTCCAACACCACAGCTCAAAAGCATCAATTCTTCAGTGCTTAGCCTTCTTTATGGTCCAATTCTCACATCCTTACATGACTACTAGAAAAACTATGGTTTTGACTAGACAGACATTTGTTGGCAAAGTAATGTCTCTGCTTTTTAATATGCTGTCTAGATTGGTGATAGCTTTTCTTCCAGGAATAAGAATATTTTAATTTCATGGCTTCAGTCATCATCTGCAGAGATTTTGGAGCCCAAGAAAATAAAGTCTGTCACTGTTTCCATTGTTTCTTCATCTATTTGCCAAGAAGTAAAGGGACCAGGTGCCATGATCTTCATTTTTGAATGTTGGGTTTTAAGCCACCTTTTTTACTCTCCTCTTTAACTTTCATCAAGAGGCTCTTTAGTTCCTCTTCACTTTCTGCCATTAGGGTGGTGTCATCTGCATATCTGAGGTTATTGACATTCCTCCTGGCAATCTTGATTCCAACTTGTGCTTCATCCAGCCCAGCATTTTTCATGATGTACTCTGCATATAAGTTTAATAAGCAGGGTGACAATATACAGCCTTGATCCACTCCTTTCCCAATTTGGACCCAGTCTGTTGTTCCATGTCTGATTCTAACTGTTGCTTCTTGACCTTCATACAGATTTCTCAGGAGGCAGATGAGGTGGTTTGGTATTCCCATCTCTTTAAGAATTTTTCACAGTCAATGGTTTTAATATAGTCAATGAAGCAGAAGTAGATGATTTTCTGGAATCCTCTTACTTTGTCTATGATCCAATGGGTGTTGGAAATTTGATCTCTGATTCTTCTCCCTTTTCTAAATCCATCTTGAGCGTCTGGAAGTTTTTGGTCCACATATTTTTGAAGCCTGGCTTGGAGAATTTTGAGCATTACTTCACTAGCATAAGTGCAATTGTGCAGTAGTTTGAACTTTCTTTGGCATTGCCCTTCTTTGGGATTGTAATGAAAAATGAACTTTTCTAGTCCTGTTGGCCAATGCTGAGTCTTTCAAATTTGCTGATATATTGAGTGCAGCACTTAAACAGAATCATCTTTTAGGATTTTAAATAGCTCAATTTGAATTCCATCACCTCCACAAGCTTTGTTCATAGTGATACATCCTAAGGGCCACTTGACTTCGCACTCAGGGATGTCTAGCTCTAAGTGAGTGATCACACCATCATGATTATCTGGGTCATTTAGATCTTTTTTGTATAGTTCTTCTGTGTATTCTTGCCCCCTCTTCTTATCTTCTCCTTCTGTTAGGTCCATACGTTTCTGTTCTTAATTGTGCCCATTTTTGCATAATTTCCTCACTTCAGTCTCACCACAGCTAAAATTTGAAGCAAAGGATGGACCAGTGTTACAGCGCAGTTTTATTTAGGAAGCAAAGGAAAATACATCCTCAAGGCATGAGGGGAGGTCAACCCAAAAGATGTAAAGAGAAGAGAAGCCCCTGGCTCAATTTTGGCTCCTCTTTTAATATGCTTTTTGTCGTTTCCCTGGGCCTACCCTATCTAAAGTGGGCTAGCCAGGAGGGTGTTCATTTTACCTGATGTCCTCACTCTTGTCCTGGGACTCTCCTTTGTTCTATTTTTGCAGGCTTTTCCCCTTGTCTTTTAGTCACCGCCATTTTGGACTTCTTTTTCCTATTCTAATTACCTAACAAAATGTTCCCTTTGTATCTCTAATTTTCTTGACGAGATCACTAGTCTTTCCCATTCTATTGTTTTCCTCTATTTCTTTGCATTGATCACTTAGGCAGGCTTCCTTATCTCTCTTTTCTATTCTTTGGAACTCTGCATTTAGATGGCTATAACCATATGTATACACAAGTTCCAAGCCTAGTCATTTCTAGTTATACCCTACAGTTGAGTCAGCTATTTGTTGAAGTGTTGTTGCTGCATTATGCCAGAAGGCAATGTGAATGGTTTATTCAAGCGTTCCTTTCAGCTATTCATCTCATAATCTCCCTTAGTAAAAAGTCATCATAGACTGACAGCACAACCTTTTAGTCTTAGCATCCTGGTGCTACGCTCCCTCTTTCCACTCTCTGTTTCATTCTCTTCTAGCTCCTTCACTTCGTAGACTTTATGGTAGAAACTAAAGGCACTGTTGGTGAGTAGCTTTCCTCTTTCCTAGAACCACCTCTTTGGTTATTCTGAAAGTTTGAATGAGGAAGACCCCAGGGCACTTCCCAATCAGAGAATGACTTACCCAACCTAGATCTTATCACTCTGGCTACCTGTCATATTTTATTAGCATTTCAAAGCTTAACACTTTTTTTTTTTTTTTTAACTGAGTCAATATATTCTTCCTGGTTTTGAGGAACTTCATATCAATTTCATGCTTTATACCAGTTTCCTTGTTGGGTAGAAACTCTTCATGACCAGGAGTTTAAATTTTGATCATGTCTTTTCTCTTTGAATGTAAAGTTTGATTCTTCTTTGTTTTGTTCTTATTTCATTCTATTTAATGAGACTAAGAGGGATGGGGGTTTGCTAAAAGTATCATCTTCACTCAAAGAAGTGATTGATACATTTGATACATTTTTGAAACTCTAATAAATTTTCAAAAATGGAACTGGAGCCGATTATACACAGTGAAGCAAGCCAGAAAGAAAAACACCAATATAGTATACTAACGCATATATATGGAATTTAGAAAGATGGGGATGATGATGCTGTATGCGAGACAACAAAAGAGACTCAGATCTATAGAGTGAACTTTTGGACTCTGGGGGAGAGAGAGAGGGAGAGGGTGGGATGAGATGGGAGAATGGCATTGAAACATGTATACTATCAAGTACAGGTAATCTTATTTGTGATAATGTTTTGATTTACAATAAACAGGTACTAGTTTAAAAAAAAATTAATATTTCAGCCAGAAATTCTCAAAAATTAAGTAATGGTAGAAAAAATTATTAATAGCTAAGTTTGTTCAGTACTTACTGTGTGCCAGTCATTGTATTAATTCTTTATCTGCATCATCTCATTTAATCCTTAAAAATTCTAAAAATGTTATTATACAAATTATATCTTCAAAGAAATGTAAAGTGATGTAATGATTGACTGGAAAGCTCCCTGCCTATAGATTGCCAAACTGTGACTTGGTCCTTTACAATATTAAGGCATAGATCCTTTATTTATTTATTTTTTTTAAGATTCAAAGAATCTAAAATTGCCTTAAGTTAGACCGACATTCTCAAGTCTCAAAATTAAATTAAAATGACTTTTTAAAAATTAAGTTTAATTTTATTAAATTAAAGTGACAAGGCAAAAAAGACTTTTGGAAGACTAAGTGATAGATATAGCAAAATGAAACTAAGCAATCCCCTACACCCTGTGTCCCCCCTGTAGTTAAATCCCTGCTTCCTTTTTACAACCCACTGTTAATAAGAATAGCTAACAGTCAGAAATAAGTGAATCCTCATTTATATTTCAACCCTCTAGAGTTTAGAGAGGAAATCTCTAACATAAATCTGATGTTTACATGGTTGGAAAAATTATAGTATAAATTTGATTCTTAGGTGAGTGAATAGAAAATTAAGAAAGGATTAAGCTAAGAAAATACAACAATAAGAAACAAGGACTTTAAGTTCTTTCTTATTACAGTAAAATCTCATTAATTCAAAATAATCCAGATTTTATAATGATTTGCATGCAGGCTCTATTAAAGCTTACCTTTAGTTTTAAATTATAATAATTGCTAAGGAAATTAACTTTTTAAATAAGCTTGTAGCATCTCATGATGTCCAACTTATTATTAGAGGAGGCTATTTTCAAGTACTCCAATATCATGCTTTAAATTGAAATAATAAAATACTGCCTGATTTTCCAGTCATGATAACTGTTGTGTCAGCACCTCTCCTTCTTTGTACTTTACTCCATTTGTTTAAATCCCTCTGTGTGTATCATTAATAGTGAAACAAGCAGCACCGTCTCCCTGGAAATATGTAATCTAAGGTTTTTATTGACTCAAAAAATTTTAATTACAAGTGTTTTATATTCTACCATGAGATTAGCAGGCAATAATTCTTATCTCTCTGCAAGAGAACAGTTTTCATGCTATGACAGTTTTACTTAATGGTCTATTCTGTTTCTATTCAATATAGCATAGTCTGTTATTGATGTCTAGATGGTCCCAATTGCAGTTTATATAAAAAACAGAGGTCTGGGTTCACGTGTTTGTGCAGGAAGGGATGAAGCAGGTAAAAGGGAGGAGGCTAATTTTGTAATCTTTCGTTTGGTTATCTGAAACATTTATTTCTAGACTCAATAATCCAGACATGGACTCTATTTAGATATAAATCATTATCAATCAGGACTTTTGGCTGCTAGGTGCATTTCTTTCATTCATATGCTATGGCACCTTGGGTAAACTACTTTATCAATTGAATTTTCTGCTTTTTAACCTAATTTAATAACCAAGAGCATCAAACAAATATTAATAACTAATATTAAATTTATAGAATGTTGTTAATTTGCCACTTCTTAGAACTGAAAGTGTTGATGTTTTAAGAAGGAGAATTTCATCACATACGTTCCAACTTTTATATTCAGAAAAGTTTGGTAAAACTACTGAAATTTTATAATCTATAGCTTACTTCATGGTACAACTAATTTCCAGCCTCCCCTTGATAAGCAAAATACATGTTAGCTCATTCTGCTTAGTTTTGTTTTTTTTTTAAACTGTCAAAGGACCACTTCATTACTAATGATTTGTGTCCCTCCTAAAATGCATTCATGCTTAGAATATTGCTATAATGTATTGACAAAGGATTTTATTGCTGCCAGTGTGCTAATTGAAACTCTTTATACTACAGTTAAATAAAACAAAATTGACTAAATCCAGCTTAGCAATCTGACCAATAACACTTCCCATATATTGCTGGCCTTCAAATTCATGCCATTAAAACATAGCAGAAAGTTTATCTGCATAAAACAGAAAAAGGAAATGTTCAATAAATAATTTCATAACTCTCCATGCCATTTTTGGATGGTATATGTGTTTACTGTCTGAGATTAGGATTCAAATAAAAAAGTGAAAACATTTAAGATTGTGAATTAAAATATTTCTAAAATTTTGGGTCAGAAAAAGTACATATCTATTGATTTACAGAATTTTAATTAAGTATATGTAGTTCAGGAGGATGTGATAATAAGCAGAATGCATAAAATTTTTTTTCATGGAGCTGATGGTATAATGAAGAGTAGCGTTATTTAACAAACAAAATATAGCTTCACAAACACTGTGATAGAGGAGGACTTCAGGAGCATAGAAAGGAGCCCTTATGCCTAGCAGGAGAATAAGAGTATGGAGAAGCAACTGGCCAAAAGGTCATGAAAGAATTGACCTCTGAAAGGATACCTGAAGGATGGGTGTTAATTAAATAGTAGAGGAAGAGGAGAAAACTAAAAAGATCCTAGAAATGTGGGTGAATTCAAGGACCTGACAAAAGGGAAGTCAATTCAGATTTTAGCGAATGAGAGCTCAAGTTGGGAGACACATGCCTGGAGAAGTGAACTGGAACCAGACTTATGTAAGTGGATATTTCTAAGGTTGGTATTTTCTAGACAAAGCAAAAGATAAAGTTGAACCATTATAGCTGGCAAGATGATCTCTAAGTAGTGTGAAAATAAAAGTAAATACATAATGTTTTCTCATGATTAAATCAAAAAAGACCAAGAGGAAGCTTATAATATATTATATCAGTACAAAAAACCCGATGAAATAAGGCCAAAAAAGAGCAAGGATTGCCTGCCTGCTCAGTCACAGGCAGTTGTGTCTGACTCTTTGGGACCCCATGGACTGTTATCTTGCCAGGCTTCTCCATCCATGTAATTTTCCAGGCAAGAACACTGGAGTGGGTTGCCATTTCCTACTCCAGAACAAGGACTGAAGTTGGTTAAATCATGGTTACAGTCATAAACAAAGAAACCAGTGTAGTTTGCAAGAGACTATTGCATTGGGACATTCAAATTAACTTGCATTTCCTAGTAACCAAGCTAACCACAGAAAGATGACTTTGCTCTTCAGTAAAGAGAGTACAAAGATGGTATTGAATGCCAAGCTGCACCTAGAAATATAAAGTATAACTTAAATTTTGTATTTTTGTATCTTGTAGAAACATAGGAAGGTATTTAAATTTTGTATTTCTGTATCTTGTAGAAACATAAGAAGGCACTGAAAAGTAGAATGGTATGTTTCTAGACTGAAGCTGTGATAAATAATCAGAAACTATTTTGCTGTTCTTTCCTTTATGTGATCTTTGATAATAGTAAAGTTCACAGTATGTGATTCTATTTCTGGAAATATTTCTACTAGGAGCTGGAATAATCCACTTAAACACATTTCTAGTTGGAGAGATTTGATACAGTTTTATTGTTAGGTAGCAGAAAAGAATTTGTACTTTTTTCTATCCTAATTTCCATCTTAAATCATAAGTGAATTGCCTTAAGGGATGATAAATCTCCAAAAGAAAATGCCTGTCTACAGTGAAACATTAAGAAAAAAAAGGGGGGCTAAAGGACGAAGCAGTCCACCAGATGTGAAAATCATCCATCCCTAACTTGGAGCAAATCAAATTGTACATTGATGACTTTGTACAAATTTTGAAATTGCAATTGCATACATTACAAATTGTAATTGTCAAAGTTACTTTTTTTTAATGTTTATGTCTAAGTTAAACAGTCACATTGTTCTGAACTATGATTTAGACTACGTGTGTGAGTGTTTTAGTCAGTCATATCTGACTCTTTGGGACCCCATGGACTATAGCCCACCAGGCTCTTCTGTCCATGGAATTCACCAGGCAAGAATACTGGAGTGGGTTGCCATTTCCTTCTCCAGATTTAGACTATAAGTATTGAGAAAGCAAGAACTTCATCACTGTCAATTTGAATATAGAACCCTAATCCCATAACAAGATTTAGGAGAGGCCTAAAATTCCACTTCTACTGGGTAAATCCGCTATTCCTCTCCCACATGCCCACTGTTGTATATAACTTCCTGCCAAAGAGCCCACTCACAATAACAATTCATAATGCAAACTAATAGCCACCTTCCACTAAGTGACCCCTAGTACTTATATACATGCTCACTGTTTACAAGTTCATGATTTGCATACTCATTTCCTCAGCTTTGAGCAGAATTCCAAACCTTTGAAGTCAGCTGCCCCGCTCAGACATTGAATCCCTGAATGTCTAGACTATTTCATTCTACTGCTCTATTTGCCTTCACCCTTCACTCTCACTTGATTCTCAAGCTCTTTGAACATTTTGCTTTCCTGGGATCCATTTACCCCACAATTATTTATTGAGTCAGCATGGCTCAGAAGTAAATTTCCCTTTCTGAGATCAAAAACTCAGTCTCTTCTGAGACCTTTCACTACGCGCTTCTGCTTTCCCATTCTCAGTTGGTAATCTTGCTTCTTATTTCATCGAGAATGCAAGAGCAATCAGATGGGAAGGGCATCATCTTTCTATGTCCAAATCTAACTATAATCTGCGTATGAAACATCTACACGTTCTTCTTTCCTCCCTGTTGCACTGGATGAGACTATGCCAAGGGAAGCTCCTCCGCTGTGTACTGGGTCCCCTGACATTCCCTTCATACCAGGCTTCTTGCTCTGATATACATGCTATTCTTTATCTCCATCAAAAATATACTCTTCTCTACTGAGTAATTCCCATTACAATATAATAGGTCATCATAATTTCCAACTTAAAAACAATTCTCATCGCATTTTGCCTAGGTGTTTTTTTTTTTTTAATTCAGTCCACCATTCTCATATTAATCACCTATCTACAGAATTTGTACCATCTGTTTCACTTCGTGAAAGTTTCTCTCAATTTATTATTTAAACTTCACACTCTCCTAGCATTTTTCTTGATGTAATGGTCACACACTCTTATACACTCAGCTGTCGCTTCTTTTCAGATCTCTTTCAGGCACTGTAACTATGTTATAGGAAACAGTTTCTTCTCCATCTTCATTCTCTCCTTAAGTGACATGTTTGAGTCTCGTAACTTTAAATATCATTTTATGCTAACTTCCTGATTGATATGTCCAGACCTGACCATTCTCTTAACCTCTAACTTGTATACCCAATTGGCTTCTGGAAATATTTTCTTGGAAACCTAATAGATACTTTAATTTAAATATCCAAAATATTATTAACTCCTACCCAAATGTTTCTTCCTCAACATTTCCAGATTGTGTTGCCCAAGCCAAAAACAGGTCATTTTTTCCCCCTCAGTTCTTATCAGAAAATTCTGTCAATCATAATGTTAAAGAATATCCTCAATCAAATCACTTGTCACTTGGTGACTACTAACAGAGTCTAAGTCATTATAATCTCACACGTGAGTACTATATTAGCCTTTGGTTTCCTGCTTCAGAATCTATTCCTAAGACAACAGACCTTTTCTTTCCCTTCAAAGTATCATATTAAAAAATATAAAAACCAAGAATACAGAATGATGAAAGCAGGCTTTGCATACTCATCATTCACCTCTTTAAAAGGAAAATATATATTTCATCAAATTTTATGTTAAGGAACTAGAACATTATAATTATGAATATCCAACAGTAAATTATTTCCTTATTCCATTTCCCTCCATTCTTAACTGAATAAAACTTGATTCATGGACCTGACATTCCAGGTTCCTATGCAATATTGCTCTTTACAGCATTGGATCTTGCTTCTATCACCGGTCACATCCACAACTGGGTATTGTTTTTGCTTTGGTCCCATCCCTTCATTCTGTCTGGAGTTATTTCTCCACTGACCTCCAGTAGCATATTGGGCACCTAATGACCTGGGGAGATATTCTTCTTTTGGTATCCTATCATTTTGCCTTTTCCTACTGTTCATGGGGTTCTCAAGGCAAGAATACTGAAGTGGCTTGCCATTCCCTTCTCCAGTGGACCACATTCTGTCAGGCCTCTCCACCATGACCCGCCCGTCTTGGGTTGCCCTACAGGCATGGCTTGGTTTCATTGAGTTAGACAAGGCTGTGGTCCTAGTGTGATTAGATTGACTAGTTTTCTGTGAGTATGGTTTCAGTGCGTCTGCCTTCTGATGCCCTCTTGCAACCCTTACCATCTTACTTGGGTTTGTCTTACCTTGGGCGTGGGATATCTCTTCACGGCTGCTCCATCAAAGCACAGCCACTGTTCCTTACCTTGGACGAGAGGTATCTCCTCACTGCCACCTTTCCTGACCTTCAACGTGGGATAGCTCCTCTAGGCCCTCCTGTGCCAGCGCAGCCACCGCTCCTTAGACGTGGGTTGATCTTCCCGGCCGCAGCCCCTGGCGTCGGGTGCGGGGTGGCTCCTCCAGACTCTTGCTCCTGACCTCATATGTGGGCTGGCTCCTCCCGGCCGCCACCGGTGACCTTGGACACGGGGTGGCTCCTTTCCGCCGTTCCTGTGCCGTCGCAGCCTGGCACTCTCGGCCGTTGCCCTGACCTCAGACACTGGGTAGCTCCTCTCGGCCGCGCTGAGTGTGCTGGCTATCACAGCAGCTGTACAGATACTTAATTACTTGTGAGGTTTAATCTATCTTTTAACTGGCTTTTCATTTTTCTTTTGTAAAGTTCTTTTTCATGTCTCTGGCACATTTTTAATTGTGGGATTTCATTATATATTATTAATTTAAAAGTTCCTTATAAAATAAGAATACTGGCTCTTTTCCTTTTATACACATCATAAATTATTTCCTAAGTTGTTGCTATATATTTGCTTTTTTTTTTAAAACAAACTTCATTTTGGAAGAGTTTTAGTAGTCAAATCTGTGGTCTCTGTATTTTCTTTCTTTAGCATTATACTTTGAAAATCCTCCTATAAGGGAAGTTAAGACAAATGTACACGTATATTTCCTTCTATTACATGCTTGAATATTTTCTTGAATATAATTTACAACAAAATTTAGCAACTTAAAGCAGCAAACATTTATCAGTGTCTGCAGGTGAGGAATTGAGGCATAGTTTAGCTTGATTCTTTGGCTCTGAGTCTCTCATACAGCTGCAATCAAGGTGCCAGCCAGAGCTACTGTCATCTCATGTCCCAATTTTGATCAATCATTCCTTCAGCACATTTTCATTTAGCACCTGCACTCTTAAATATATATTTGAAGGAAATGGCTATATGCTCTCTTCATGTAGCTTATCAACTTTTCTGCTTATTAATATATTAAACTGATATTTTTAGTCACTTTATTCGTTGAATATTTATAGCTAATGTTGTTAGGTGAAACACACTGACTGAAACGGCCCACCCTGGCCAAGCATGATAATAGCCATTTGTGTGTTATTTTACAACAGGGGATTCTGGTAAGAAACACAGAGCTAATAAGCCACCACCAACAGGAAGAGTTCAGGAAAGATCAAAAGGAGATGCCACATGTCCTACCATCTCCCAGAATCCTTATCACTACCATCCATCTTGGCTGAACAATGCTTGCACCACCAGGAAGGACCCTGAGTCAGGATGACTGGCCAAGACAACCCTGAAACTAATCCCATCGCTCGAAAACATGAGACTGTTGGCCACAAGGCAAAACAATTCTCCTGGTTTCCCTGACCCTCCTGCTCTCTGCCCAGGCACCCCTTTCCCATTAAAGTCTCTTGTTTTGTCAGCACAGTTTCCCAGTGTTAGACAAGTGCCCACTCTCAGGACATGAATGGTGTCCTTCCACAACAATTACAGCCAGTAGGTATATGTGGATGATGTTAGTCTCGTCAAACAAAATCTTAAAATATGTTAACCAGTAAGTTGATTTTTTTCTGTTATTTAGAGTCTTAATTTCTACCACTTGCTGTTTCATTTTATTTGGTATTATATTTCTAATTTATTGAGCTAACTACTCAGGTTATTATTATTTTTTTCTTCCAAAACTATGGGAACACTTAAGGCACACCACGTTTTTGCCAAGTCCAATAATGGTTGAACACCATAAAATAAAATACAGTGTTTGTGCAGTAATTATTTTCTAAATTGACTATAATAATGCTTTTAATTTCCTTTTTAATCCAAAATTTAAGGAAATGTTCTCCATTTTCCAAGTTTTTAAATTTTAAAATGTTATTAAATTCTAGTTTTATAGTTTGGTAGTTAGAAAATGACCTCTACAATTTATGCTAGTAAAATTTGTTAAGCATTTTTTGTTTGTTTGTTTGTTTTTGACTTGAAAAATAATACAAGTTTGAAAATGTACCACAGACACTGAGGAATAAAGAATATCCTCAGTTTATTGACTGTATGATTATTAAGTCAATAATACCAATTATATTATTCTGATCTTCTAAATTAGGCTTAAGGATTTTAGTTGGGG
>SJYQ01004060.1:202830-230929 GCA_006410935.1 Redunca redunca
GAAAAATACCGCTGGTAGTTTGATAGGAATTGCATTGAACTTGTAGATTGCTTTGGGTACTATATTCATTTTCACAATATTAATTCTTCCGATCCATGAACATGGAATATTTCTCCATCTATTAGTGTCCTCTTTGATTTCTTTCATCAGTGTTTTATAGTTTTCTATATATAGGTCTTTAGTTTCTTTAGGTAGATATATTCCTAGGTATTTTATTCTTTTCGTTGCAATGGTGAATGTTTGGGAACGCTTGTACACTCGTGGTGAATTCATGTCAATGTTTGGCAAAACCAATACAGTAATGTAAAGTAAACTAAAGTTAAAATAAAAATTTTAAAAGTAAAAAAAATATATATATATAATTGCTCCTTTTTTCCATTCCTTTGTAAAATTTCAAAGAAATCAATATACCGCTCTGTCTGTGTTTACTTATTAGTCTGTCTGTCTGTCTCCCTCTCTCACACACACACAGAGGCATGCATACACACATCTTAACTGTTTCCCCAACAACTGTTGAGTGAGTCATGTGTAAACTGAATCAAGGATTTTTTTTTTTTAATAATAAATATCAGTACCCTCAGACTCAAATGAATGAAGGTAAATGGAGGATTTCCATCTCCTGCAACAACTTCACTACTGGGCACTACTTCACAAAGTAATAGATGTACACACATTTATTAGCAACATGAACCTACTCAGAGTCAGATGCAATTTAGTGACTGAACAACCACAAAATCTTGTCATAAACTAATTTTCCTAATCTTAGGGATTTACCCAGTCTCTTTCCACAGACAATGAGGGAGGTGTACCCCAAGATGGATGCTGTGAACTTCTGAGGGCAGGATCAGCCAACATGGATCACAAAACAGACCTCCACACAATGAAAGTGGAGGGGGTCAAGTAGGGATGCACAGAACCAAACAGATTTTAAGTCCTTCTCTGTTGCTCCTGGCCATAAGATAAAGCAAAACTGGGGGCGCCTTGGTAGCAATTCTCTGAGTAAACACGGCTCTTGAGTGCCACTCATTTTGCTAAAGAAAAATATGCTTAACATCTATATAGTACCTAGAAGCAAGAGCAAACACCTCACCCTGCAAAATTCTGGTACACATTTCAAGAACAGTATGTCAAATGTTTCTGTAACCCATGTTTGCATTGTGGATTCCAAAGTTTTTCCAGAGGCTGAGTACCCCTAAGGTATGGATTAAAGTTTCCTTCCACTCACAGAGGTCACGCTTATAATGGCATATGTTAAAATAGCGATCATATGGATAGTCTAACAGATTCCTGGAAGGGAAATGATTCCATTCCAAACTCAGCTTTCAGTTGGTTACTATTCATTTGGCCCAAGCAGTGTGACAGGAAAATGAGCAAACATTCTCCAGGAGGTCAAAGGATTGTGTCATCAATTTCAGTAAGAGGAAAACAAGAAATAAAATAGTGCTCTGCCTTCATGATTAGCAACAATAGTTTGTCTGAGAAAACTATGTTCTTCATAAGCAAATTAGGAAAAAAAATGTTGGAAATTCTGAACTCTTAATATTGAAACTTATACAGTAAATTACACTACAAACTTATGAATGGAAGCGAATGTCAGGAAAATAGCAATAACTTAGTTGTATGTGAAAGTGTCACGACTCTTTGTGACCCCATGGACTGTAACCTGCCAGGCTTCTCAGTCCGTGGAATTCTCCAGGCAAGAATACTGGATTGGGTTACCGTTCCCTTCTCCAGGATCTTCCCAACCCAGGGATCAGACCCTCGTCTCCTGCACTGCAGATTTTTTACCACCCAAGCCACCAGGGAAGCCCCCAAATGTTTACTAAACACAAAAGAAACATGGCCCAATGGATGTTCCTTTAGCATATTCTAAAGACATGCATGACCACTCCAGTGCTGTGCTTCAAGAGGGGCAGTGATATCAGCAATTCAAAGTGCAAAGGGACAACAGTTTATAAGATTTTGCCTAATTTTTTTATTGTCTTTTTTTAGACCTTTGAAATCTTATAAACATATGTAATAATGTAATCTCACTGACAGGGGCCTCCTGGAATCTTCAGGAGGGTTCATGTAACTGAGAGGTCCTGACATTTAAGGTTTATATTTTCATATTAAATCTATCTATTGCTTGAATAAAGAGTGTTGATAATGTTCTTTAACTATTAGGTTTGCTTTTTGTAGTCTGTGATAAAACTTCACTGCTAATTTGCTTAAATATCTTTACTATACATAGAACACACAAGAAAAATAATTGTTTAGCTAGAGAAATTTATTGTATGTATACTCAAGAGTGTAATTTCCTGTGTGTGTTGAGTATGAAATCTGCATTTTCTTTCTCTTACATTTGCATGCTAGGTATAATTCAGTTAGGACTTCTCTGCTAGCTCAATTGGTAAAGAATCTGTCTGGAATGCAGGAGACCCTGGCTTTATTCCTGGGTAAGGAAGATCCCATGGAGAAGGGATTAATCTACCCTCCAGTATTCTTGGGCTTCCCTGGTGGCTCAGATGGTAAAGACCTGGAGTGTGGGAGACCCGGGTTCGATCCCTGGGTTGGGAAGATCCCCTGGAGGGCATGGCAATCCACTGGTATTCTTGCCTGAAGAATCCCCATGGAGAGGGGAGCCTGGCGGGTTGCAGTCCTTGGGGCTGCAAAGAGTTAGACACGACTGAGCAACTAAGCACAGCAGCATGATGCAGTTTATATCCAATGAGCATGCAATAGATATTGACAGAGTAACTAAATGAAAAGAGGAACTGGAAGGAAATTTTCTAAAGATAGTTCTGTAACACCCATAATAGTCTGTGGTTTGTAACAAGTTTTTAACAAATTTTCTGCTGTTATTGAACTCATTGAGTTAAATTTGTCCAATGTATATGCTATTCATTCAGAGAACTATATTCAGAATTGTTTTTGCAAATTTCTGAATAATTCTAGCTCCATTTTTTTTAATAAATTGGAAAAGCTTTTATTTATTTGGGGGAATTCAATCTCTTTTTTCACCTCATCTAAAGCTAAGTACAGTTGAAGAAAATGGTTTCTATTCTTTACAGAAAAGTTTTGCTACATTTCAAATGTTTCCATTTATGAAGTTAAATAATAACATATAAGAAGGTAGAGGTTGTGTTACTGATCTTTCTTAGGAGTAAAGAATTTTACCAGAGGTTTCTCATTCAGAATACAAGACTATGAGTAAAGGTGAATAGCAGGAATATTGCAATAACTTGCTTGTTTGTGAAAGTGTATATGAGAATGTTCTACTATATCCAAAAGAAACATGACTGTCTTACGATTTCTAAACCATGATTGTCTCTTGAAACCAAGGAGTTGGGAGAGTTGATTCATCCTGAGGGCTGTGAGGGACAACTAGTTACATGCCTCTCTCCTAGCTTCTGGTAGATTGGATTAGGGCTCATCTCAATGGCCTCATCTTGATCATATGCAAAACACTATTTCCAATTAAGTTCATATTTATAGATACTGGGAGTTACAACACTGAGATGTAAGGGACTCAATTCAACCTATAATACCATGTGGCTTCTTTGAGCAATGGCATGTGAGTGGAAGCACTGGTATGCCAGTTTCAAGGCTAACCATGTAAAAAGGACCCATCTACTTATAATGTCTTCTTACATATCTGTTATTGCCATGAAAAGCATGTAGGTTATTGCTCACAGAAAGAATGAAAGGAGAAAGAAGAGGACAGAGACATCTCAGCCACTAAGACCTGAATCAGCTAAATGACCACACCCAGACTAGGTGAAATGAATCACAACTATTCTGCAGATGTGTAAACAAGTGTTTTCGACTGAACCCTCCCCAGGTTTACTTGTTGACAATTTTGGCATTTTATTTCAATAAGATAAATGCTTATTTTTCCTGTTTTCCTATAACTTTGGAGATTTTTTAAAAATTTGTAGAAAGTAAAATTAGCAACAGAAAAGTATGTGCAGATTTTTTGTTTCATTTTATACAGCTAAAACAGTTATNATTTCAATAAGATAAACGCTTATTTTTCCTGTTTTCCTATAACTTTGGAGATTTTTTAAAAATTTGTAGAAAGTAAAATTAGCAACAGAAAAGTATGTGCAGATTTTTTGTTTCATTTTATACAGCTAAAACAGTTATAATGAGAAAGGAGAGATGCATACAATTTATTGAGTTCATAAGTGTTTTGTTCTGCTATAATGTTAGCTCGCACACACCCTCACCCTAACTCTAAATCTGCACATACTAAACAAGAAGAATAAACAAGCAGAGTAAATATTTTATAGTAGGAGATACTTAGCTAAGCTTTCCAATCCCTTTCTACTAGGAAGGATACATAATTCTGAAAATAGAGGAATGTGGAATATGCAAGAAGTCAAAATTTTCTGTGGTAGTTTGTCTGAGACCTTAAACAAAGAACCATAATTCAGATGGAATGGTTTTCATCCATAGAATAGCCCTGCCCCCTTGACACATCGTAGCCAGAGTATACTTACATGAATTTCTGCAAAAGAAGAAATCAGAATGTTACCTACAAGCTAAGGAATCAAACGCAACTCCATTGAATGAAAGGAAACAACTATAAAGTGATAATTAATATTCAAGGTTTGCTTTTCTTGGTAGAGACTCTAGAGTTAGTATCAGCTCCGATACATAAAATAATACATTTGATTATTCCAACTGAGTCACTTCAGTCTTGTCCAGCTCTTTGCAACCCAATGGACTGTAGCCTGCCAGGCTCCTCTGCCCAGATGTGAACTTATCTTTTTATTATCACCTATGAAAACTTAAATCTATTTATTGTTTTCAGTCTGTTATTAAAACTGAGAACAGAAAAGTCAAAACATAATTTTATGTCTTTCAGTAGGACTTCACATTATCATTATGTGGTTATTTTACCCAGCTGTGTGTGTCAGGTCATTTTGATCAATGTGTATTTTTTTGTTTGTTTGCTTTAAATTTTCTGGAGTTAATCTAATAATCGTCTCCTATTTTCCTCTTCAAGTTGCAGGTGAAAAGACATTCTCCCTGCCTCAGTGGAACAGTTCTCTCTGTTACTATTTTTATTTCTTTGTCTTCGTTTCTCATCATTTTGAGTTTTGTGTAAGGAAGTGCTATGCATTTCTTAAATGTCAACAAAAAGATTTTGCATCTTACCCTAATCAATTAGGAAATGGTGAAAAATTTCACTCTTGTCTAACTTCATCCCATCTACCTGGAAAAGGTTAATCAAACTATCATGAAAACTTAAGGCCTTGAAACCTGTATTTTTATAAATAAATAATTATTTTAATTAAATAATTCATTTAATTAAATAGTTAAAGGAACAATTAGAAATCAAGAAAAAGGGCATGGTGGGTAACAGCGATGACACAGTTTATTTTATGAGAAACATCCCTATTGGATTTGCTCTGTTTAAAAAAGACTAATCATTGTGTAAGAAAACAGAAAATAATATCACTTATCTTGATTTTTCCAATATTGAACTTATCATTGGCATTTAAACCAATTCACAAATTAAAGAAAAAGCACTTTTCTAAGACATTTTGCAAAGCAAAGTTAGATGTAAATGGCAGTATATTTAGTTTCAATCCCGTAAAAATTGATTTTTAAAAACAAATCCCTCAGGCTCCATCCCTAGTGTATAGGCACTTAGCTTGGCAAGGTCTCTCCAAATTTTAAACAAATCAGCAAATAAAAAAATTAGGAAGCAAATAACTTAGTTTTATATAGTTCAAGGCAAAAAATAAAACAGCTGAGCTTAAAATCTGGCAGGCACACAATCCTTAATCTAGAACATTTACTATATTTAAAACATAAATTAAATTTCTTGCATCTGGATACATTATGAGAAACTGGATGGAATCCTAATGTAACTTCTCTGGGAACAAATGAATTCCCCAACCAACTAAATCAGCCAAATGATTTTTGTTCCCAAAGATTTATCTTTGCTAATAAGGCAGAACAAGCATTTTTCAAGTGTAGTATATTATATTTTGCTACACATTTTCCCCTCCTACTTCTTACTCCTGCCTACACAGCATATACATAAGCATTGAAGTTTTCATAGGAAAAGCTTTATCTAATAATGGCCCACTGGAATATTCACAAAGGCAAACCTCAGCATCCACCTCACCATCCATCCTAGAACCTAGGATACTCAAATCTCTGACAGATAACATTAACTAGTTGACAAAGATGCACAAAAGAAGGAGTAGGTAAACCACAGGAAACAAGTTTAAGTCCAGGGTTCCCCTAACTGGCTAACATGCAACAATATCTTCTACATATCTCTGGAAATGCAATGAAAAAATACTTTTCAAAGCACTCAATAGAGTTCATTTATTGTTCTTGTTTTTTTGTGCATCCAATTACACAATAGGGCTAACAACACCCTTGAAAAAATAACCTAGACATTTAAAACAGAAAATATCAGTAAGATACCATTGCCTCCTAACTTGATTCACAAATAAAAGTAAAATACTATATAAAGAAACATTCAGATAAATGGCTACATTTTAGCAGTGATTGTGGAAATATAAATAGCAGTAATGCTGTAGGGTAATTTATTAAATAAAACATGTTAAATTTTTATGTGCTATTAATATACATGATTCCAGTTACAGGAATATATAGTAGTTAAACAAGCATGGATTTATACAGCAATACAGTGACAGAGATGTCCATAGAGGTTATTATACCTATATATACTTAATATATATATAATATATATATATACACATATATATATATTTTAGATTGTTTGCAATTTTGCTTCACTATGTATATATAAATATAGTGAATCTAAAACTAGGACCAACCATATCAGACTGATTTTAAAATTCATAACATCACAGAATAAACTAGCTTCAAAATATGGAGAACAGAAATTTTTCTGAACTTCTTTGGCATCTTTATTTTCCCCCAAATTAAATTGTACATGCTCAATTCTCTCATGGAAGAGTAAGCGAAGGTGAAAGTTGTTCAGTCGTGTCCGACTCTTTGCGACTCCATAAACTATACAGTTCATGGAATTTTCTAGGCCATAATACCCCAGGAATCAAATCCAGGTTTTCTGCATTGCTGGTGGATTCTTCACCAGATGAGCCACAAGGGAAGCCCAAGAGTACTGGAGTGGGAAGCCTATCCCTTCTACAGTGGATCTTCCCGACCCAGGGAATTGAACTGGGATCTGCTGCACTGTAGACGGATTCTAAGGATGTTACTTAGTTTTTCTCTACCATAAATATTATCCTATGAAATACTTCTGTGGAATCTAGGGGAACCCTGAAACTCCTTATGGAGAATTGCTATTGTGGAAAATAGTTTTAAATTTAAAATGTGGCTAAGTAACAAAACACAAGTTACGAAAGATAGAAAAACACACATATCTATAGAAAAAAAGATTAAATTCAGAAATGACTCTTTTCTTCTGCAAATATTTATATTCAATTTTTTCTTTCACCTTCTTTGCAGGCCTTCCCAAAGGCCTATTTTAAACTGAACATTCAGTCAATATTTCTGATCTCCTTTAATCTGTTCTAATTTATTACTTTCCCTTATTTACACTTAAATTTTATTTTACCATATGATTTACTTTTTCATTTATTTTTCCATCCTGAGAGCATGTAAAGACAGGGAAGAGATGTATTTGGTTCACCCTGATGTTCTTTTCCTTGCCTCACGGTCCTTAGTATATAGTAGCAAGTTTATTTGTATTTTCTAAAGTCTCCTACAGCAGACTAATTTTCTAAGAGAAAAGTAAAGTTTTTGCCTTTTGAAATATTTTGTTTGTTTGTTTGGAACTCATAGGAATGTTGTAACTCTGGGAAATTCAGTAAAACTTAGTTACTTAGGAAGCCAAGATATAGCAAATAATATCTAAAGAGTTTGTCACCGGGTTGCTTCAGGGTTGTTTATATGGTTTGTATAAAAGTTATTTAGGACTTATAATTTTACCCCTGGATGAAAATCATTATAAATCTTTTCTTAGTGTTTTAGGAACTATAAATTAGGATATCATTACTGTGTGATGAATAAAATATTGCTATCAACCTCAAGCTCATTGTGAAATAGTAAAAAGTTCACACTCATAATGAAAAAGAACAAATTTTAAAAGTCACCCAAATAGAAAAAAGATGGTATATGGAAACCTAATCATTTCAAGTGAAGGGAAAGGACATTACACAAGACAATCACTATTACTCAAACTATGAGAAACCACCTAGAAAATACTTTTAAACTATTCAGAGCTATAGATGAAAAAGTCTTAAAAAAACTAAGTTCTAAAGAAGTATTAGCCTTCTTAGGTGAGAAAAGAACAATGACCTCTTTATTTTTTCCTTTGGGAGGCATTATGGAAAGAGGACTAAACAAATCAGGAAATGTTACAGGAGTAAGGAAAAAGCCAAAAGTTTTATTTTGAGAATTTTAAATTTTTATATATTTTCAAATTGATAGAAAAGTTCCAAGAATAGTACAAAGAGCTTCCATATCCTCTTTTTTTTCAGGTTGAGAATTTGTTTGGTGTTTTGCCTCGTTGGCTTCTTCATCTGTCCTCAACCCTATTGATCTATTGATCTAGTAACACACATATTTTCCCAAACTTACTTTAGAATAAGTGGAGACATTTACCCTATATGGTTCATGTGTATTTCTTAAGAATATGGACACATTATCTTAAATGATCACAGGAGAATTTTCAAAAGTAAAAATTTTCTGGATAAAAATCCATAGTACAATATATACTCAAATGTTGTTGATTGTCCCAATAATATTCTCTTTTGGTTTTTAATCTCCAGTTCACAATATGTATTGCTTCTAGTTGTCATTTCTTTTTATGATTTATTCCAGAATAGTTTGTCTGCCTTTCTTTGTGTTTCTTGACCTTGATATATTTTTGAAGAGTACAGGCCAGTTTTTTTGTTTGTTTGTTTTATATATTTCTCTCTTTGGATTTTCTCTGATAGTTCCTCAAGATTAGAACTATGTTTAACAATTTATCAGAAGGCATATGATATCACTTTGGCTGGTGACTAATGGTGTCTCAGATGGTAAAGCATCTGCCCACAATGTGGGAGACCCAGCTTCAAACCCTGGGTCGGGAAGATCTCCTGGAGAGGGAAATGGCAACCCACTCCAGTATTCCTGCCTGGAAAAATCCCGTGGATGGAGGAACCTGGTAGGCTACAGCCCATGGGGTCTCAAAGAGTCAGATACAACTGAGTGACTTCACTCACTAATTATAAATACTAGCATCACCGAAATTGAACCAGTGAACCAGAGAGCCAGAATGACAGATTGGGAAGAGACAACTTATATTTTAGTCATATCTCATAAAATAGAGTAATAGGGTATTTATGGACTATTTGTAGAAAATGTTTATGTATTTCAATATTTTAAATATACTACTGTGAATATTATCCATTTGGTAGATTTGTTCTGAATTTGCCAAGTCACTTAGCATTTGTTGTGTGTTTATTTTCTCAATTAAAACTATTAGGATATATGGAAGAGGAAGTTGAAAGAGTAAACCTTTTAAAATATATTAACAAAAATGCTACCAAAGAAAATATTTGGAAGCTTTTCTGTAAAGCTTAGGTTGAAAGAAACATTAAATTGAAAAATATATGGTTGTATCAAAGTGATTAAAATTCACAAATAAGTATTTTCTGTTTAAGCTCTTGTAGATGATCAGATATTCAATGTAACACTTTTGAACATACTTCAATTTACACATATAGATGATATTTTAAAAGAGTACATAATTTTATTTAAAAATACTTTTGAATAAGCATTTTTATTGGAATACCAATATGATGAAACTAGGGCTTCCCACGTGGCACTAGTTGTAAAGAACCTGCCTGCCAATGCAAGAGACATAAGAACTGTGAGTTCCATCACTAGGTCAGGAAGATCCCCTCGAAGGCATGGGAACCCACTCCAGGATTATTGCCTGGAGAATCCTGTGGACAGAGAAGCCTGGGGGGCTACAGTCCAAGGATTGCAAAGAGTTGAACACAATTGAAGTGATTTAGCACACACACATGATAAAACTAACATTTAGGTTACTAAATAAATATTTTTTAAATTATAATGATATTCTTAAAATGTTATCAGCATTCATATACATCTCAGACTGGATGATAAATATAACGTCAATCTTAAGACATATCTTTCTATATAGAAGATAGCCTTTAGCACTTACAGATATATCTGCAATGTAAATAGCAGAGCCAAAGGGAAATAGCATCTAGAAACCAAGAGGCAGTCTCTACTGAGTCAAAATTAGATACAGGTGTTGCCTCCAATATTTGAGACTTCTTAATCCTATGAATAACTGCCCTGTTATCACCTTGATTACAAACAACCAACGTGATAAAGGGCTTCATTGGTGATTCAGATGGTAAAGAATCTGCCTGCCTTGTGGGAGACCTGGTTCGATCCCTGGGTTGGGAAGATCCCCTAGAGGAGGGCATGGCAACCCACTCCAGCATTCATGCCTGGAGAATCTCATGGACAGAGGAGCCTGGAGGGTTATAGTCTATGGGCTCGCAAAGTGTCGGACACAACTGAAGAACTAAACACAGCACGGCACAATGTGATAGTTATGTGTCTCATTATCTGATAAAACTTATCACTGTGGTAGCTAAACAAATTATTTTTCCAACCTTGCTGCCAGAATTTTAGTGCATAAAATGTATTCTATATTTGATACTTGAATTCCCATTCAGGCAAGATTCTTTCAAAAAAGAAGTGGGAGACTTTTCCCTTTTTTAATAATTGAATTGACCTTAGAATCTAATTGAAGTCATGAATTGCTTTGTGATAGCTATCTTAAAACTTCTGAAACAAAAAAGATAATCATTAGGTATTTTTTTAAGGATAAAAATAAAATAGTGGAAAGGTTTGGCATCAAAGTGAAAGAGAGCTTCCAATTAGCTGCTGTGTTATTCTCAAATCTTTGCCATACTGAATAAAAAAAATGTTCCCAAAACTATGATTCCTTGTGGTTCTAAATTAAGAGGGTCAGTAAATAATGAGAAACAATATGGTCAATAATAAGGCTAACAGATGACAAATGTAGTACTGGGAAGTTTAATGCTAAGACTAATGAGCTGTTAAAAAAATTTCAAAGAACTCCTGTTTTAATGATTCAAAAGTATGCTAAACTTGCTTGAATATGTACTTTGGAAAGAAGACAAGATACAGAAATGCACAGAGCACAAAATAAAAGTGTGAAAGAATAGCAAGACACCTACAGAAAGGTGAGCCACAGAGTCACAAAAAATTCTTGAGTAACTTTTTTTACAGCAGTTCTTCATTCATGGACATAGGGATCTATTCATTCAGGAGCTGCCCTCCCCTCTGCTACCCCTGCCATCAAAGTGTGGTCTCCATGACTGACATAAATATGGGCATCCAAACTGAGTTTATAGCCATTTTTATTTTGCCACTAAGACAAATAAAATGAACCATTTGACTATACTGTCTGCCAATTATTGTGGTTTACCATTAGACACCAATTTCCTGAATTGGTTGTTACAGAAGATTGGTTGTATCTAGTCTGAAAAGCTATGGATCATAACCATAGTTTCCCCATGCTTTCTTGCAACTTCTGGGTAAAATTAATCTGAGTAAGACTCTTTGTCACTTCTGATTGGTCATGGGAATTGGAAGGAGTTCAGAACGTCACCTCACAATGGTACGGAACCATACATTCATCTCCACACCATGCCGCACCACACCCGCTCACCCCCCTACCCACACACTAGGACTATGTCATTATCAAGTGAGCAAATTATCTCAGGGAGATGTCTCAGCTGAATTTGTCTTAGTCTGAATGCTGTTATTTTATTTTGTCATTTTCAGTCATAAAGTTAACTAGTATAGGCATTCGAGTATAATATTTTGAAATAATAAAAATATAAATTATTTCCCAATTAGTCTGTAAAAATCAATGCAATCCAATCTAATTACAATAATAACCCCAAGAAGTTTTACTGCAAATTTTGATAACCTAATACTAAATTATGTATATCGTACTAAAGTATTTAGAATTGCTAAACAAAATTTTAAGAGAACAAAATTAGAGAACTTATGTTGTGCTGTGCTTAGTTGTTTAGTCATGTCCAACTCTTTGCAACCCCATGGACTCTAGCCCACTAATCTCCTCTGTCCATAGGGATTCTCCAGGCAAGAATACTGGAGTGTGTTGCCATGCCCATCTCCAGCGGATCTTCCCAACCCAGGGATCGAACACAGGTCTCCCGCATTGCGGGCAGATTCTTTATCATCTGAGCCACCGGGGAAGCCCAAGAATACTGGAATGTGTAGCCTATCCCTTCGCCAAGGGAACTTCCCCACCCAGGTATTGAACTGGGGTCTCGAACTTATGTTACTTAATTTTAATTATTAGTATAATAATTTAATTTTTACTAAATTGTGGGCCAACCCCTACTGTAACTTGTTTTTGTATCACCTAAGAGCTAAGAATAGTTTTTACATTTGAAAAAGTTATAAAAATAAACAAATGATATATAATGTGGCCACTAACGCATAAAATATGTATCATCTGGTCCTTTATGAAACAAAAATTGCCAACTCTTGACATAAAACAACAGTATTCAGGATAGCATGGTACTGGTAAAGGATAGGCAAATACGTCAAAGGACAGAGTAGAAGTGTAAAAATTAAGCCACACATACATAGTCAAATTACCTTCAACAAAGGCTTTGATGTAATTTAGTGAGACAATAATTTCTTTCCAAAAATAATCCCTCAATGTTTTTCATATTTTAACCTAGCTACCTACCTTACATCACTAACTAAAATTGAGGCTTACCTCCTGTTACCTATAATTGGAAGCAACTATAAAGAAAATTGAAAGAACATCAATGCAGCTAGAAGGGGTAGGAGGGAAGGCCAAGGGAGGAGAAATAAGAAGAGCCTAGAGAGAAGAGGAACCAAAATATGCACTGAGCTTGAGCAATTTGGGATAAGATACTTAGACTAAGCTTCTATGATAAAGTGACATTTCATCAGAGAAGTGGAAAGAGTGGTCAGGTGAATGCCAATGGAAGAACAAGGGTCATAATGCAAACAGAGTTTACTGTATTTTAGGAAAACAAGAAAACCATTACTAGAATGAGCAAGTGTTTCAGCAGTGGGATATTTGAAAAAGAGACTTATGGTAACAGTGAAAACTTTGACTTTTATTCTAAACATGATGTCAAGCCATTTGAAGGTGTTGAGCAAGGAGATGACATAATTTAGTGCACATGTAAAAGATCAGTTTCTTTACTGCTCAGAGAGTAGACTAAATAGGAAGTAAAAGAGAAATCAAGATCAGTTAGAGACAGTCTCTGTCACCAGGCATGAGATGATAGGGACAGAATAAAAAAGTTCTTCAGCAATTATATATTTAATTCAATAATCATCACCATTTTCTCTTTTAGGTGGCAGCCAATTATTCCCACTTCTCATATGAGGAATGAAGGGTCAGGCGAGTCACAGGACTAAAAAGTTATGGAGTTGGTATCAACTGGAGAAGGAAATGGCAACCCAATCCACTATTCTTGCCTGAAAAACCCCATGGACTGAGTAACCTAGCAGGCTATAGTCCATGAGGTTGCAGAGTCGGACACAACTTAGTGACTAAACAACAACAGCCTGAAGTGGTGTTTTTAGTCACCTTGTTACACTGCTTCCTGTAAACACACAAACCAGTACCAATACAAGGAGGCTGGAGTTCCAGAGAGGGTAATTGCTAAATACAGTGAAATAAAAAATCAAATCAGAATAAGGAGGATCACTCATTGGGATCATTTCATTTTATATTGCCAAATGCCTTTTTAAAGTCAATTGCAAATATTTGCTGGGAAAACAAAATAAAGTCGGTTGACTAAGAGTGTGTCCTTATGATATAACTTAATGACTTTATAAAAACAAAAACGTAAGGAATGACAGTCTCTAATTGCATTGCTGCTTTCTTTCGTAAATACTGTCAGGAAGTCGCAAGAGAGATAGAGCATATAACTTGCATTTTACAATATTCATTTCAGGGTTTAGGCTAAGTTTGTGTTTGAGTTCTTGCTGCCTATTGAGAGAGAGTATTAGTCCATATAATAAGACATATTATTACAAACAAAGTCATTATGATTAGAATTTTCCTATTTAATGCACAGGCTATCGATTAAATCTGATCATATCCTTAGGGTAAGAGACACTGGTTTCTCTTTTAATTGTGCTTATATTGAACACTGATGTGAGGTTTCTTTTGTGGTTAACCTTTATCAACAGTGTCACTGGACTGACATTCCCTCCACCCAGAACCTGATTTTATGTCATCTTTTATTTCCATAAATCTCTCTGGGCATTTCCCTTTCTGTATCAAAAATGAATGTAGCATAACCATTTTCCTAAAAAAACAAAACAAAAAAAAAAAACTTTAAAAAAAGTGTAGCATTCTTTGGTTCTAACTGCTGCACAGAATGTTTATATATTTTCTTTTCTCTCAGTTTCTCAAACCACTGATAGCAGATTCCACAATGATACAATGATACCAGATCATTGTGATGAAGTGAGAAATAGATGGAGTGAATTTAATTCCATGAAATAAAAATTACATGTGTATGCAGGAGATTTGAGGAGGTAATTAACCTTCATTTGATAACTAAAAAAATCATGTGTCAAACTTAAGTGCTTTCTGTGTAGCTATACTATGGAAACTTTGTAATTAATCAAACCTAGTTCTATGATCCAAACTGGAGTTTGTTTCTTTTACCCTGGGGCCACATCCAGCCTGCTACTTGACTTTGTAAATAAAGTCTTAGTGGAACCCAGCAACACCCATTAGTCTACATATAGTGGAGCTGAGTAGTAGCCACTGAGGTTGTATGATCTGAAAAGCAGAAAATACTATGAACTTTACACAGAAAAAAAAAACAAACAACTTTTGATTCCTAATCTAATCTACACAATCTCTTTCAAGAATGCTTACATTATAGGGTTGTTCTGATGATGAACAAACATTGAGATATGTGAAGAAGTGTTCTCTCAGAACATAGATGACACCCAGTAATTAGTAATATTGATATCAACAGGCATGGGACAGAAGATACTGCTATAAAAGCCCAGATAATTAGAGTTCTGGCCCATGGGTTATAGTTTGGTTTGCTGACCTCTCTTCTGAGGTGCCGTCTTTGTTCTAATGAAACATTTAGAGTGAGTAGGGGTGGAGTCAGAGGATTCATCAACACCCCAGAAGCAGTCAGCATGGTGTATCAGTACAGACTGCCTGGCCTTCCGACTGTTCTTTTTTTTTGGCAGTCATTCTGATATTGAAGGCAGATAATACTCTCTCCATAGGCAGCAAGAACTCAAACACAAACTTAGCCTAAACCCTGAAATTTGAAATGAATATTGAAAACTGCAAGTTATATGCTCTATCTCTCTTGTGACTTCCTGACAGTATTTACGAAAGAAAGCAGCAATGCAATTAGAGACTGTCATTCCTTACGTTTTTGTTTTTATAAAGCCATTAAGTTATATTATAAGGACACACTCTTAGTCAACCGACTTTATTTTGTTTTCCCAGCAAATATTTGCAATTGACTTTAAAAAGGCATTTGGCAATATAAAATGAAACGATCCCAATGAGTGATCCTCCTTATTTTGATCTGATTTTTTATTTCACTGTATTTAGCAATTACCCTCTCTGAAACACCACCCTCCTTGTATTGGTACTCATTTGTGTGTTTACAGAAAGCAGTACAAACACCATTTCATGTTGTTGTTGTTTAATCTTCTTTTGATGGATAAAAATCAATAATACTGGATCTATGCCAAAAAAATGGTGACAGTGTTAGAACTTGTGGAATTCTGTCATGGACAAATTCTTTTTCTAAGTACTACATTCTACTTCTCATTACTTAGTGTGATTCTAGGCCTGAATCAATCCTAGTCTGTGTTTGCCAGCAAGGCTTTAAGGGTGTCTGAGGGATCCAACAAGGTCTTATTTTGTAATGCTTTACAACCCTCAAAATGGAGGTAACAATGACATTACTAAGAATAATCTTAAGCATATTTTATTTCCTTACCCTCTCTTTGCAGTGAATATTTTTCAAATTGACATGAGTTTTCTTACAAAGAGAAGTGAGAGTCAGGTGTTCAAGGCTAAAAGGAACGCTGCTTTGGTCAGGCAAGATGGGAATCAGTTTGACTTTGCTCCAAGCAGGCAATTAAGGGATGATGAATTAGAATCCCCTCAAAGCAGGAACCCTATTACTCTCAGATATGTCATGCACTCTGAAGTGTAAAATGTCTGATCATAAATAATAATGTCACTAATTGTGTAAAAAAAAACAAACCTGAAAACAAGTGCTATTGCTGTGTGTAAGTGGCACTATTGAGTAAAAATATGTTAACTCATCTCAGATTTTCTGACTGTGGTTCTAAACATATAATTTTACTCCTAAAATAGTAAAATACAAGTGGAGGGACATGATAATAAGACAGAATCTGTTGCTTTATCCAAAACTTGTATTAGATTTCAAACATCCTTATCCTCTGAGACAAGGATCACAGTAACTTACTGAAAAATCAAATTGACTGAATTATTATTAAGTTAANATTTTCTACCAATTTATTGGTATCTGATTGACCTTTAACATTTTTTTAATTTTAAGAGTCATGTGTTGAATTTGATAAACCTATATATTGCAAAATGAGTACCACCATAGTACTAGCTAACATCTCCAAAATTTCACACCCACATAGAGGCTCACTGAGATTTAAAAAAATATTCTCCACCACAGGACATTTGAGAAAATTATTTTGTTTTCTATTTTAATGAATTTTTTTGCTATTCTAATGCTTTAACAAAAGTAATTTCACAATAATAATTTTCTTGCAGAGTTGAGAATTTTCTTTCCACTGGGAAGTTGAGGAAAAGCAAGTTTCAATTATTCCCCTATCCAGAATAATGTAAAGTGTATGTGTTTTGAACAATCACATTTAATCTTTAGGATAATCTTTCTAGGCATGTATTATTTCCTGCACGCTAATGACAAGTTCCAGACACACATTTTCCCAGTGTTGCCAGAATGACTCAATTGCCTGCTCTGGATCTGTTTGTGTCCCTACTTTTCTGTTTATATATTTGCCTGCTGCTGCTGCTGCTGCCAAGTCGCTTCAGTCAGGTCCGACTCTTTGCGACCCCACAGACAGCAGCCCACCAGGCTCCCCCGTTCCTGGGATTCTCCAGGCAAGAATACTGGAGTGGGTTGCCATTTCCTTCTCCAATGCATGAAAGTGAAAAGTGAAAGTGAAGTCCCTCAGTCGTGTCTGACTCTTCGAGACCCCATGGGCTGTAGCCTACTAGGCTCCTCCGTCCATGGGATTTTCCAGACAAGAGTGCTGGAGTGGGGTGCCATCACCTTCTCCGTATATATTGGGGGCAAACTAATCAGACATAACAAACAAGTACAGAGGTATGCTGATGGGGACACATTTTACAGGCTATACATTTTATAAATTATACCCAACTATCACACAAACATTGTGTGTGTGCTTCAAGCAATGGACTTAAAACCAGCAGTGATACATATCATAAGTAGCTATGCTCTGTGACAACTTCACTAGACAATTTATAACTAGAAGTATGATTGACAATATAATACCAGAACATACTCAATGTTTAGAAACTTCATGTAACTTCCAGAACACTGCTGCTGCTGCTGCTGCTGCTAAATCACTTCAGTCGTGTCTGACTCTCTGTGACCCCATAGACGGCAGCCCACCAGGCTCCCCCGTCCCTGGGATTCTCCAGGCAAGAACACTGGAGTGGGTTGCCATTTCCTTCTCCAATGCATGAAAGTGAAAAGTGAAAGGGAAGTCGCTTAGTTGTGTCCGACCCTTAGCATGGACTGCAGCCTACCAGGCTTCTCCATCCATGGGATTTTCCAGGCAAGAGTACTGGAGTGGGGTGCCACTGCCTTCTCCGTCCAGAACACTAGAGGAGGTTATCCATACAGTATAACATAAGAATATTCATAATTATTATTTGACAGTGTTTTCTGTATAATTTAATATACTGAATAATCCTACTTATTTAAATATTCCTTCTGAGGTTCCTCAGGGGCCTTCTGGAGTACTCAAAGTTACTTAGAGAAGAAACTTACAGTCTGTTATAATAACCAATTCATTATTCCAGGAAAGCTTTGTTCCCTTAACAGAGACAGAAAAACAAGTTCTAGTCTAGCACAAGATTACTATTAATAACAAAATTCACTTATCTGATTAAATCTAGTCTAATCTTTATCCTGACAATGTACAAAAATATTTTTCAAAGCTCGTTTCTCACAAACCTTTATCACTTATTGGATCCATATTAATGTCTCTTATTTTCCCCATACACAAGCAGCCAGCTTATTGACAATATTATTCTCCATTTTTTCATCAATAAAATACCTCTAGTCTTTATACCTGCTCTCTCTGAGAACACATATGCTATTTGCTTTATACACTGAAATGTTCCTTTGTCAATGCAGTAGCTTTAATTGCATACTACAACTTTTAGCCCATTAAAGACCTTAAAAAAACCAAGAAGCAAATGATAGGACTATTATACCAGCAATTTCTTATTGGCAAACTAAAGAACATACTCCATAACCTCTAAAAGTGTACATTTTTCTCGTAGAAAAATTTCTTTAATGTACAAGATGTGTGTTTAATGAACCCAAACATCTTTTGAATTTCTACTAATTTACCCAAGGCTGAAAGTGAAGTCACTCAGTCATGTCTGACTTTTTGTTACCCCATGGACTGTAGCCTACCAGGCTCCTCTGTCCATGGGATATTCCAGGCAAGAGTACTGGAGTAGATTGCCATTTCTTTCTCCAGAGGATCTTCCCGACCCAGGGATCGAACCCAGGTCTCCTTCATTGTAGACAGATGCTTTACTGTCTGAGCCACCAGGGAAGTCATATACCCAAGGCTGAAGTCCCAGGCAAAACAGGCTGCGTTTGTATTTCAAGGATATGATAAGAATTAACTTTAAGCTTTTCCCTAGGCTTCCCTGCTTCCCAGGTGGTGCTAGAGGAAAAGAACTCTCCTCCCAATGCAGAAGATGTAAGAGACGCAGGTTTCATCCCTGGGTTGGGAAGATCCCCTGGAGCTCAGCTCTTCCAGATGCATGCTTCTGTTCCACCAAAGTCACCAAGCAGGGGAGAAATAGGGAGGATCCCCCAAACAAATGGTTTGGGTAGCTGCTGGGAATGTGCCCTCAAATGCTCCTCTCAGAACCAGTCCACCATAAGCAGTGAGTCCCTTGCAGCCATCCCATCCTGTTGTCATGGTCAGCTGCTCCACTCGAGGAACCAGATATCTTGAAAGCACAGCAGCAGGTTGGATGCAAACAAAACAAAACAAACAAACAAAAAACTGGCCCAGCTGCTGCCACTCAAAGGCCAATAAAAAGGAAAATTGGAAAGTCTGCTTTATTTCAGAAGCCAGCAACCAAGGCGGGGGTAGGGTGGGTTTAGGGAAAGGAGGTGTTCTGTCAAAGGCTGACTAACCACCCCCTCACTAACAATCAGCGGGAAAGAGCTTTTTATAGACAGAGGGAGTGGGCTACATGGAGACACAGCACAGTCTACTGCCAGGCATCTTGAAATTAGTCAGCAGTGGTCTGATCAGTGTCAACCTGACTGCTTTAAGTATAGAGAGTCCCAGGCGAAGCAGTAGTAAAGGATCTGGTCAGGAAGGTTTGCCTGGAGGAGGAGATGGCAACCCATTCCAGTACTCTTGCCTGGAAAATTCCGTGGACAGAAGCTACGTTCCATGGGGTCTCAAAGAGCTGGACACAACTGTACGGTATTTAGTTCCAGGGTCAGTTTGTTCCCATTTATTTTTTGAGGCCAGTTCTCAGAATTGTGGCAGCCTATCTCAGGGCTACAGTCTGGTTATCATAGGTAGCTTCTTTCACCTGGTAGGGGTTTCAGTATTTATAAGACAGTTTAGTGGCTATAGCTCAGAAGATTACATACAGCCCATGAGGAGGAACTAAAGGTCCTTAACTTCGCTTAATGACTAAACTATTATTATTTGGTCTCCTTTGACTGTTTTCCTTTGTTTCTGCATTTTATCACTTCTCTGATTAAACTTATTCTCTGGCTAAAATTCTTCTATAGACAAATGGCAGGCTGAGTATACAGGGGCAAAGACCTGGGATCCTGCTCTACTTCAGTACTATACAATCTGTTAGGTTTCCATTTTCCTTACCTGAACACTAAGGCTATCAGGCTAGACATTTTGACTAGACTTGCATATTGCCAAAATCCTTAGTTGCTCATTAACTGATAATCTCTTTCTTTAAGAGGTATTTATTATATGTATGTATGTACACACACACATATGTGTGTACATTTATCATACATGCATGTATGTACATATTAATTATATATATGTATGAATGTATGTACATAGTACAAATGTACATTTAGTACAAATCTCAGTTTAGAGTACATGGGCATGTTCCTCTGCTTTGCATACTAATTATATAAACACAGGAGATGTTGCAACATATAATAAAAAAATGTAGATTTTAATCACTATTTCATACTAAACTGGGACTTTGTTATAACTCAGAAACATCTCTTATTCTGAGAGAGCTACTAACTCCTCTGAGTGTTGTTTTATCATCCCTAATGTGTGCATGACCCTATTAAACTCATAGTTATGAGGATTAAAGTAGATTTATAAAATTCCAGCACAATCTTCATCATATACCTGTAGCTCTTGTTATATAAACAAGGCATATAATACAATACTCTGGTGACAAGTTATTTGAGAATGTAAAACTCTGTATATACCATTCCTAGTACAGTGCTGACAAAGAGAAAGTGTTTTCTAAATGGTAGCTATTATGATTTAAGAGCCCTGTCTTACAACATGGTATTAATTCACTTGAAAAATTTCAATAATGCGTAAGGAGATTTTGAGTATGTTTACTATTTCAAGCAGTATTCTTAGCCTTACAGGGGAAATAAATAATGTAAGATATAATTATTGCCTACAAAGAACACAATAAAGTTACATTATATATCCATTATATACATGATGGATATATATATATATCTAATATAATATATAATAATAAATATATATATATATAATAATTGCATATGTATACTCCAAGCCAGGCTTCAGCAATACGTGAACCATGAACTTCCAGATGTTCAAGCTGGTTTAGAAAAGGCAGAGGAACCAGAGATCAAATTGCCAGCATCCTCTGAATCATTGAAAAAGCAAGAGAGTTCCAGAAGAACATCTATTTCTGCTTTATTGACTAAAGCCTTTGACTGTGTGGATCACAATAAATTGTAGAAAATTCTGAAAGAGATGGGAATACCAGACCACCNTTTGCTAAGGTTTTTCATAAATGCTGTATAGAGAGTCTCCTGACTGTCCAGGAAAAAACAGGAGACTGCCATTGTAAGACTTGGAATCACCATCCTGATGTGGACCTTTCTTCTAGTGATAATGTTGCCCTTCCCCATCCTGGCTTCCCTGTAGCTCAGTTGGTAAAGAATCTGCCCTCAATGTGGGAGACCTGGGTTTGATCCTTGGCTTGGGAAGATCCCCTGGAGAAGGGAAAGGCTATCCACTCCAGTATTCTGGCCTGGAGACTTCCATGGACTTCATAGCCCACGGGGTTGCAAAAAGTCGGACACAACTGAGAGCCTTTCACTCACTTCACCATCCAAGCAAGTTCTGGCTCAGGCTCTCCAGCCCCATAGGCACTGGGACATGTAATGTGTGTAATGGAAGATGAATACTAAATTAAAAAAAAAACAAACAACCTCCACAAAGAAGGGAAAAATATTTACTCCTCTTTCTCAAACTGTTTATTCTTTTGTTTTTTGTCTGTGTCAGTCTTAGTTTTGGCTTGCAGGATCCTTGTTGCAGTGTGTGGGATCTACTTCCCTGAGTAGGATGGAACCCAGACCCCTGAATTGGGAGTGTGGAATCTTAGCCCCTGGACCAATAGGGAAGTCCTCCCCATTTCTTAAAAAATTTGCAAATACCTGTTCTGTCCTTTTGAGATATATAGATACATAGTGTTTTTAACAGCTAAACAAATCTTTTGTCAGTGTTGCAACCTAAGAATGTTGTGTGCCTTTGAAGTCATCTTTTTGAAGTGTGAATGTTAAGGAAGTGCCCCATCTCCCCCTACCTCAGGGAGTTTAGCTAAAGTGGCTGGCTCCATGTGGTAACGACCTGCTTGCCATGGAGATACGAGTTTTATTTCCTTTTGGATAAAGGCACAGGGATGGCCACTCCAATTACCAGTTGAATTTAGGATGAACTGTGTAGCAAATGGTGCTGTCAAGTCCTCCTGTTGAGGACAAGTTCTTAAAGACATATATGTAATGAGTTGTATCTGCCTGCCTATATAACAGGCAACATTCTTATTGTGGGGTGAATTGTGTCATTCTCCCCCCACCCCCAAGATTCATATGTTGAGGCCCTAGCCCTCATGTGACTGTATTTGGAGACAGGGCCTTTAAGGAGGTAAATTAAGATTGAAATGAGGTCATAAAGGTGGATCTCTTAATTCAATATGACTGATGTCCTTAATTGGAGATGTGAGGGACAGCTGCAAGCCAAGGAGAGGCCTCATGAGAAAGCAAAGCTGCCAGTATCTTGATCTTGGATTTACAGCTCCTCAAACTGGGAAATGTTCCTATTATTCAAACCTCCCTGGCACTCCATGATGTATTACTACAGCAGCCCAAACTGAATGATATCCTGTCTTTGCAGTCTATTTGGTGCATTTCTTGTGATGCACATTACAATGTGGTTTAGTAGTTTTTTAGTAAAAATATTTTTTCTTTCTACCTTTGTGGAGAGGATTCCCTGGTTTGACAGGAGATGGTATTCTCAATGGTCTGGCATCGAGGACAAGTGTTGGCTTGGTGGTTCTTGACTTGACTGAACTGGGTAAACGTCTTGTGGTCTCACAACAGTCAGGTAAGAAAAGACCCTGAGTTATTAAAAGTTATATAAAAGTAATGAAGATCCTGAGTTATATAAAAATCTCCCTTTTAGGAATTCCCTGGTAGTGCAGTAGTTAAGACTCCATGCTTCCAGTGCAGGGAGCGTGGATTTGATCCCTGTTAGGGAAACTTCTGCATGCCATATGGTGTGGCCAAAAAAAAAAAAGCCCTTTTTTAGCCCTCTGCTCTTTTCAAATTCTAGCTAGAGGAACCACCAGCTTCAATATCAGCATATTAAGTAAGCATGGGTAACATAGGTTCTAAAATTCTCAGGATCACTATTAGTACTGAAGGTAAAAGAAATATGTCTCTCTGTGTGTGTGTGTGTATATGTACATAAATATATATATACACCAGCTTCCCTGGTAGCTCAGACAGTAAAGTATCTGCCTACAATTCAGGAGACCTGGGTTCAATCCCTAGGTCAGAAAGATCCGCTGGAGAAGGAAATGGCAACCCACTCCAGTATTCATGCCTGGAAGATCCCATGGATGGAGGAGCCTGGCAGGCTACAGTCCATGGAATCGCAGAGTCGGACCACTACTGAGCGACTTCACTTTCACTTTTCATTGCTCTCATCAGGGCTTCCCTGGTGGCTCAGATGGTAAAGCGTCTGCCTGTAATGAGGGAGACTTGGGTTCGATCCCTGGGTCGGGAAGATACCTTGGAGAAGAAATGGCACCCCACTCCAGTATTCTTACCTGGAAGATCCCATGGCTGGAGGAGCCTGGCAGGCTACAGTCCATGGGGTCGCAAAGAGTCGGACACGACTGAGCGACTGGACTGAGCTACTCTTGGAAGTGTTTTCCTTTCCATCCAGTGATAGTGTAGTAGAAACTGTTGGTTTTTTGGGCCACCTTTCTTCTTGTTCCTTTTCCTCCATGGTTCTCATCTAGAACAAGTTCTCTGACTTGAGAAACATGTATTCTTATTTTCTCCTTTTAAACTACTGGGGAGACCTGCTGTGCATATTAAAAGCTATCATGTCCTGTGCTATAGATGCCATGTTGGTCGAGCTCCTTGGAGAAAAAGGCCCCTAGTTAATTTGGTAACTAGAAGGCAATGGCAACCCACTCCAATACTCTTGCCTGGAAAATCCCATGGCTGGAGGAGCCTGGTGGGCTGCAGTCCAAGGGGTCGCTAAGAGTCGGACATGACTGAACAACTTCACTTTCACTTTTCACTTTCATGCATTGGAGAAGGAAATGGCAACCCACTCCAGTGTTCTTGCCTGGAGAATCCCAGGGACGGGGAGCCTGGTGGGCTGCTGTCTATAGGGTCACACAGAGTCGGACACGACTGAAGAGACTTAGCAGTAGCAGCAGCAGTACCTCCTGAAAGAAGAGACGGATGGCCAAGAGTGACTATCTCACACTGCACTGGAAAAGCCCTCCAAACAGAGACAAATCCACGTATGGAGGTGGGCCTTAGCAAATAATGACACTTTTTTAGTTTGAGATAGAGAACAATTAACAAAAGTTAACAATCAAATTAAGGAGAAAAAAGAGAATTTTCTTCTATTCAAATTGAGGATTGTAACCCAGGATACGGAGAAGGCAACAGCACCCCACTCCAATACTCTTGCCTGGAAAATCCCATGGATGGAGGAGCCTGGTAGGCTGCAGTCCATGGGGTTGCGAAGTCGGACACGACTGAGCGACTTCACTTTTTTCACTTTCATGCATTGGAGAAGGAAATGGCAACCCACTCCAGTGTTCTTGCCTGGAGAATCCCAGGGACGGGAGAGCCTGGTGGGCTGCTGTCAATGGGGTCGCACAGAGTCGGACACGACTGAAGCGACTTAGCAGCAGCAGCAGCAGCAACCCAGGANACCCACTCCAGTGTTCTTGCCTGGAGAATCCCAGGGACGGGAGAGCCTGGTGGGCTGCTGTCAATGGGGTCGCACAGAGTCGGACACGACTGAAGCGACTTAGCAGCAGCAGCAGCAGCAACCCAGGATAAGCTCTGAGAAAGAAGTCCAAGGCACAGTCACATATTTTTCAGAACAAAGAATCATACATCAAAGTAACATACTGACATTTTACATAAAGTTCACCAAAGATGCATAGTTCAGGTAAGCATGTACAAATCAAGCAGCAAGCCACCATACCCTTTGACACAGCTGGGAAAGAATGCCAATCTTCTGAGAAGTTACATCGCTGTTGTCAGAAGAAAGGGAGAAAAAAATTGATCTTTGTGGTCCAGCAGGCATTTCCACCTCTAAGGAGATCTGGTTAATGTATAACATACATCACACACAAGGGAGGGCCCGTATGGGCAGGGACTATGTTATGCTTAAATTTTCTTGTCCTGTTTATACATTCAGTTCCATCAGAATCAATAATTTACCAAAAGGATAAGCTATGGTCAGGTATAAAACAATATCCTTTGTCAAGAACTCAATTAAAAGGGGGCTTCCCTGGTGGCTCAGTGGTAGAGGATCTGCCTCTGGAGACACAGGAGACACAGGTTCCATCCCTGGTCAGGGAAGATACTACATGCTGTGGAGCAACTAAGCCGGTGCGCCACTACTGAGCCTGTGCTCCAGAGCCCATGAGACACAACTACTGACAGCCCATGAGCTGCAGTTACTGTGCCCGAGTGCTAGAGCCTGTGCTCCAAAACGAGAGAAGCCCACACAGCAACCAGAGAAAGCCCACACAGCAGCTCAGACCCAACACAGCCCAAAACAACTAAATAGGTTTAAAAAAGAATTCAACTAGAAGGAATAAACCAGTTTTTAAAAAAGTAGAAAAATGAGAATTTTAAAACAGCGCCCACCTTGTTAAAGAAGTAACTTAAATTTGATAAATAATTGACTAATATGTAGATTTATACACAATCTCAGAACAATTAATTTGTTATTCCATTAATGTTAAGGCCTGTAAGCTTCTAACCCTACAGTTATCCTGACTTCGTACCATCGTCTTCGAGGTTTATCTGTGTCATTGATCTGAGTTCTGGTTATTTTTCTGTCCCCCTAATGGCAGAGTCTTTGTTTTCAATCACAGAGTCCTATATTGATGGCAAAGGATTCCTCAAGGGTTTCAGGACTCTTCTATTTTCTCTAGGAAAAAAACCAGAAATTTATGGGAAAACTTACAGAACTATGTCCCAGCAGAAGGGTCTGTAATTGTAGATGATTTTCTGACAGCCTCCTAAAGGACACTGGAAAACCAACACCTCAGCTTTGTTCCAGCTCCTTGCTTCACAGAGAAACAAGGCCTCACTAGACAAATTGTAGTTTTGTGAAACAGAAGTAAAATATTTAGTGTATGTTGTCAATCAAAGTGTTACAAGCTGAGTCACCTAATTTTTCAGTGAAGCATCTAGTACAAAAAAAAAGACAAGACAGTTTGGGGTCAGGTACAAGTACTAGTCAGGTAGGGACTTCCCTGGTGGCTTAGCAGTAAAGAATCTGCCTGCGGGAGACCTGGTTTCAATCCCTGGGTCAGGTAGATCCCCTGGAGAAGGAAATAGCAACCCACTCCAGTATTCTTGCATGGGAAATCTCATGGACAGAGGAGCCTGGTGGGCTACAGTCCATAGAATCAGAAAGGGTTGGAAACGACTGATTGACTAAACCACCACCACCACTAGTCAGGTACTTAGATGGTAGGTTTCAGCTTTTCCAGAGGCAAAACTTCTGACAAAGCACTGCGTGGGAATCCCCTAGATCTACTGGTTTGGTCCCTAGAAAAAAGATTTTGAAGAGAAATCAGCTATTTCCCCCCAACTTTGGGTATTCCAATTTTTAGAAAAAAACCTTTCACTTATTTTGTTATGAAAACAAAGGTGTTAATGGAATTTTAAGTCAAAAGTTAGGATTAGGCTATAAACCTAATAGTATGGTTCTCAGTTCTTGATTTCAGTGTCCTGGAAGTGCCTACTTGTGTGCTTTTAAGCTGCAGTAGCAGCTGCCACACTTTTTGAAGGCTCAAACCCTGACCTTGGGCTGCTTATTTCCTACCAAAGTGAAAGAGAAAATCAGTTGGATTCATATTTCCCATGTGAAGCCAGTAAGTACCTTAGGAAGACCAAAGGGTGATTTACACAAGAACTTGACACTTAAATTTTCTGAATAACTGACACTGGAACTGAGCTATACTGAAAAGGTAATGATTCTTTCCTACAGATACATGTTTCCAGTCGATGCCACTTTGCACTCTGGGAAATGGTTTGTATTGAAACTGGCAGAGCACTTTTCATAATATCAAAATAAATCTAACTTGAATCCATGACCTCAAGCGTTAAATTTGACACGAAAACAATTTTAGAGTACAGTGTTGTGTCAGTATACTGTACAGCAAAATGACTGTTATATATACATTTTAAAATATATATTTGCTCCAGTCAATGTAAGTACTTGACTTAAATATAAGAGGTTAACTCTAAATGCTAACTTAAATAAAACCCAACATTCAAAAAACTAAGATCACATGTCATCCAGTCCCATCACTTCATGGCAAATGGATGGGGGAAAAGTGGAAACAGTGACATTTTATTTTCTTGGGCTCCCAAGTCGCTGGAAATGGTGTCTGAAGCCACAAAATTAAAACATTTGCTCCTTGGAAGGAAAACTATGACAAACCTAGACAGTGTATTAACAAGCAGAGACATCACTTTGTTGACAAAGGTCTGTATAGTCAAAGCTGTTTTTTCCCACCAGTCATCTATAGATGTGGGAAATGAACAAGAGAGATCAAGCACCAAAGAACTGATGCTTTCGAACTGTGGTGATGGAGAACACTCTTGAGAGTCCCTTGGACTGCAAGAAGATCAAACTAAAAGAAAGTCATTCAGAATATTCACTGGAAAGACTGATGCTGAAGTTGAAGCTTCAACTTGGTCCACCTGATGCATTGAGAAAGAACCTGATGCCGAGAAAGATTAAGAGCAAGAAGAGGAGGCAACTAAAGAATGAGATAGTTACAAAGCATTATCGATTCAATGAACAAAAATGAGTTTGCTTAAACTATGCTCAATGGGTTAAGGGACAAAACACATGACATGTTACATATAGAACCTTAAAAATAGACACGACCCACCAA
>SJYQ01004062.1:0-18464 GCA_006410935.1 Redunca redunca
CTATCTCTTCCTCTTTGGTTTGGTTTGGTTTGTTGGGCATTTATCCTGTTCCTTTACCTGCTGGGTATTCCCCTGCCTCTTCATCTTGTTTATATTGCTGTTTTGGGGGTGGCCCTTCTGTATTCTGGCAGTTTGTGGAGTTCTCCTTATTGTGGAGTTTCTTCACTGTGGGTAGGGTTGGATGGGTGGCTTGTCAAGGTTTCCTGGTTAGGGAAGCTTGTGTCAGTGTTCTGGTGGGTGAAGTTGGATTTCTTCTCTCTGGAGTGCAATGTGAGACATTGATCACAATAAACTGTGGACAATTCTGAAAGAGATGGGAATACCAGACCACCTAACCGCTTCTTGAGAAATCTGTATGCTGGTCAGGAAGAAACAATTAGAACTGGACATGGAACAACAGACTGGTTCCAAATAGGAAAAGGAGTACGTCAAGGCTGTATATTGTCACCCTGCTTATTTAACTTCTATGCAGAGTACATCATGAGAAACGCTGGGCTGGAAGAAACACAAGCTGGAATCAAGATTGCTGGGAGAAATATCAATCACCTCAGATATGCAGATGACACCACCCTTCTGGCAGAAAGTGAAAAGGAGCTAAAAAGCCTCTTGATGAAAGTGAAAGAGGAGAGCGAAAAAGTTGGCTTAAAGCTCAACATTCAGAAAACGAAGATCATGGTATCTGGTCCCATCACTTCATGGGAAATAGATGGGGAAACAGTAGAAACAGTGTCAGACTTGATTTTTGGGGGCTTCAAAATCACTGCAGATGGTGACTGCAGCCATGAAATTAATAGACGCTTACTCCTTGGAAGGAAAGTTATGACCAACCTAGATAGTATATTCAAAAGCAGAGACATTACTTTGCCGACTAAGGTCCATCTAGTCAAGGCTATGGTCTTTCCTGTGGTCATGTATGGATGTGAGAGTTGGAGTGTGAAGAAGGCTGAGCACCGAAGAATTGATGATTTTGAACTGTGGCGTTGGAGAAGACTCTTGAGAGTCCCTTGGACTGCAAGGATATCCGACCAGTCCATTCTGAAGGAGATCAACCCTGGGATTTCTTTGGAAGGAATGATGCTAAAGCTGAAGCTCCAGTACTTTGGCCACCTCATGCGAAAATTTGACTCATTGGAAAACACTCTGATGCTGGAAGAGATTGGGGGCAGGAGGAGAAGGGGATGACCGAGGATGAGATGGCTGGATGGCATCACTGACTTGATGGACGTGAGTCTGATTGAACTCCGGGAGATGGTGATGGACAGGGTGGCCTGGCATGCTGTGATTCATGGGATGGCAGAGAGTCAGACATGACTGAGCGACTGAACTGAACTGAACTGGAGTGCAATGAATTGTCCAGTAATGAGTTATGAGATGTCAGTGGGTTTGGAGTGACTTTGGGCAGCCTGTATATTGAAGCTCAGGGCTGTGTTCCTGTGTTGCTGCAGAATTTGCGTCATATGTCTTGCTCTGGAACTTGTTGGCCCTTTGGTGGTGCTTGGTTTCAGTGTAGGTATGGAGGCGTTTGATGAGCTCCTATCGATTAATGTTCCTTGGAGTCAGGAGTCCTCTGGTGTTCTCAGGTTTTGGACTTAAGCCTCCTGCTTCTGGTTTTCAGTCTTATTTTTACAGTAGCCTCAAGATTTCTCCATCTATACAGCACCATTGATAAAACATCTAGGTTAAAGATGAAAAGTTTCTCCACAGTGAGGGACACTGAGAGAGGGTCACAGAGTTACATGGAGAAGAAGAGGGAGGAGGGAGACAGAGGTGACCAGGAGGAGAAGAGGTGGAATCAAAAGAGGAGTGAGCAAGCTAGCCAGTAATCACTTCTTTATGTGCACTCCACAGTCTGGACCACTCAGAGATGTTCACAGAGTTATACAGAGAAGAGAAGAGGGAAGAAGGAGACAGAGGTGGCCGGGAGGATAAAGGAGGGAATCAAAAGGGAAGAGACAGATCCAGCCAGTAATCAGTTCCCTAAATGTTCTCCACTGTCTGGAACACACAAAGACATTCACAGAGTTTGGTAGAGAAGAGAGGGGGAGGGAGGAGATAGAGGCGAACTGGTGGAGGAAAAGGAAAGTCCAAAGGGGGAGAGAGAAGTCAAGCCAGTAATCTCGCTCCCAAGTAAAAACGGGTCCTGAAGATTGGGTTCTTAAAGGTACAAAATTGATAACAAATACTAAAAAGCAAAGATTAAAAATCTAGAATAGAGGTTGGATTTTCAAAAATATAAAATTAAAGAAAAGAAAAAAGTCACAATATTATAAACTATATATATATATGAGGTTTGCTTTGAAAAATAGGGTCTCTCTCTCTTTTTGCAAAGTAATAGTGGGTTGTAAAAATGAAAATTAAAGGAGTAATAGAGGACTTAAAAATTAAAAAATAAAGAATGATAATAAAAATAGTAAAAATATATCTAGGACTTTCTCTGGTGTTGTTGTGGGCAGTGTGGGGTCAGTTCATTTTTGGATCATTCTTTGATCTAGCTTATATTTCTCAAGATCTATAGGCCCCTTCCTATGTAGTCAGTACTAACTACAGGGTTTTAATCTATTGCACCTCTCACTTCCAAGGTGGTTCCCTCTGTTTTAGCTTCTTCTGTTGGCTGGTCTCTTCAGTGTCTAATTTATGCCCTGACACCAGCGGGCGGTGGTGGACACTTTTTTAGGCTCACTTGTTCAGTCGTGCTGTGGGGAGGGAGGAACGCTGAAAACAAATAACACTTGCAGTGTCTCGGCCACACTGGGTTTGCCCCCCGCTCACAGCGTGTGTGCTTTCCCTGTCTACACTGCTTAGGCTCTAGGTTGCTCTGCCAGGAACCGTCTGAGGCTGGCCCCAGGTTGTATGCAATTCCCAGGTCTAAGCCCCTCAGGTTCAGGTACTCGGGTAGTCCTCAGAGGTGCAGACTCGGCTGGGCCTGCATTTTGTGCCCTTCCCAGGTCCGAGCAGCTCAGGTGATCAGGTGTTTGGCGAGCGAGGTCGCTGTAACTTATCGCCTTCCCCGTCCCTGCCACTCGGTTTTCTGGGTGTACAACCAGCGCACCTTCTCAGGCGGATGTTGACTGTCCAGAACCCCAAGAAGTCTTAGTTAGTGATGAAGCCTGCTTGCAGTTTGGTAGATAATGCCTCTCTGGGGCCACGATTGCCCCCTTCCAGCTCTGGCTGCCTTTCACTGGTGAGGGGTGGTCTGCAGCCGGCTAGCTCTGCTCAGTCCTTTGTTCTGTGAGCAGGCCTGGTGGTGTCTTAGGTTAGGGCTTTTCACATGGTAGCTAACCCACAGTCTGGTTTGCTCTCTCAAGTTAGTCCCCTCAGATTGCCCTCGGGGCATTCAGGCCTGGTCCTTATTCTAAGCAATGCAGCCCATGCCTTCCTGCCCAGCCTCTGCTTGCTAGTGGAGGATGCAAGCATCTGTGCTGCTTCTCTGATGAGGGAGTTACCACTGGGCACGTCATCTGTGGGTTTTAATTATTTATTTATTTTTCCTCTCAATGAGAGTTGGACTGTGAAGAAGGCTGAGCGCTGAAGAATTGATGCTTTTGAACTGTGGTGTTGGAGAAGACTCTTGAGAGTCCCTTGGACTGCAAGGAGATCCAGCCAGTCCATTCTGAAGGAGATCAGCCCTGGGATTTCTTTGGAAGGAATGATGCTAAAGCTGAAACTTCAGTACTTTGGCCATCTCATGTGAAGAGCTGACTCATTGGAAAAGACTCTGATGCTGGGAGGGATTGGGGGCAGGAGGAGAAGGGTACAACAAAGGATGAGATGGCTGGATGGCATCACTGACTCGATAGACATGAATCTGAGTGAACTCTGGGAGTTGGTGATGGACAGGGAGGCCTGGCATGCTGTGATTCATGGGGTTGCAAAGAGTTAGACACGACTGAGTGACTGAACTGAACTGAACTGATGTTGCCCTCTGTGGTTCCAAGGCTTGCCATGGACTCGGCAGTGAGAGTGTTTCCTGGTGTTTGGAAACTTCTCTCATTTTAAGACTCCCTTCCCAGGACAGAGCTCCATCCTGACCTTTTTGTCTCTCTTTTTGTCTTTTATATTTTTTCCTACCTCCTTTCGAAGACAATGGGATGCTTTTCTGGGTGCCTGATGTCCTCTGCTGGCATTCAGAAGTTGTTTTGTGGAATTTACTCATCGTTTAAATGTCATTTTGATGAATTTGTGGGGGAGAAAGTGGTCTCCCTGTCCTATTCCTCTGCCATCTTAGGACTGCCTCCCTTGCCTCAGTGTTGATGGCTGCTGACTGATTAGAGTAGGGGTTGCTGAAGGTTGAGGTAGCTGTAGCAGTCTCTTAAATAGGACAATAATTAAGTTGGCCACATTGGTTGACTCTTCCTTTCATGACTGAGTTCTCTGTAGCATGCAGTGGTGTTTGATAGCATTTTACCCAGGGGTGGAACATCTTTCAAATTGGAATTATTCCTCTCAAACCCTTCTGCTGCTTTATCAACTAAATTTATGTGATACATAATTACCAAAATGTAACCCAGAGACTTGCAGTGAGCAAATTCTTTTGAAGTAATGGCACCCATAGACTTGCTAGATGCAGGGTTGTCACAAAACTTCAGCTGGTTACAAAAAAACCCCACAGTACCTGTGAAGTGCAGTAAAATGAGACATGTCTGGATCCGCAATAGAAAATAACAAGAAACACCCACACACCCACCAGAATGCACAGTTGAGCTGAAGAATGGCCTTTTTTGTGGCTCTAAATTGGAAAGAGGGAAAATAAATATTTCCAGAAAGTGAGCTCCAGGAACTTTTGTTAAATATAGTATTGTTAATTATGTTTACATTGTTAAAAAGGAGCAACTGGGACATCATTAGACACTAATAATAGGAGAAAGAGAGACAAGAGGGACTGAGGGAGCCCTGTGTCTCTAGATGGGTTATGACTTTCATCTTGGTACACTGTAATAAAAATCAAAAGCCAAAGCCCTTTAAAAATAATGAAGTAAATGAAGCTAAATGCATGGCAAGGTGATGGTGTAGTCACTCACAGGAGGATAACTGAAGGGTAAAGAGACAGGCTCAGGGAACCCCGGTCCTACCCAGCTGATTTCTCTGACCTTGGTCGGGGTCAGAGGGTAGGGTGAGGGGTCATGAGCAGGTGTGATGCTGCAAAGAAACTTATTCTCTCCAACCTCATGGTGAGGAAAAGGGCACTCTCGACTCGCCCTGCCACTCACTCACCTCCAACCAAGGACAAACACCTAACCTCTCTGAGCGTCAGAACCTCGTTTCCTCACCTCCACTCAAGGAATGAGGCTGGGATGAAATGAAGGGTTTGAAATGACTTTGCAAGTATTATATGGCTGCCTGGCTGTGCAGGCCTGCCATATTCCTGCTGGAGGACAGGGTAGGACTAGTGGGATGTATCAGAAAGATTAAAAGAAATGCTTGGAACTGGATTCTGGTATGTACACACTAGAAACCAGTGTTTTCAGAAGATGCAGCAGCCGACCTTATGGATCACTCACTCCATAGAGTTGACTCCCAGTCAAAAGACTCGGTTTATGGCCAGACAACAGCCAGGCTAATGAGGCAGAGGATACCTGCCCCTTTCTGTGCCAACGTCACTATGCTCAGCAGAGAGCGGGATCTGGGATCACTTCCTGTGGGAATCTGGGGGATCCAGCACAATGTCCCTCCCTGGGTAGATGGATCTGCCTGGCGGGACTGCAGGGCTGTGCTGGGGGTCCCAAGCCCCCTCAAGTCAGGTATCAGGGCCCCTTTGATAACTAGGATGGGGATTAGAGGGGAAAGAAGATTATGCCAAAAGTTGTGTTTGTGTTTTGCATGCTGCCAGCCTCCAACAGCTGCATCAACATTTATGTTGCAGGACAGGACTGAATCCTCACCTGTAGTCTGGGCTCTACTGATCCTTGATGTGGAGCCCATGGGCGCTGGGATTTAGGGAGCCAGTCACCTTGTGGTTCCAACCTCAGGCTGGGCTGGAGGCATGAGGCCTGCTCTGCATTCTGAAAACCTCTGAGCCCATCTTGACAAAGGAGCTTCTTTATTCCTGCCTGGAATTCAAACTGCCCCTTCTTCAGCTCAAATCTGCAGTGACAGCCACAGAGCAGGAAACCCACCTGCCCTTCATCCCTGGGTGCAGCTCAGGTGACACCCAGAGTAAGTAGGGTTTGAAGGGCCCCTGGGAGGCTCAGACCCACCCTCAGGGCTGCATTTCCCGCAAAGCCACTCACCTGGTGACTCACACAGGTGTGAACAGTCGATGAAACCTGCTTCCTGCCCCACAACCAGCCCTGAGTGTACCTCGGGGAACAGAGGACAGGGAGCTGTGGGGACCCAGGGTCCTCTGACTGTGAGTGCAGGAGCAGGTCCAACTCCGTTCTCTGGAGACATGTCAGCTCCATCCTGTGGGCAGAGAAATGGTCTGAGGATGAGAGCAGGGGCCTCATCCTTTTCCCAGTCTCCTGACCCATGGCCCAAGGCTGCTGCACCTGTCAAGTCCTTGGACTCAGATCCCCGGGGCAGCTCTTCTGGGTCTTCACTTGGAGGGGTCTTCACCTTGGGGGTCCTCATCTAGAGAGTCCTCATGGGGGTGTCCTGTACCTGGGAGTCCTAACCTGGGGATCCTCAGAGGCCTTGAAGGAACATGAACCCTTCCTGGCTGCAGTCTGCAGTTAAGAGATCGTTGTGTCTGAGACTATATGTTAGTACAGAAAGGCGTGGGGGATGTAGGCCCCACTCTCTCAGGAAAGGGTGAAGGGATTTTAGGAAAGATGACCCAGACCTTGGAAGAACAGATGGGAGATAGGATAGTTTGTGACAAGCTTTGTCTGGATGCAGTGTCTCCTCTCCTGTGAGTCAACCATCCCCATTGGTGAACCTTCCAGGAGGGGATCTGTGACAGCTGAGTTCCTGGGAGGATCTGACGTTAAGCAGATAAGGGGGTTCAGAGAAAGCCTCTCCTGCATTTGCTGTTTCTCCTGTGCCGACAGCTGTAAATAATCAATGCACCAACAGAGCATATTGAGGGTGGTTTATGCTACTGTCCTTTGGTGATATAAGAGATTTTGCCTGAAATGGGCTCATATTCACAGGAAAGAGTTCTGGACTGCCCTGGGAGATCTGCCTTTGAGCTTGTCTCTGAAATCTGGGTCTGGGAAGGGGAAAACAGGCCCAATGCTTCAGTCACCCAGCATGGGTTGCCTTTGTCATTTTCACCCGGTGAGTGGATGCTTATCCTGGGACCGTCACTTGGAGCAGATGATACCTGTCGACCAGGTTCCTAAGCACATGCTCAGTCAGCAAGACCCAAGCTGAACAGCCTTCCCAGCAACTTGGCTTGGATCGGAGTCCTTCAGAAATTCTCACTCAGGAATCAGAGCCTCAACTGCTCTGGGGACTGTGACCCTGTATCCCTCAGTCAGCCTGGGGAGCTGGCTTGCCACCCTGTGATGCTCCTTCCCTCACCAGCCCTGGGAAGGGTGCTCCCTCTCCTCCTCCTACAGCATTTGCCCACGTGAATTTCTGTGCCAGGTTTCTGGGATGTCCTCTGTGACTCCCAAGCTTGAGGTCTTCCACCAGCACATCTGGGTTTGGTAGTCAGAGCACAAGATTGCTATTGGGCCAGGCGATTCATAACAGAGGACAGGAACCCTCACCAGGGGTTCCTGTTCTGCCCTGACTCTGAAGCCTTCTTGTAGAAATGGCACTGTCCTCCCTAATGAGAGCTCAGACTGTGACAAGGCTATGAACACTCCAGCTATGAGGCATGGTTAGAAAATGACTGTGATGTCTGCTATTCCACCACCTAGAAGTTTCCACCATGAGATGCTGGTGTGAAAACAGTGGCACATTTGACACAACTTTGCAAAATTCTGTGTAAAACATTTAAGATGGGGTGATGATTGTGACATCCCTTTTAGAAAAGACAAAAATAAAATAACATAGTAATGAGCTGGTCCTTTATTCAAAGAAACACCACACGGATTGGGGGCTAAGTGCCTCACAGGCAGTGCAGCACTATTTCTGAGGGATTTGGGGCAAGATGGAGTTTTGCAGAATGTTAGAAGCAGCAATGTGGAAATAGGGCATGACTGGCTGGGGTTGCTTCTCTGATTTTGTTTATTTTTTATTTATTTATTTATTTATTTATTTTTACATGCTTCAATGCCATTCTCCCATCTCATCCCACCCTCTCCCTCTCTCTCTCCCCCAGAGTCCAAAAGTTCACTCTATAGATCTGAGTCTCTTGTTTTCTCGCATACAGGGTCATCATCCCCATCTTTCTAAATTCCATATATATGCGTTAGTATACTGTATTGGTGTTTTTCTTTCTGGCTTGCTTCACTCTGTATAATCAGTTCAGTCGCTCAGTCATGTCCGACTCTTTGCGATCCCATAAATCGCAGCACACCAGGTCTCCCTGTTCATCACCATCTCCCGGAGTTCACTCAGACTCACGGCCATCGAGTCTGTGATGCCATCCAGCCATCTCATCCTCCGTCGTCCCCTTCTCCTCCTGCCCCCAATCCCTCCCAGCATCAGAGTCTTTTCCAAGGAGTCAACTCTTCGCATGAGGTGGCCAAAGGACTGGAGCTTCAGCTTTAGNACTGCTGAGTTTTCCAACCTTGCTGGCATATTGAGTGCAGCACTTTCACAGCATCATCTTTCAGGATTTGAAATAGCTCAACTGGAATTCCATCACCTCCACTAGCTTTGTAGTGATGCTTTCTAAGGCCCACTTGACTTCACTTTCCAAGATGTCTGGCTCTAGATTAGTGATCACACCATCATGATTATCTGGGTCGTGAAGATCTTTTTTGTACAGTTCTTCCATGTATTAGAAAGGTTAAGAAACAGAAAGTAAGTCGAGAAACCAGTGTTGGCTTGGCCTTTGGGGATTGTCTGACTGCATATACAGGCCAGTCTCATATCCTTGATATGGCGGGTCAACACTGCTCCATCATTTATATAGGGGACTTGAGCAATCACAGATTTTGGTCTCTGCTGAGGTCCTGGACTAAATCACCATGGACACCAAGTGGTACTGTTCTGCATTCCTGGTCAGTCAGTTCAGTTCAGTCACTCAGTCATGTCTGACTCTTTGCAACCCCATGGACTGCAACATGCCAGGCTTCCCTGTCCATCACCAACTTCTGAAGCTTGCTCAAACTCATGTCCATCGAGTCAGTGATGCCATCCAGCCATCTCATCCTCTGTTGTCCCCTTCTCCTGCCCCCTTCAATCTTTCCCAGCATCAGGGTCTGTTCCAATGAGTCAGTTCTTTGCATCAGTTGGCCAAGCCAACTCTGGTCTCTCTACTTTCTGTTTCTTAACCTTTCTGATGCAAATATTAGAGTTTCAGCTTCAGCATCAGTCCTTCCAATGAACATTCAGGACTGATTTCCTGGTTAAGCAGACATTTATAAAACTGTGTAAGTATGGTTTGTTCACATAGTATCTGGTGGAAGATATGTTCACATACGAGGTGCAGGGAAGTCATTCTAGCTTATACATGCTTTAACCTGAACTTTATGCTAACTAGAACGCATGGCCTATTAAACATACATTGTACACATTCTTCAGCCAATAAAAGGTAGAATGCATTAAAAAAAAAAACAACTCAAAATAGAGTAACTGTGGTTCAGGCATTCAAAAGTGGAGCTGGGTAGCCATTGTGGGTATGGTTTTAGACACGTTCCTGTATTACTGAAAGTGTGAATTTCCTGAACTCTATCATACTCAACGACACCACCAGCCATTCTCAAAACAGTATCTGTGAGCAGCTGCCAGCAGCCTTATGGTCTCAGGGCCTCCTTTTGTAACTAAATGACCATTTCAGGTCCCAACCTATCCTTGCTAAACAAACACAAGCTTTATTGCATTTACTTCTTACCAATTCCAACCCTATTTCTTGGCAAACAATTTATATAATTTTGTGAGGCTTTTTTTTTTTTTTGGCCTCTATAAGGCTCCCTCATTTTGTAGTCAGGAGGAATAAAATTCAAGTGCTTCTTGAATCTCCCAGGCTATAGTCATCAATTTGGTTTAAATAAGACTCTTATCTGTTTCTGTGATAATTTGGTTATTGATTATGTGCATCAATATCACTTGGTATCAGAAGACATCAGAAGAACCCATGAAGTCTCCTGGAGGCTACTTTGAACTGGTCCTGTACCAAGCACGAGCCCCTTTATCACCTGTGGGCACCCCCACCCCTGCCCACTGGCTTCAGAACACCCTTCAGGTGCTTTGATGAGTTCTTCCTATAATCTGGATTTCCTTAAGTTGATATTCCTATGACTCCTAAGACTTGGAGTCTTAAGGAGGACTGGCACATTTCCTAGGTAAAGAGGACTGAGGCAGGGGTGGTAATTTTAAGCGGGAAAAGCCTAGAAGATTCTACTGTGATCTCTTAAGCAGAGACCTAGGGTGAATTCCTTGCAAGGAACTTTGGCGTGAACTAGTTTGGCTGATATCTTTTTTTAAATTTGGATTAAAATTTTAAGTCTTTGTACTTTGCAGTAAATTGAAACTGAAAGAAAATAGGAAATTGTGCTTCTAAAGCCTACCAACCCCTCGGAAAGGTCAGCCATCCACCGGAACTCCAGCTGGCCTCATGCACATTTGACAGGAAGCCATTATTTGAAAGTACTGATGCCAGGTAAGTTGGCCAGGTGGGGGCTCTTTTGACCTTCCAAAAGTGGTTTTTACAAACACAGTTAGAGAAAGCTAGCTTGATAAAACATCTTTTTAAACTACTGACCCTGAGACAACAAAAGTACTCCTAGGAGAAATACAAAAATTATAACTCTCATCCTGTCCTTGAAATATAAACACAGCCCACATCACTTGGGACTACTGCCTTGGCTCAATTAGTAGAAACTAAAACTGAACAAAATTAAGGAAAAGAGTCCTTTTAAAACACAAGCAAGAATATTTTTTAGAAGCTGATCCAAGCTCTTGAATGAAAACTTTGGTTTATATCAAGAGAGGAGTGACTGTGTAATCAAAATATTCAAATATTAAATCTGTAACTCCATCCTGGGCTTCCCGGGTGGCTCAGTGGGAAAGAATCTGTCTGCCAATTCAGGAGACACAGAAGATCTGGGTTTGATCCCTGGGTAGGGAAGATCCCCTGGAGGAGGAAATGGCAACCCACTCCAGGATTCTTGCTTGGGAAATCCCATGGACAAAGGAGCCCAGTGGGCTACATTCCATGGGGTTGCAAAGAGTTGGACGCGATTGAGCAACTGAGCACATGCAATCTCATCTTGCAGAAAGAAGATGCCAACAGAACTAATTTGAGGGTCTCCATTGCTGTCTGAACAGTCTGTTTATTCTTTCGTGTTTCCTGGGGTCATTTGGATTCAAGTATGACTAAAAGTAGTATTTATGTTTTAAACAAGAAAACAGAAAAGGCATTATTTGTGTTATGATGTAGATGCCATGAATAAAATAATACACGTATTAAATAAACTTTACACAAATTATCCAGGGAGATAATATGGGGGGAGAGGGGGGAGGGGTTCAGGATTGGGAACTCATGTACACCCATGGCAGATTCATGTTAATGTATGGCAAAACCAATACAGTATTTTAAAGTAAAAATAAAAATTAAAAAATAGAGCTTTTTGAAGTATGATTTTTGAATTTGAAAATTTGAAATAAACCAACTCCAGTTTGTTACCAAAAAAAGAAAAAGAAACTCAAGCAAGAAAATTGTGGACCATGGGAAAACTAAGACAGCTGGCTGCTTCTTCTGGGCTCTCTGGCAAACCTCATTTTTGTTTGAGGGGTTAATGTCATCCCTTGCTGCAAAGCCGATGCCCTCAGAATGACAAAGAAACTGTTAGAAAATGTGTTCTCCACTTGGGATATGACTTCTACAATCTCCAGTGATCAGGCACCCACTTTACTGGGAAAATCATAAGAGCCTTAGCAAAAACCCTGTGAACTTTTTAAAATTATCAGGGTCACCCTCACCCTCAATCTCCAAGCAAGGTCAACAGAACTAATGGAAAAACTGGACTCAAGCACAATAAGAATTAATTACATGGGTTTAAATAAATGGATGAATATGATTATCACTTTATGACTTTTTGTCTAAAACATAGCTGGTTATTAATTTCTGTTTTTTGGATATAAGGAAACCTTTCCCCTTAAGCTAATTATGACTTAACAGTAACTTGGTAAGTTTTATCTTTGTAAGCAGAATTAAAACATTTATCTTTTCTCTCTACCTGATCCCTCGAGAACTCTGAGTGAGTATTCTTATTTTCATGGCAATGTGGTTATTTGCTTGAGTTCAATAAGAATCTGTTCTCTCTATAACAGAACACAATCGGAAATATCGATTATATTACCAGTTTGACTGAAAAACCATATGTGCAAAAATACATAAGACCAAGTAGGACCAGACAGAGTTTTGCTTGTTTTTCAATTTTTAATTGGAGGATAATTGCTTTACAATGTTGTGTTGATTTCTGCCATACAACAAGATGAATCATGAGTATACATATGTCCCCACCCTCTCGAACCTCCCTCCCACCCCTCTAGGTTCACCAAGCACGAGGTTGAGCTTCTGGTTCTATGCAACAACTTCCCACTAGCTCTTTATTTTATATATGGTAATGGACACGTTTCAATGATACTCTCAATTCTTCCCACCCTCTCCTACCCACCCTGTGTCCACAAGTCTCTTCTCTATGTCTGTATCTCTATTCCTGCCCTGCAAATAGGTTCATCAGTACCATTTTTTTAGGTTTCATATACATGTGTTAATATACAATATTTGTTTTTCTCTTTCTGACTTACTTCACTCTGTATCACAGGCTCTAGGTTCATCCACCTCACTGGAACTGACTCAAATTCATTCCTTTTTTATTTTATTTTATTTTTTTATTGAAGGATAATTGCTTTACAGACTTTTGTTGTTTTCTGTCAAACCTCAACATGAATCAGTCATAGGTATACATATAACCCTTCCCTTTTGCACCCTCATCCCATTTCCCTCCCCATTCCCACCCCTCTAGGTTGATACAGAGACCCTGTTTGAGTTTCCTGAGCCACATGGCAAATTCCTGTTGGCTATCTATTTTACATATGGTAATATAAGTTTCCATATTACTCTTTCCATACACCTCACCCTCTCCTCCCCTCTCCCCATGTCCATAAGTCTATTCTCTATGTCCGTTTCTCCATTGCTGCCCTGTAAATAAATTGTTCATTACCATTTTTCTAAATTCCTTATATGTGTGCTAGAATATGACATTTATCTTTCTCTTTCCGACTCACTTCACTCTGTTTAATAGGTTCTAGGTTCATCCACCTCATCAGAACTGACTCAGATGAGTTTCATTTTATGGCTGAGTAATATGCCATTGTGTATATGTGTAAGCTCTTTATCTATTCATCTGTCGATGGACATCTACGTTGCTTCCATGTTCCAGCTATTGTAAATGGTGCTGCAGTGAACAATGGGATACATGTGTTTTTTTTCAATTTTGGTTTCCTCAGGGTGTATGCCTAGGAGTGGGCTTGTTGGGCCATAAGGTGGTTTTATTCCTAGTTTTTAAAGGAATCTCCATACTGTCTTCCATAGTGGCTGTATCAGTTTACACTCCCACCAACAGTGCAAGAGCGTTCCCTTTTCTTCACACCCTCTCCAGCATTTATTGTTTGTAGACCTTTTGATGATGGCCATTCTGACCAGTGTGAAGTGATATCTCATTGTGGTTTTGATTTACATTTCTCTAATAATAAGCGATGTTGAGCATCTTTTCATGAGTTTGTTAGCCATCTGTATATCTTCTTTGGAGAAATGTCTGTTTAGGTCTTTCCTTCACTTTTTGATTGGGTTGTTTGTTTTCCTGGCATTGAGTTGTATGAGCTGCTTCTATATTTTGGAAATTAATCCTTTGTCAGCTGTTTCATTTGCTATTATTTTCTCCCATTCTGAGGGTTGTCTTTTCACCTTGCTTAGAGTTTTCTTTGGTGTGCAAAAGCTTTTAAGTTTAATTAGGTCCCACTTGTTTACTTTTGTTTTTATTTATTACTCTAGGAGGTGAGTCATAGAGGATCTTGCTTTGATTTATGTCATTGAGTGTTCTGCCTATGTTTTCCTCCAAGAGTTTTATACTTTCTGGTCTTACATTTAGGTATTTAATCCATTTTGAGTTTATCTTTGTGTGTGGTGTTAGGAAGTGTTTTAATTTCATTCTTTTACACATAGCTGTCCAGTTTTCCCAGAACCATTTATTGAAAAGGCTGTCTTTGCCACATTGTATATTCTTGCCTCCTTTTTCAAAAATAAGGTACCCATAGGTGCATGGGTTTATTTCTTGGCTTTCTTTCTTGTTCCATTGGTTTTCATTTCTGTTTTTGTGCCAGTACTATACTGTCTTGATGACTGTAGCTTTGTAGTATAATCTGTAGCCAGGAAGCTTGACTCCTCCAGCTCCATTCTTCTTTCTCAAGACTGCTTTGGCTATTCAGGGTCTTTTGTGTTTCCATATGAACTGTGAAATTTTTTGTTCCAGTTCTGTGAAATGCCATTGGTAATTTGATAGGAATCACATTGAATCTGTAGATTGCATTTGGTAGTATAGTCATTTTCACAATATTGATTCTTCCTACCCAGGAACATGGAATATCTCTTCATCTGTTTATGTCATCTTTGATTTATTTCATCAGTGTTTTATAATTTTCTGTGTACAGTTCTTTTGTCTCCTTAGGTAAGTTCACTCCTAGATATTTAATTCTTTTTGTTGCAGTGGTGAATGGAATTGATTCCTTAACTTCTCTTTCTGATTTTTCATTGTTATTATATAGAAATGCAAGTGATTTCTGTGTATTGATTTTGTATCCTGCAACTTTGCTAAATCCACTGATTAGCTCTAGTAATTTTCTGATACTATCTTTAGGGTTTTCTGTGTACAGTATAATGTCATCTGCAAACAGTGAGAGCTTTACTTCTTCTTTTACAGTCTGAATTCGTTTCACTTCTTTTTCTTCTCTGATTGCTGTAGCTAGGCCTTCCAGAACTATGTTGAATAATAGTGGTGAAAGTGGACACCGTTGTCTTGTTCCTGATCTTAGGGGGAATGCTTTCAGTTTTTCACCATTGAGAATGTTTGCTGCGGGCTTATCATATAGCCTTTACTATGTGCAGGTAGGTTCCTTATATGCCCATTTTTTTAAGAGTTTTAATCATAAGTGGGTGCTGAAGTTTGTCAAAGGCTTTTTCTGCATCTATTGAGATGATCATATGGTTTTTATCTTTCAATTTGTTAATATGGTGTATCACATTGATTTGTTTATATTGAAGAATCCTTGCATTCCTAGAATAAACCCAATTTGATCATGATGTATGAGCTTTTTGATGTGTTGCTGAATTCTGTTTGCTAAAATTTTGTTGAGGATTTTTGCATCTATGTTCATCAGTGATATTGGCCTGTAGTTCTCTTTTATTGTGTTGTCTTTGGCTGGTTTTGGTATCAGGGTGATGGTGGCCTCATAGAATGAGTTTGAAAGTGTTCCCTCCTCTGCAATTTTCAGAAATAATTTTAGACAGATAGGTATTAACTCTTCTCTAAATGTTTGATAGAATTCTCTTGTGAAGCCATCTGGTCCTGGGGTTTTGTTTTTTGGAAGATTTTTGATCACAGCTTCAATTTCAGTGCTTGTAATTGGGTTGTTCACAATTTCTAATTCTCCCTGGTTCAGTCTTGGAAGACTGAACTTTTCTAAGAATCTGTCCGTTTCTTCCAGGTTATCCATTTTATTGCCCTATAGTTGTTCATAGTAGTCTCTTATAATCCTTTGTATTTCTGCATTGTCTGTTGTAACCTCTCTCTTCTCATTTCTAATTTTGTTGATTTGATTCTTCTCTCTTTTTTTTCTTGATGAGTCTGGCTAAGGATTTGTCAATTTTGCGTATCTTCTCAAAGAACCAGCTTTTAGTTTTATTAATCTTTACTATTGTTTCTTTCATTTCTTTTTCAATTATTTCTGCTTGGATGTTTATGATTTCTTTCCTTCTACTAATTTTGGGGTTTTTTTGTTCTTCATTTTCCAGTTGTTTTAAGTGTAAAGTTAGGTTGTCTATTTTATGTTTTGCTTGTTTTGTTTTGTTTTGTTTTGAGGTAGAATTGTATTGCTATAAATTTCCCTCTTAGAACTGCTTTTGCTGCATCCCATAGGTTTTGAGTTGTTGTGTTTTCATTGTCATTTGTTTCTAGAAAATTTTTTATTTCCCTTTTGATTTCTTCAGTAACCTATTGGTTATTTAGAAACATGTTGTTTAATCTCCATGTGTTGTTACATGTGTTTCTTACAGTTTTTTTTTTTTTTCCTTGTGATTGATATTTAGCCTCATAGCATTGTGGTTGGAGAAGATGCTTGATACAATTTCAGTTTTCTTAAATTTATTGAGGTTTGATTTGTGACCCAAGATGTGATCTATACTGGAGAATATTCCATGTGCACTTGAGAAGAAGGTGTAGTCTTCTGCATTTGGATGGAATGTCCTGAAGATATCAATGAGATCCATCTCATCTAGTGTATCATTTAAGACTTGTGTTTCCTTATTAATTTTCTGTTTTGATGATCTGTCCATTGGTGTGAGTGAGGTGTTAAAGTCTCCTACTATTATCGTGTTACTGTCAATTTCTTCTTTTTTGTCTGAAGGTGTTTGTCTTATGTATTGAGATGCTCCTATGTTGGGTGCATAAATATTTACAATTGTGTCTTCCTCTTGGTTTAATCCCTTGATCCTTATGTAGAGTCCTTCCTTATCTCTTGTAATCTTCTTTATTTTAAGGTCTGTTTTGTTTGATATGAGGATTGCTACTCCAGCTTTCTTTTGCTTCCCATTTACATGGAATATATTTCTCCATCCTCTCACTTTCAGTCTAAATGCATCTTTAGGTCTGAAGTGGGCTCCTTGTGAAAGTGAAGTTGCTCAGTCGTGTCTGACTCTTTGTGACCCCATGGACGGTAGCCTACCAGGTTCCTCTGTCCATGGGATTTTCCAGGCAATAGTACTGGAGTGGATTGACATTTCCTTCTCCAGGGGATCTTCCTGACCCAGGGATCGAACCCAGGTCTCCCGCATTGTAGACAGATGCTTTACCATCTGAGCCAGGATATATATGGGTCCTGTTTTTGTATCCACTCAGCCAGTCTGTGTCATTTGGTTGGTGCATTTAATCCATTTACATTTAAAGTGACTATTGATATATATGTTCCTATTGCCATTTTCTTAATTGTTTGGAGATGATTTTGTATATTTTTTTCTTCTCTTGTATTTCTTGACTATGTAAGTCCCTTTAACACTGTTGTAAAGCTGGTTTGGTGGTCCTGAATTCTCTTAACTTTTGCTTGTCTGAAAAGATTTTTACTTTTCCATCAATTTTGAATGAGATCCTTGCCAAGTACTGTAATCTTGGCTGTAGATTTTTCCCTTTCAATACTTTAAGTATATCCTGCCATTCCCTTCTGGCCTGCAGAGTTTACGCTGAAAGATCAGCTGTTAAGCGCATGGGGTTTCCCTTGAATGTTACTTGCTGCTTCTCCCTTCTCACTTTGTGTTTAGTCTTTGTTAGTTTGATTAGTATGTGTCTTGGCATGTGTCTCCTTGGGTTTATCCTGTATGGGTCTCTTTGTGCCTCTTGGACTTGACTATTTCCTTATTCCTGTTGGGGAAATTTTAAACTATTATCTCTTCAAGAAATTTCTCATACCATTTCTTTTCCTTTTCTTCTTCTGGGACCCCTATAATTCAAATGTTGGTGCATCTGAAATTGTCCCAGAGGTCTCTGAGACTGTCCTCTGTTCTTTTCATTCTTTTTACTTTATTCTGCTCTTCAGAAGTTATTTCTACCATTTTATCTTCCAGCTCACTGATTCATTCTTCTGCTTCAGATATTCTGCTATTGATTCCTTCTAGAGTGTTTTTAATTTCAGTAATTGTGTTGCTTGTCTCTGTATGTTTATCTTTTAACTCTTCCAGGTCTTTGTTAATTGACCTTGCATTTTCTCCATTTTGTTTTCAAGGTTTTTGGTCATTTTTACTATTATTATTCTGAATTCTTTTTCAGGTAGTTTGCCTATTTCCTCTTCATTTATTTGGACTTCTGTGTTTCTAGTTTGTTCTTTCATTTGTGTATTATTTCTCTGCCTTTTTATTATTATCTTTTTAACTTACTGTGATTGAGGTCTCCTTCTCCAAGGCTTTAAGGTTGAATTATTTTTTCTTTCTGCTTTCTGCTCTCCTAAGTTTGGTCCAGTGGTTTGTGTAAGCTACATATAGGCTGAGACTTGTGCTGAGTTTTTGTTTGTTTTTCCTCTGATGGCAAGGCTGAGTCAGGTGGTATTCCTGTCTGCTGATGATTAGGTTTGGGTTTTTGTTTTGTTTGTTGTTTAGATGAGGCTTCCTGCACAGGGTGCTACTCGTGGTTGGGTGATGC
>SJYQ01004062.1:19100-84041 GCA_006410935.1 Redunca redunca
ATGTTGAGCTTTAAGCCAACTTTTTCACTCTCCTCTTTCACTTTCATCAAGAGGCTTTTTAGCTCCTCTTCACTTTCTGCCATAAGGGTGGTATCATCTGCATGTCTGAGGTGATTGATATTTCTCCCGGCAATCTTGACTCCAGCTTGTGCTTCTTCCAGCCCAGCATTACTCATGATGTACTCTGCATAGAAGTTAAATAAGCAGGGTGACAATATACAGCCTTGACGCACTCCTTTTCCTATTTGGAACCAGTCTGTTGTTCCATGTCCAGTTCTAACTGTTGCTTCCTGACCTGCATACAGGTTTCTCAAGAGGCAGGTCAGGTGGTCTGGTATTCCCATCTCTTTCAGAATTTTCCACAGTTTCTTGTGATCCACACAGTCAAAGGCTTTAGCATAGTCAATAAAGCAGAAGTAGATGTTTTTCTGGAACTCTCTTGCTTTTTCCATGATCCAGCGGGTGTTGGCAATTTGATCTCTGGTTCTTCTGCCTTTTCTAAAACCAGCTTGAACATCTGGAAGTTCACAGTTCACATATTGCTGAAGCCTGGCTTGGAGAATTTTGAGCATTACTTTACTAGAGTGTGAGATGAGTGTTATTGTGCGGTAGTTGGAGCATTCTTTGGTATTGCCTTTCTATGGGATTGAAATGAAAACTGACCTTTTCCAGTCTTGTGGCCACTACTGAGTTTTCCAACCTTTCTGGCATATTGAGTGCAGCACTTTCACAGCATCATCTTTCAGGATTTGAAATAGGTCAACCGAATTCCATCACCTCCACTAGCTTTGTTCATAGTGATTGTTTCTAAGGCCCACTTGACTTCACATTCCAGGATGTCTGGCTCTAGGTGAGTGATTACACCATCGTGATTATCCTGGTCGTGAAGTTCTTTTTTGTACAGTTCTGTGTATTCTTGCCACCTCTTCTTAATATCTTCTGTTTTTAAGGGACAATTTCTGTCCTTTATCGAGCCCATCTTTGCATGAAATGTTCCCTTGGTATCTCTAATTTTCTTGAAGAGATCTCTAGTCTTTCCCATTCTGTTGTTTTCCTCTATTTCTTTGCATTGATCGCTGAGGTAGGCTTTCTTATCTCTCCTTGCTATTCTTTGGAACTCTGCATTCAGATATCTGCATATCTTTCCTTTTCTCCTTTGCTTTTCACCTCTCTTCTTTTCAGAGCTATTTGTAAGGCCTCCCCAGACAGCCATTTTGCTTTTTTGCATTTCTTTTCCATGGGGATGGTCTTGATCCCTGTCTCCTGTACAGTGTCACGAAACTCATTCCATAGTTCATCAGGCACTCTGTCTATCAGATCCAGGCCCTTAAATCTACTTCTCACTTCCACTGTATAATCATAAGGAATTTAATTTAGGTCATACCTGAATGGTCTAGTGGTTTTCCCTACTTTCTTCAATTTCAGTCTGAATTTGGCAATAAGGAATTCATGATCTGAGCCACAGTCAGCTCCCAGTCTGGTTTTTGCTGACTGTATAGAGCTTCTCCATCTTTGCCTTCAAAGACTATAATCAATCTGATTTCAGTGTTGACCATCTGGTGATGTCCATGTGTAGAGTCTTCTCTTGTGTTGTTGGAAGAGGGTGTTTGCTATGACTGGTCGTTCTCCTGGCAAAACTCTATTAGCCTTTGCCCTGCTTCATTCCATATTCCAAGGCCAAATTTGCCTGTTACCCCAGGTGTTTCTTGACTTCCTACTTTTGCATTCCAGCCCCTTATAATGAAAACGACATCTTTTTGGGGTGTTAGTTCTAAAAGGTCTTGTAGGTCTTCATAGAACCATTCAACTTCAGCTTCTTCAGCATTACTGGTTGGGGCATAGATTTGGATTACTGTGATATTGAATGGTTTGCCTTGGAAACGAACAGAGATAATTCTGTCGTTTTTGAAACTGCATCCAAGTACTGCATTTCGGACTCTTTTGTTGACCATGATGGCTAATCCACTTCTTCTAAGTGATTCCTGCCTGCAGTAGTAGATATAACGGTCATCTGAGTTAAATTCACCCATTCCAGTCCATTTTAGTTCGCTGATTCCTAGAATGTCGACGTTCACTCTTGCCATCTCCTGTTTGACCACTTCCAATTTGCCTTGATTCATGGACCTGACATTCCAGGTTCCTATGTAATGTTGCTCTTTACAGCATCGGACCCTGCTTCTATCACCAGTCACATCCACAACTGGGTATTGTTTTTGCTTTGGCTCCATCCCTTCATTCATTCTGGAGTTATTTCTCCACTGATCTCCAGTAGCATATTGGGCACCTACTGACCTGGGGAGTTCCTCTTTCAGTATCCTATCATTTTTCCTTTTCATACTGTTCATGGGGTTCTCAAGGCAAGAATACTGAAGTGGTTTGCCATTCCCTTCTCCAGTGGACCACATTCTGTCAGACCTCTCCACCATGACCTGCCCATCTTGGGTGGCCCCACAGGGTATGGCTTGGTTTCATTGAGTTAGACAAGGGTACAGTCCATGTGATTAGATTGACTAGTTTTCTGTGATTATGGTTTGTGTGTCTGCCCTCTGATGCCTCTCACAACACCTACCGTCTTACTTGGGTTTCTCTTACCTTGGATGTGGGGTATCTCTTCACGGCTGCTCCAGCAAAGCACAGCTGCTGCTCCTTACCTTGGACTAGGGGTATCTCCTCACCACCGCCCCTCCTGACCTTGAACGTGGAGTAGCTCCTCTCGGCCCTCCTGCGCTTGCACAGCCACCACTCCTTGGATGTGGGGCTGCTCCTCTTGGAGTCAAAACGTGAGAATAATTCATGTTTTTGTTGTTGTTGTTTTTTTTTTTTGAGTCACTGCTGAGCGCCGAAGAATTGATGCGTTTGAACTGTGGTGTTGGAGAAGACTCTTGAGAGTCCCTTGGACTGCAAGGAGATCCAACCAGTCCATTCTGAAGAAGATCAATCCTGGGATTTCTTTGGAAGGAATTATGCTGAAGCTGAAACTCCAGTACTTTGGACACCTGATGCGAAGAGTTGATTCATTGGAAAAGACTCTGATGCTGGGAGGGATTGGGGGCAGGAGGAGAAGGGGACGACCCAGGATGAGATGGCTGGATGGCATCACGGACACGATGGACGTGAGTCTGAGTGAACTCCGGGAGATGGTGATGGACAGGGAGGCCTGGCGTGCTGCGATTCATGGGGTCGCAAAGAGTCGGACACGACTGAGCGACTGAACTGAACTGCTGTCAGAGTTCTTTCCCTCGCTGGGAGTCAGTCCACCTCACCTCCCAGGGATGACCTCCAACACTGTGCTGGTCTCTGGACCTGTTATGGCGGCAGCTCAGATTCTAATCTGGTCCTACTTTTCTGTGTTCTTGCCTCCAGTGTCCACAGCTATCAGAACTAGTGTGTTTTCTTTTGTGGGCACTCTCAACGACGGTTTACATATTCCATAGACACAGAGTTTGCTTAGTTGATTATGTGGATTTAATTTGCAGCTTGCCTGATGGGTAGGTTTTGGGTCTTCTTCCTTAGTCACACTGCTCCTGGGTTTCAATTGTGGTTTTATTTCCACCTCTGTATGTGGGTGTCCACTGGGATTTGCTCCTGAGGCTGCCCTGGAGGACTTGTGTCTACTCCAGTGAAAGCCAGGTGTGGAAGTGGTGCCACTGCTTGGGTCACAGGGGTTCTGGAAGCACCAGAACTTCAGGGGGAGTTGGTGGCTAGGGCAGCAGGAAATAAAGTGCTCTAGAAAGGTACGGCAACCAGTATTGACCAATACCCTCCAGGATTCTAAACTGGAGAACCCCCACCCCCCCCCACCCCNAAACTGGAGAACCCCCACCCCCCCCACCCCTGACAGAGAAGCCCGGCAGGCCACAGTCTAACAGGTATGCAAAGAGTCAGACACTACCAAAGTGACCCTGCCCGCATAGAGGCAAGACGTTTTTGCCTGTGGCAGCTCTGCCCCAGTGAGAGTTGAGCACAAAAGTGGCACAGCTGCTTGACTGCCAGGTACCTCCCTGGCAGCACCAACTGTGCAGTGGCATGGACTGCCTCCATGGTGGGAGTTATGGCCCTATCAGAGTATTTTTTTGAGCCTCTTGTAGCTGGCAATCAGAATGCCTCTTTGGCCAGTCTTTCTCCATAGTTCCACCTGTTCAGGCACTTAGAGGGCTCCCTTGCCTGGGATCTTTCTCCATTGTTTGGTGCATCAGGCACATAGAGAGGCACTCTGGTGGTCCCCCCTGGCTGGAGTCCTACTCTGTAGTTCAGTGTGTCAGACATTTGATGGGCCAGCCTCTCTATTGTTCAGCTGCCAATGCTGTCATGTGGGGAGAGGCTATGGTGATGGCTCCACCCCCTACGCGTTACTCAGCAGTATTGCTTGCTTCCATGGCTGTCTGGCTTTCCTCCACAGGTATTTCCCACCACAATCTCCTACCTCATATCCCCTCAATCTGTCTCTCCACAGTCAACAGCAGCCCTCACCCTGGGACTGCTCCACAGTCCCTAAAATCCAGCTTCCAGCCCCTGCACCTTCCAGGGGATCTGCATCCCTGTCCGGGGTATGTATGGCTGTAGCAAGGACTATCTGATTCTCATTCCATTTAGGCTGCCACAGATCAGCTATTTCACTCTCAGCCTTAAATGTTTCTCCTCTGACTCAGACAATTGCCCTGATGTGTGGATTGGACCCCTGCTTCCATTCCCCTACCTGCCAAGGGCAGGTCCAGTCCTACTAACACTCCTGTTTTCCCCCCTAGTTGCTTCACCCTACCGAGTTTTGCGTGGGTCTGTATATTCTTTTCCGCTGGTCAGGTACTCCTGTCTGCTCTCAGCTGCTGTTCTGCATGCACTTCTGAAGTGTCTGAAGGTGTATTCCTGATGTATTCATGGAGAGAGATGTACTCCCTGTCCACCTACTCCTCTGCCATCTTGTTCTCTCAAATTCATTCCTTTTTATGGCTGAGCAATTCTTCACTGTATATATGCACTACAAGTTCTTTATCCATTCATCTGCCACACAGCTTTAAAGAACAAAGGCAGACTCTATGGACCTACAAAGCCCTTTGGAAAAATAACCTGGATTCCTTGCTCACTGGGTTCCCAAGAGCCTTACCAGTTGAGTAAGAAAGGCTACTTTTTGGTGGGTACAGGAACCTCAAGACATTTTGGTCCTTGAAAAGAGAGGGATCTCCACCCTGTTACTGGCCAAATGGAGAAACAGGACCCAGAGATGTGTTCCTAGGAACACAAAAGGACTCTGTGTTTCAGTTCCCAGACATCCATGTCGGGGTGCATCCATGTCTGGGCTGATAGGCATCCAGCATCACCTTTCCTGGTGCTTTCCTGGGGAGAGTGGTGGTCAGGACTCTATCCTTCAGCAAGACATGGGGAAACTGAGACCAGAGGAGATGTGGATCCCTAGGACCACCCTGGCAAGGGTGAAACCCAGATAGTGGGCTCTCTGATAGTGTACTAATGGAATGCTTTCTGAGGGAGACAGAGCATAGGGAAATTTGGTCAGAATGAAAAATGATTTATATTCCAATGTACTTGAAAAGTGGGGGCTTCCCAGGTGGCGTTAGTGGTAAAGAACCTACCTGCCAATGCAGGAGATGTAAGGAAGGCAGGTTCAATCCTAAGTGGGGAAGATCCCCTGGAGGAGGGCACGGCAACCCACTCCGTGTTATGGCTTGGAGATCCCATTGACAGAGGACCCTGGCGGGCTACAGTCCCTAGGGTCACAAAGAGTCCCACATGACTGAAGTGACTGACTTAGCAGGCATGTATTTGAAAACTAGAGGCTTGGCTGTGTTCATAGACTGTATTCATTCATTTATTCATTCTCTCTCCCTTTCTCTTTCTCTCTCAGTCCTGGGAAAGCAGCTTGTTTCCCTGTAGGCACAAAGCCATCCTGGGATGGAGCCCATACACATCTCTTCCTCTGGGGCCACTGCTGCCCGCGGCAGCTTGCAGTCCAGAGGAAAGCATGATGTGGGATGCAGTCCCAGTGTCTGTGGCTTTGGGACCATTGTTGTGTTAATCACGTGCCTTTACAAGGAGAAGCCCAACACTCAGCAGTTCTTGGAATCAGTCCTGAGCTGAGCTCAGCTTTGCATCCTGTAATGAGCGCAAACCATCTTGCTTAATGCACAAAACCAGGAACCTATGCGGGTTCCCACTGAAATCTGCTGGGGCTCAATCATGTTTGTTTCTCTTCAGAAGCATACCTCCTGAGTCAGAGCATGGGTTAGAAGCTATCGGTGACCTGCAAGGGGGTGTGTGAGACAGGGTCGCAGGCTGTCCAAGCTTGGAGAGTCTTCCACGGCAAACACACTTACTATTAGGGGAATTGCCTGGGAGGAGAGGCTGGGATCTCCAGACACCCCGATGAGCTGAGACTCGACTTGAGAACAATCAATTCTCCCTTGGTGACAGAGTTGTCAACTCTCCTGAGCATCAGGGCCACCTGTTCATGGGCTCTTGGCATTTCTCCCAGCTTTTACCCTGAAGCTGCACGGGTTGGTCTCTCCATTTCCAGCTCCATAGCAGTGCTCCCGAGTGGCACAGGCAGGAAACGCAGCAGCATTAGGAGCAGCTGGCCCTTTTTCAAGAGGGTAGGTTTGTCCTCCATCCAAGTATGTGGCTGATGTCCAGGGCCTGAGGTTGGCTCACACCTAGATATCTAGCCTGGTAATGGCGGAGAGGGACCATGGGATGAGATGACTCTGGGTCATGATGTTCCTGAAGATAAACGGAGCTGTGTGCAGTGACCCACTGCCCTTCTGAGGTCATAGCTTGGTGGTAATTCTGGGAGGGGCATATGGTTTCCCATTGGCTTGAGGAAGTCACTTATGCCCTTTTCTTCCTTTAAAGCATCAATCGAATGACACTGAGAGCCCAGTATACTGCTAGGCAGTAACCTCTATGAACGAAGCTCTGTGATGGCTTCCTCAACTTCTTCCTAGCTCTGTTGTAACAAAATTTAGAAAGATCAAATGATGTTTCTTCATCTAAGGACTGGTGATGCAACCAGGCAAATGGTTATCAGAGAAGCATCTTCCTGTGGCACATATGAGGATAGCATCAATGAGAATACTGTAGTCATTGCCTTAGGTTTAGTGCCCATCCCAGTAGCCATTCAATAAATGTTGTTGAGTACCTACTGTATACCAGATCCTGGGCTAGGTATGGCCTTGAGAAGACTGTAGTTCAATAGGGAGATAGTGATGGAAATAGAGTGACTTGTCACAACTTCTAGTTTAAGGCAACAGAAACACAGTTCTAAATACCAGAAGTCACGGGGGTATTTGTTGGTCAAGGACAATGAGAAAGGGTTCTGAGTTAGTTGTTCTGTGTGTCCCCCAAGTTCCACCCTTCTCCCTTCCCTGCCCTGATCTGTAGGGGAAGCTAGTCCTAACTCTGCCTCAAAGCACTTCCTCAATTTCTGGTTGAGATTAGGGGGAGAGAGAATTTGGGATACTTTTCCTGCTTCTGTCCTGCTGGCCTGTGGCCCTCGCAAAGGCTGAACTTCTCTAAGGATACAGACCCTGCGCATGGATGATTTCCCTTGGAAACAGCTCCCCCTGGCTTCCAAAAATCTTGTCTCTTCACTCTGTCATTCAAACAATCCCAGGGATCGACTTCCTACTCTTGCTAGTCCCTGGGGTTCTTCAGCATCCCCGTGGATCCCCTTCAGCTACCTGCACCTCTGAGGATAACCCTAGACGAAGCTTTGTTCAGTCACCCACACCGGGTGTACCATTTGGTCCCATGTGGACCCTACCTGACTCAGGTGTGCCAGCAACACTGCAGGAGGCAGATGCATGAGTTTCGAGAGCAGCAGGAACAAGATGATTGAACGTCACTGGGTCCCTTCACTCCTGCACTGACCTTTTTCTTTCCCACAGGGAATCAACTTCTCTAGGTATTGGGAAACACAGGGTGCACGCTCCTAGGGTCTCTTGACAGGGAGCCTCAGCCCCTGGAGATGATCTCAAATTGGAAAATCAGTGGGAAAGAGTCCAGTTGGCTTGGCCTCAGGCAGGTGACCACGTATGGATAAATGAACATGGACATGAGGGTGGGCTCATGTGTCCACTGCGAGATGCTCATAGAACATGTTAATTGGGAGCTCTTCAAGGGTGAGAACCATGCTGCTGCCACCTTAGTATCCTCAGTGCCAGGCACTGAGTGGGTGCCCAATAGATGTTTAATGAAAGAAGGAAGGAAGGAAGGGATTATGCAGAGAAACACCTGGTGAAAGAAAAGGGGCTTCTATTCCAGCTCAATAAAGGCTTCACATAGTAGATGATGCCTGAATTGAGATTTATTTTTATTAGTAAAAGTTATCCATGCAGAACAACAGAGCGAGAAAAGAGGAGGGAACAGAATTCTAGGAGAGGGAAGAGAATAAATGTAGACCTAGAGGAAAACAGAATGAATGTGGTTAAATTTTGCTGCAGAATGAGAGGATTTTGTAGCAAATGTGACAGTGTTAGTTGCTCAGTTGCTTAGCTGCTTCCTCCTGCAAGGAGAGGAAAGGGAAGGCCGTGAAGGACCACTGTGGCCTCTGTCAATGCCAGAGTCTGGATGATGGATCCTAGAGCAGAAATGGAGCACTGGGAAGAGAGTGATGGGAGGCGGTACAATCCCTCAGAGGAGGTCAGGTCAGCATCCTCACAGTGCTAAGGCTAAGAGCAGGGACCCCACACCCTGCCTGCCTGAGCATCACTCTGGGCTCTGACACTTATTAGAGGTAAGATTTTGGGTGAGTCATTGGCCACAGAGAAGCAATGATGGTGACAGATGAGATGAGCATCCTCATTCCAGCCTCCTAGGATTCCACAGAGAGAGCCTCTGGGTCAGCTGGCTGCTGCACTACTTGGTCTCCTGGGGACACTGTGAGGTGTACCCCAGTCCAGGTAGATCCTCTCCCTGGGAAGCGGAGGTTCCTGAAATAGGGTATGGATACTCCTGTCCTGAACCCCTGAGGACCTGGACTAGACAGTAGGTGGGAGTGGACCCTGCAATCCCCCTCCCTGACTAAGTGACCTGTGGGGAGTCTGGACCCTATATAGGAACCTGACTGTCTGTGAAGAGCCCTGAGTCCTTTAAACAGGGCACAGGGCAGCTGAGCCATGCTAGCCTGGAGGACTGGGACACAGGGACCAGGTGGAGCTGACCCCAGGAGAGAAGGCTCCTCAGGTGGTATCAGGAGGGATTCAGACCTTCCTGAATCTGCTCCTGGGTCACCTGCTTGCTTTGAGTAAGGTCCAGGTCCCAGGGAATGCACACCTGCATGGAGGTGGTACCACAGTCTCCAAGATTCCTGGTGCTGTGCTGTGCTTAGTTGCTTAGTCGTGTCTGACTCTTTGCAACCCCATGGACTGTAGCCCACCAGGCTCCTCTGTCCATGGGATTCTCTAGGAAAGAATACTGGAGTGGGTAGCCTTGCCCTCCTCCAGGGGATCTTCCCAACCCAGGGATTGAACCCAGGCCTCTTGCATGGCAGGTGGATTCTTAACCATCTGAGCCACCAGAGAAGCTCCCAAGACCCCTTAAAGAGAGACAAAAGGTCCTTTGATGATATCACCCATGTGGTATACCACTTGGTTCACCAGCTCTGCTAGGAGCCTTCAACGTGAAGGAGAGTTTGACTGGTGGGAGAGCACATGCTGTTTTAGGAAGCCCCGGAGAAATGAGTTCCATGTTAACTCAACGCTGCAGGACCTGCCCAAGGGGAGGTGCCCCTACATCTGCCCCATGAGACGCTCTGTGCTTCTGTCAGAAATGGCTGCAGAGCCACAGGTCACCGCAGGACTCACCGCACCCTGGAGCTTGTGGAAGCAATTGTCATGTGGTGCACCCAGGGGACCCAGATGCCGGAAAAGAGACCTTGTCTGGAGTCTTCTTGCATCTTCCTTACTGTAGAGACACAGGAAAACCACCACCTGAGCTGATCTGCCACATCCTGGGGGTCCTTGGACCCTCCATGGAGGTCTGTACCCCAGAAAGCTCAGGTGGTCCAGTCTGAAGTGCCTTCATCCTGGGCCTAGCAGCTGGGGCTCCTGGGAGATCACTGACTGCTTGTCAGTGATGTGTGAGTCAGCCTGACACTTCTGCTTCTCTCAATTCTCATCTTTCCAAAGAAAAGACCAGAAGTTACTGGCTCTCAGGCTGCAGTTTCTCTTTTTCCTTCAGATGGTAGAGTGATGTACTACATGAGTGGTATTCCTGAAATGCACAATTAGAAGTGAGCCTGGGTGTTTACTTTCTGGATCATCATTCTGATTTGGGCACAGGTGTCTGTGTATCGCTAGTGGTAAAGAACCCACCCGCTAATTTAGGAAACATAAAAGACGTGGGTTCAATCCCTGGGTTGGGAAGATCCCCTGGAGGAGAGCATGGAAACCCACTCCAGTTTTCTTGCCTGGAGAATCCCATAGACAGAGGAACCTGGCGGGCTATAGTCCATAGGGTTATGGAGTCTGACACAACTGAAGTGACTTAGCACGCAGACATGTCTATGTATCTGAGCTTCCTGGGGCCTTTTCAGGAGCTGCCTCTCAAGGATGGACTCAGATGTCTGCAGTGTAAATGCTGACGCTTGTTCAGAAAGATGGAGCAGATGCCTGAGTGTGAAAAAATATTATTGTATTCCTGGGCTGTATCATTGCGACAGTTTTATCTGGCATGTAGATGGACAATTGTTCCTAGAAGTGAAAAGCAAGCTAGAGGCTATTGTGCCTATAAATCACCCACAAATAGAGATCTGACCTTCCATAGTATCAAACATTGACTTGTGAGTGTGCAGATACAGGGAATGCTCATTTTTAAATGTCTCAGCAGGGCAACAGTCAGACTAGTCCTGCATTGAAATACTCCTTTCCAATGGCAACTTTCCTGCATGAGCCTGGGTCTGGTGCATGTTAAGAAGAGGGGTCTCATGTCTGGCGGATTAGATCTCTGTGAGTATTTAGACACAGAATCCTGTCTGCCCCAATGGCAACTTTCCTGCATGAGCTTGGGTCTGGTGCATGTTAAGTAGAAGGGTCTCATGTCTGGCAGATTAGAACTCTGTGAATATTTAGACACAGAATCCTGTCTGCCCCACAGGAAGCTTCACCAGGTGGTGTCAGAGTTCATGGAAGGGAAGGACTGTTCAAGGGAACAATGTGTTTGAATTTACATTGAGAGAGAGGACAGTTGACACATGGATCTTGTGAAATGCATTAAATGGCTTGTGATTGTGACAAATAATAAAAGCAATGACTGTTAAGGAGAATCCAGCAGCCCCAAACCTACTTAAAATATCATCAAACACTCCTTGTGGACTCTCCTGGCTGCCATGGTATAAATGTTTTAAAAAGCAATTTGCTTCTATATGGAACTGGCTGTCATCTCTTTGTCTTAAAATTTTCAATCTGTATCATCAAATTACTTAAGGTTCTTATGGATCTAAAATTCTGTTTGTTTGAAATCATCTGTCTAAGTTCTTTTCCTAACCTTGTCTATGATCACCCAGCTGAAATCATTCAAGTTCTCCCTCATTCATTCTTATGTATTTCTTTAGCCTTGCCATTTATTATGTTAATTTATTTTTAATTTTACTTTTAAATTTTTTATTGAATTATAGTTGATTTACACTATATGTTTCAGCTATACTGTATTTACAATATTATATGTTTCAGGTATATAGCATGACCATGCTAACCTGGAGAACCAGGACAATCAATTAAAAATTGACTCACAATTTTTAAATATTATACTTCATTTATAGTTATAAAACATTCCCTGTGCTCTTTGGTATATCCTTCTAACTGTTTATTTGTACATAGTAGTTTGTATCTCTTAATCCCCATCCCTGTTCTGCTCCTAGTACCCACTAATTTGTTCTCTATTCTTGTAAGTCCGTTTCTTTTGTGATGTATTCACTACTTTGTTTCAAATTTTTAGATTCCACATTTAAGTGATAACATACTGCATTTGTCCTGCTCCCCTGTTGGCTCGGCAGTAAAGAATCCACCTGCAGTGCAGGAGACAGATTCAATCCCTGGGATGGGAAGATTCCTGGAGGAAGAAATGGCAACCCGCTCCAGTATTCTTGCCTGGGAAGTCCCATGGACAGAGGAGCCTGACGGGCTCCAGTCCATGGGATCACAAAGGAGTCGGGCATGACTTAGCAACTAAAACAACAAACATCACTGTCATTCTCTGACTTATTTCCCTAAGCGTAATACCTTCCAAGTCCATCCATATTGCTGCAAACGGCAAAACTGAATTCTTTTTATGGCTGAGTATTGTTCCATTATATATATATGTGTGTGTGTATATGTATGTGTACATATATATACATTTGCATATATATCACTTTATGATCAACTTTTTATCCATTCATCTGTTATTGGACAGTTAGTTTGCTTTGGTATCTTGGCTATGGTAAACAGTGCTGCTAAGAGCCTTGGGGGTGCATGTATCTTTTCAAATTAATGTTTTCATTTTCCTTGGGTGTATGCCCAGGAGTGGAATTGCTGGATCATATGGTAGTTCTATTTTCAGTTTTCCAAGCGCCCTCCATACTGCTCTCCACAGTGGCTGTACCAATTTACATTCCCACCAACAGTGTACAAGGGTTCCCTTTTCTCCACCTCTTTGCCAACATTTGTCACTTGTGTTGTTTTTTGATGATAGGCATTTTGACAGATATGAGGTGATATTTCATTGTGATTTTGACTTACATTTCTCTGATGACTAGTGTTGTTGAGCATTTTTCCACGTGCCTGTTGGCCACCTGTATGTCTTCTTTAGAAAAATATTTGTACTGGTGTCTGCCCATTTTTAATTGGGCTGTTTGGTTTTTAGATATTGAGTCATGTATATATATTTTGGCTACTGATTCCTTATTGGTCATATCATTTGCAGTTATTTTCTCCCATTTAGTAGGCTGTCTTTTCATTTCGTCAATGGCTTCCTTTGTTTTTAAGTTTAATTAGGTCTCACTTGTTTATTTTTGCTTTTGTTTCCTTTGCCTTAGGAGACAGATCTGAAACAATATTGCTGCACTTTATGTCCATACTTTCTTCTAGGAATTTTATGATTTCCAGTCTTACATTTAGATTCTTAATCCACTTGGAGTTATTTTGTATATGGTGTTAGAGAATGATTAATTTCATTTACATGTAGCTGTTCTTTTTTCCTAGCACCACTTATTAAAAAGACTATTTCTCCATTGCATAGTCTTGCCTCATTTTTCATAGATTAATTGATAGTTTATGAGTTTATTTCTGGGCTCTCTGCTCTGTCCCAGTGATCTATGTGTCTGTTTGTTTGGGCCATTACTATACTTTTTTGGGAGAAGGCAATGGCAACCCACTCCAGTACTCTTGCCTGGAGGATCCTAGGGATGGGGGAGCCTGGTGGGCTGCCTTCTATGGGGTTGCACAGAGCCGGACATGACTGAAGCAACTTAGCAGCATCAGCAGCATACTTTTTTGATTACTGTAGCTTTTTAGTATAGTCTGAAGTCAGGGAGCATGATTCCTCTAGCTCTATTCTTCCTTAAGATTGTCTTGGCTCTCGGGGGACCTTCTGTGTTTCCATACAAATTTAAAAATTATTCATTCCAGAACTATGGAAAATGCTCTTGGTATTTTGATAGGGATGGCAATAAATCTATAGATTGCTTTGGGTAGTATGAGGAGGCCCGGGGACCCCGTGACCAGACTCTGGATGCTCCCAGGCAGTTTCTCATCTACTGCACATCTAGGGACCCTCTGAGATGGAGTCTGAGGGGGTGGGCAACTCAGACTCAGGTCAGGTGCTGGGTCACACCAAAGCAGTCTCCAGGGCTGGTAACTCCACAAGGGGAAGGTCACTGATCTCCCAGTGGTAGCATAATACTGTGAAGAAATGACTGATGTATTTTTGCCTTGGCCTTCTCCCTTACCCTCCCCTACTCCACTCCCAACCACTCCCCAGCCCCCACATGGGGCCATTGCCCTGGAGGCTTCTGCTCCAGGGGAAGTCCTATGGGAGAAATAGAAAACAAATGAATAATATTACTGTATCTAAGAGGTTTTTCTCAAATACATCATCCTGTTGTACTGCAGACAAACTTGGCACAATACCTTCAGAGTCAGTTACTTCTCAGCCCCAGGTAGGTCAAGATTATCTCTGGGTTGGGGAAGAGAATAATCCAGAAGAAAGATGACAGACACGAGAAGGAGCTCTGTACCCAACACCTCTACAAAGTCGGTTGTGAAATGGAGAGTGACAGGCACCCCTGCTAAATTTGGGGTCTGAACACAGAGGGGACTTGGGTTAGCTTCCTGCCTGGGATTCTGGAGGCAGTGACCTCATGGGACTCCACACAACCAGAGTGAGGGCACGGAGAGAGGAGGTGGCTGGGGGGTTCTCAGGGCAGAGGGGACCCAGGAGAGACCCTTTGGGTTCTCACATCCCAACATGCAGAGAACATGGTGCGTCCACATCCCATAGAATACAAAGACCTGCAGCAAAGGGACAGGGCACCAAGAGAGCTGTGCTGCATCAGAGAATGCGACACCAGGCTCACTGAGCATTATAGAACAGATTCCGAACGAGGAAGTGTAAATGAGCAGGAGGCTACGGGCCCTTCTAAGGACAGACCCCACCCGCTCCACAGTGTCCTCCACCTGCCTCTTGTCTGTAGAATAAATTTAGGTAAAGAAGTGAGAAAATGCAGGACAAAAGGAAGATGAGCAAGACAGATTAATAATAATAATAGTTTAGGCAGTAAACAAACTCAAGAACTGTTAACTCTTTCTCAAGGACTACAGATAAGACTCTGAGCATGTCCTTTGAGCTGTTTTGCAGATATTAAAGCCCCCGCCAGGTGGGAGAAATTAACTGTCTACTGCCGACATGCATAAAGACCCAGACCAGTTGAAAGCTGAAAGACTAACTAACCAGAGATTTATGGCTCGGATAATGTTCCAGTCATGTGAGACATGACGCTACTTGGAACCATGTGATGGTTCCAAGATATTTCATTGTCTCTGAAAATAGAAATTTAAGTCTCTCTCCTGCACACAGCCCTTTCCTTTTTCCCTTGTATAATTCCTGAGCAGAAACTAAGGTGGAAAATTGGTTCTTTGGGACATGAGTCCACCTTCTCTCAGGATTGCCAGCTTCCTCAGTAAAGCCTTTTAACAAACCTTAGTCTCTCAGTATTAGATCCTTGAGGTATAAGCATCCAAACCTGAGTTCAATAATAGATGTGCTTAGTCAGAAGCATGAGAGGTGACAGTTGAGGGTTCCACTCTGACCACATGTGAAGCAGTAACTTAGAGGCACCTAGGGTGGGAGGGAGAAAATCCTCAATTGTCTAGAAAAAGTGTCTACAACTCTGAATTGATGCCTTTCTCCTGGAAGGGAATCTATTGTGTTTTACCATTTGGCAGAGAGAGGGCTCCAGAGACAAACTATATTTAGCTATAAAAGAATCAAGTTATTTTACACACTTGAGTTCATAGCTTAGAAATCTGTGCCATCTGAGCGTGCTTTGGGAGAAATGGTTATGTGCAGTGTAACAAATGTCAAATTTGCTTAAGAGCCCTAGAGGAACAAAAACTTTTTCCTTAACCGAGAAATAGGGTTTTCCCAGGGCTGAGGAGATTGTTCTGGGTCTGAAATCATTTTGAGTCTGGAGGGTGGGTTCAGGAAGGATGTTCAGTCACTTTAGGGTGGGCCAAGGGGCTGCTTACCCAAGTCCTGTGAGTAGCTGAGCTGGGAGGAGATGGGAGAAGCAGAGGACAGATGGAGAGACGAGGAGGGAGAGGGACAGCTGGAGTGGGAGGAGAGGCACTGAGTTGGGAAAATCACAGGTGAGGTCCTCACCCATTCTTCAGCCTCCTGACTTGGGGGCAGACTTGGGGGCAGCTGCCTCCCCTCAGCCCTATGAGGAGGGAGGAAGCTTCCTATCTCAGGAGGAAAATGCAGCAAAACGTCTCCATCAGACTCTTGAAAGGTGTTTCCATCCATCAATTCCTTCACACACTCAGGAGTTTCATCCACCACGTCCTTGAGACTGCAGATAATGGTGGTCAAGGAGGACAAGGTCCCTGCCCTCTTAGGAAACAGACAGTGAACAATAAAATGAGAAAGCCAAGACGATTTTAGATAGTGACAGCTGCCACGACAGGAATAAGGAGAGTGGTGAGATGGAGAATAATGTCATTTATGCAAGAGGTGACTCTACAGCTTCTTAGCTGCAGACCATGGGCAAGTAACTAAACCTCTCTGAGCCTTGTTTTCTTCATCTATAAAATGGAGATGACAGCACATATCTCACTGGGATATTGTGCTGCTGCTGCTGCTGCTAAGTCGCTTCATTCATGTCCGACTCCGTGTGACCGCATAGACTGCAGCCCACCAGGCTTCCCCATCCCTGGGATTCTCCAGGCAAGAACACTGGAGTGGCTTGCCATTTCCTTCTCCAATGCATGAAAGTGAAAAGTAAAAGTGAAGTCGCTCAGTCAAGTCCAACTCTTAGCGACTCCATGGACTGCAGCCTACCAAGCTCCTCCATCCATGGGCTTTTCCAGGCAAGAGTACTGGAGTGGGTTGCCATTGCCTTCTCCAGGGATATTGTGATGATGATATATCTGATAATAATTGTACCTTAGCAGTTGTTTGGCACATAGTAGGGGCCTGATACATGGTGATTATTATTTTTCAGCAAGAATTCTCCATGTCTCTCTCCATTTCTTTCAACTCTGACTAACTTTAAACTGTTTAAGATCTTTATAGATAACCACTGGCTAATATAGAAATCTTCTAGAAGAGCAATGCTTCCTGAGAGAACAAAGAGACTGTAAAAGAGGAAAGTTTAGCAGTTAAAAGAGTAATAATAATGACAACTAGCATGTATTGAGTGCTTATAATGTTTCAGACTCGGTGCTAAACTTAGTATATATATTGACATCTTATTCTATGTGTTGTATCCTAGCATAATTCCAAGTTGACAGTTGGGAAGACTGAAGCTGAGAGATTAAGTGACTTTATCAAGGCTGTGCAGTTGGTTGAGGGTGGGGACAGGGCTCCACCCTGGCTGATTCCAGGCTCTGCACACCTCACCATATGACAACCCCTTCCAGGGAATGGGGTTATTTTAAAGGAGAACCCACGGAGGCTGAAGGGGATTGTACAAAAAGAACACAGCAGATCTGAAACCTGTGAAGGCTTTTAGGACCTATGATGGGCTGAAAGAGAGAACAAAGAAAAAAAAACATATCTTCTGATGCTGCCAATGATTAAAAAAAAAAAAAAAAACCCCACCTAAATGGTGACATATCTTTCCATGTCAACCTTACTTGAAAGATAAAGTTCCTGTATATAACAAAAGAGAAAAATTTTAAAAGGGTAAAAAAGTAAATTGAAGAAGAGGTTGCATTTTGACGTTTCTCAAGAAACAAGCTTTGTGAAGCTGACATTCCAATAGTGTTAGGATTATACACAAGGACAATGTGTGAATGTCTGTTGCTACTTGAATCCTCAAAAAAATGTCATAATATAAATTCAGTTATGAAACCAAAGCTGATGACACATACAGTAGCCCTGGGATAAGGAACCCTGAGAAAGCCTGCTAAGAGGGCAGTGGAGTTGAAATTGTTTTGCTTTTCATATCACTGACATTAACGAGCTGCACTTGACCTCCTCAGCAAGAATGACTCACTGAGGAAATCAGCCTCTTACTCAGTGTGGGGGCCCTGGACACATACCAGGGTCTTGTGTTCCCCCTGCCCTTGAGCACTCAGAGCCGAACTGGGGGTCAGGGGTGTCAATGTGTCATTCTCACGGGCAGCATCAGCCCACCAGTCCCAGGATCATCATTGCATCTGGTTTCTTGTGCAACCAAATATTCACAGCACTGAATAAACAGTGGGTGAAGTCCATCATTCTTTATGCAGCTGAGGGCATTGTGGGAATATCACCAGGCCATTCAAACGTTCATGGGTCCCCAGACTGATGGGCAGACCCTATATATAGCAGGTGGTGGCGGTGCTTTGCCGGAGGTTCCTTGATCACCTCAAACAGCCCCAACCTGTATGTCCCCTCTAAGTGTCTCACACCCAATCCCACCCCATCCCACCCCTATCCAGGTACAAACATCTGGGCATCCTGGACAAGGACTGTTGGGTGGGGCCCTACTGGGGGTTCTCAGTGAGGAGATGGGAGAACTGGTTGTGAGAGAGATGGGAGATGAGCAGACACAGTTGAGCAGGTGGGGGTGGAGTGCTCACAGGAGCAAAGTTATTCCCGCATGAGGCCATTAACACATTCTCACTCCACAGGGCCACGAACACCTTCATCTGTTCTGTCTGTTTCCACTGGTTTCTCCCAAGGAGGACTGAGAGCCCTGTGAACACGTGACAGTCTGCATCCGGGTGGGTTTGACTCAGACCTCCATGGAAATACTGAGGACATTTTAAGAGCTCTCTCAGGCTGGTGAGCCACAGATTGCTCAGAACCAGGTGCTGAGAGCACCTGGCCCAGGTAAGAAAGGGGGCAGACAGACAGGTGACCCACAGCTCTGAGCTGGAAGGTGGGGCTTCAGGAACACACCTGCTGCTCAGCTTCTACCCGAGAGGAGAGACAGCCAAGACAGAAAGGCCCTGACGGTGGCCCCTTAGAAAGCAGCTCTGAACTCTGGCCTTGCCTGGCTCAGTGGGGCTTGTACTGTGGGACGTGTGACATGGAGCTGTCCCCACACTGGGTGATCCCTTTGTTAAACCACCGGAGATGAATTAAGACACCAACGTTCCTGGAGGTGTCCTGGGGATACGAGGAATCAAAGATGGAAACCATCAGTGGCAGGTCAGGAATTAATTCTGTCATGTCACCACCCACTGTTAGGAGGACTCATTAAAGCTGAATAGGAATCAAAGGGTGATCTGCCAGGAGGGAATAAAGACCCTCACGACAAAGCGGCAGTGCCCAGGATCTCATTGCATCAACTCGAGCTGTAACTTAAAAACTTCAGTTGACAGGAGGGGATCTGGGTCTGGGGAGGCACGGGCTGCCGTTCTGGGAGCTCCTCCTAGCTGGCTAAGCTCCGGGCATCTCCCAGTCTGTGCCACTCTCTCTCCCTCAGTTTTCCCTTGTATAACAAACCATTTGAGCATCACTTAGAGCATCACTGATTTGTTATCTCCCACAATTCTGTGGTTGCATTTCAGGCAGGGCCTGGCTGCTGGTTCTTCTGCCCCATGTTGCCTTGACTGGGGTCTCTCCCTCAGCTGAATCCAGTGAGTGGCTGGGCAGAACTGGAAGGTTCTAGAAGTTTCTTACGTGACTGCCACACTGTTTTCAGCACTACTGAAAGCAACCCAGGTAATTCCATCGCTAAGGACACAAAAGGTTCCCTAGAGACCACTTTATTTCCAAGACGAGAATTCAGGAGAGGAGTCTGTCAAGTGAGTGAATACTGTCAAGTGTGGGTTCCTTCTCATCTGAAGGGTGCTTCTGATCCACAGGGCTTGGGGCTGTTTCTCCTTGAAGTCTGGGCAGCTGGGATCTCAGGGGATGGTTCCCTCTGAGCTGGAACTTAAGACTTTCATTAAACTTGTCAAATCTCCAGCCCATGGCTCCCTTCCTCCTTGACCTCAGCTGGAAGAAGGGAGACTTGAGATATTCTGAAAAACACAGTGTTTTCTTCACTAATTCCCAAGAAAAGGAAACCAGAGAAACTCATGTGGGGTGGGGTGGGGGTGGGATTTAGGGAGTTTGTCTGTGGCTCCATCTAATGCCCAAAGCTCATCGTGAGTCTGATGAGATGACAGGTTCCCACGGGTGACTGTAGACCAACTGCTCAGCCCTCCCACCCCCTCCCTCCTGCCCTGCAGAGACCTGCACCTCCTCACCTCCACCTGCTTCCCTTCTGCTGGCTTCTTGTCTGCACAAACATGTGCCCAAGAACCATTCATCCACACTGAAAACATCATTTCTCTGCCACACCCACCCCTTAACTACTGGCCACTCTTCGTTCTCCACTCACAGAGAACCTTCCAGGGAAACGTGCAGTGGGAGGTTTACACAGAGCATCTAAGGTGCTTTTTCTTCCAGTGTTCCTGTCACTGTGGTCGCCCCACCCACCTAGGTGGGTTGTGTTCAGGGGCTCAGGGGAGTTTTATAAGGGGTGCCCCATCCACATGCCCATCCTCCTACTAGACCTGCAACTGTGTTAGATCACACCCCCAAACTGAAAATAAACATTACTGGTTATTTATCTGAAACTGACATTTGACTGGCATCCATTTACTTGTGACATGTGACAATTCTATCTGGAATAACTTGGGTGTGTCCCTTTCCTGCCCTCTGAAGCTGACAATGCACGTTTAGACGTGCACTTGCACCCTGACCTGCACGTGTCTTTATAGAAGAGGTTCCTGTGATGTGAACTATCGCTCCCCACCAGGATCTCTGGTAGGCAGGTGTGGAGAATGCTGTAGTCTGTGGGGAAACAAGGTGATGCAGAGGGCTTGCTGTCCTCTGTCCTCCAGCATGTTCCTGGGGAGATGCTGACGTGGGCCCACAAAGGACACATAGGAGGATGTTCTGTGTGTACCAGCCAGGAGTCGGAGGCTTCCTGGGAACATGGAAGGAAATGTGGGCCCCCCACACCCCCGAGCACGATGTAGCTGAGAAAAACAATGGAGTCACTGTCACTTAGCAACATGAGCATCTGCTCAAAACATAATTATTTGTAAGAATAAAAAGTGGTGTAAACAGAATGAAATATATAACAGAAGGCCATCAGTTTATATTTAACATATATTCCCACAAAACAGCAGTGGACATTTTACAAGAACACGTTATGCACTATAAAAAGATAGTCATTAAACACAGTTCAAGGATTCCCTAAGGAGGAAATCTTAAGAAAGAACCTCAATAAACCCACTCATATAAATAACATAAACATTCAATAAAAATTAAATACTACTACTAAACACAATTTTCTTGGAGAATGCAATGGCAACCGACTCCAGTACTTTTGTCTGGAAAATCCCATGGATGGAGGAGCCTGGTGGGCTGCAGTCCATGGGGTCTCGAAGAGTCAGACACGACTGAGCGAGTGGAAATGGCAATCCACTCCAGTGTTCTTGCCTGGAGAATCCCAGGGACGGCGGAGCCTGGTGAGCTTCGGTCTATGGGGTTGCACAGAGTCGGCCACAACTGAAGTGATTTAGCAGCAGCAGCAGCAAACACAATTTTGTGATTTCCTAAGAGCAGGAGAAGGGTTTTCTCAGGCAGCGCAGTAGTAAAGGGTCCACCAGCAATGCAGGAAACACAAAAGACGCGGATTCGATTCCTGGGTGGGGAAGATCCCCTGGAGGAGGGCATGGCTACCCACTCCAGAGTTCTTGCCTGGAGAATTCCATGGACGAGGAGCCTGGAGGGCCACAGTCCACCGGGTCTCAAAGAATCAGAGACAACTGAGCACACAGCAGCAGCAAGAGTGGGAGAGGAATGGACTAAAGGGTAATAAAGAAATAATAAAACCAGATGGAACCCACGTGCAGACAAATGACACAGAATCTCTGCGGTATGATTAGTTCAACCCATTTGTCTTGTGGTCCAAGAAAGAGGGTGAAGATGGAAGCGGTGAAAGAAGTGCTGTAAGACCCATGAAGGCCCTTGGCGGTGGACATCATTCTGTCTAACCCTGGTCAACACAGGAGAACAGTGGGGGCCCCGCCCCTCCGGCCTGGCCCCGCCCTCATCCTCCGACCTGGGCCTTCCCCACTTTGCCCACAGCACGCCTGCCTTGAGTCCAAATGGTCTGGCAGTGAGTGTGATGGCTTTTCCTCGGTGGGGTGCAGTCCAGAGCTCCCACAGCCTCCGGTCAGCAGGTATGAGGGGGCGACCAAGCCCCGTCCCTGGTGCAAACTTAGATCCTGCGGAGGTGGGCGGTGCGCAGCTCTGGGACCCTGGGCGTTTGCCCCTTTCCACTTCCCCGGCTGTCCTGTCTCCCGCCCACACGTGTGGAACCCCAGCAAGAGCCAGGTCCTCCTGTCCACCGTTCTGGGGAAACACCTGCGGGGATCGGGGTCCCCAGAGTTCCCTCCCTAACACCCCCACCCCTGCTCAGGTCTTCGTGCAGGGAAACCTTCCCCAATATCCGAGCATCGGCATTCTGTACACAGAGACTGTTATGTGGAAACTAAAAATGATGGATAGTGGTTGACGCCAGGCCGGTGGTGTCAGCAATTTTCTGCATTTCTCATTTTGTTTCAATTTTACCTCAAATAGTAAGAGTTTAGCCTCAGAATAATGAGGCACCATCTGCAGAGGTGTCCTTGAGAGGAGGTGTAGGGACACCGGTGTGCACTGGAGGCTGCTTCCGTCTCTGGGTTTCTAGGCTGGGCGATGCTGAGGCAGGGACGGTGCCTCTGAACCTCAGGCTCTCCTGTACCACAGGCCTGATGGGATTCATCTCCCAGGGCTCTGGGTGTCATGTCCTAACCTCTGTGGAATGTGTCCTCTCCATCCATCTGCCCTGCTGCCCTCCCAACACATATCACATTCGTCTAAGTGAAAGTGAAACTGTTAGTCACTCAGTCATGTCCAACTCTTTGCAACCCCCGTGGACTGAAACCCGCCAGGCTCCCCTGTCCATGGAATTGTCCAGGCAAGAATATTGGAGTGGGTGCCATTCCCTTCTCCAGGGGATCTTCCTGACCCAGGGATTGAACCCAAATCTCCTTCATTGCAGGTGGATTCTTTACCATCCACCACCAGGAAAGCCTTTGTCAGGTTACCTGCAATCTCCTAACTGCCCCCTCCCTACCCCATTCTCTGCTCGGTGGCTGGAGTCATCTTTTAAAGACTGAAGTGAATAAAGTCATCTCCTCACTTAATCCCTTCAGTGGTTTCCCATCTCACCAAACCTCAAATGCACTAAAGGCAGCATCTAGACAGAAAAGTGGAGACTGAGTCACACCTTGGGTGGCAGAGCTGAGAGGACAGAGGAGGTGACTCAGGCTGGAGTATGTGGGTGATGCAGACTGTGGGTGGTGGGAGATGAGAGCCACTGCAGGACCAGCTCTGCACACCTCCCAGGGCAAAGGAAGAGTGGGGAGCGGGGTTCAGGAGCACACTGTTCTCCCACTTTGGAAGGACACCTTGGGGAACCATAGGACCACGGGGGAGGATTACCAGCCAGGGTCTGGACCGCTGAAGAGAGGGCTCTGTAGACAGCGAGGTTAGCTGGAGGGACACCTCTTCTTTCAAAGGCCCTTCCCACCTCGGATGCCCACCAGAGCATCTGTGGTCAGGAGCTGGCAGGGTGCTGCTCAGGGGAGCATAGTCACAGACTCCAGGCCTCTTTACAGAACAGGGCAGGATGGGCAGGGGCCTTTGTCAGCAGGAGACCTCCACACTAAGGTAATAGGGCCCTGGGGACTGCCCCCCCTCCGAGTACACCCCCCACTCTGGGAGGTGCCTCTGCACCCTCTCCAGCACAGGCTGTGGTCTGGCCTCCCTGGACCTTGTCTGTCCCCAGGTCACCCTGTCTCTCCCCCTTGGGCCCTGACCTCCTGCCCCTCTGCCCTCAAGACTGCCCTTCTGCTCTGGTCAACCCTCCTTACCTCTCCCCCACTCAACTCCAGCCTCTCTCCCTAGGGAAGTGCTCCCTGCCCTGTGTCCCTGGGGTCACATTTCCTGGGCTGTCCCCTCCTCCATCATACCCAGCACAACTGACAAGGTGACCTCTGGTCAATACTCTGTCCTCTAGACTCAGGTCCTTGTGCTCGGGGACCTCCCTTCCCTGCTGCCTTGCTCACAGCAGGCGCTCATTAAATACTTGTTGGGGGACTGGGTAGTGGGTTAGTGGGATCTTAGAGCTGGGAGAAGATCTGGGTCTGGCTGGACCATCCACACAGCCCTCGTGTCACTCTGAGAGGTTCCTGCAGGGAGCCAGCCCTGGCTACACAGAGAGGCGCTTGTGAGTGAGAAAGGGATAGACAGAGGGGTGAGGCCAGCTCAGGGGCCCAGGAAGCAATTAGGGGCCAAAGCCAGAGCAACACTGCAGAGGTGTTCATACTGTAAGGAACCCTGCACAGCACTTGGGGCCAGCAGCTCGAGGGGGACTCCGTCCTGATGAGTGTGAAAGTGGACATTTCTCTTGCTGAAGAGCCTGGGCGCTGCTGGGGAAGTGGGAGACGTGAAGCTGGTGGCAGGAAGTGTGTGGTCCACAGAGGACAGAGGATGGAGGGAGTTATCCCTAGGTTATGCTCCTTCAGTCCTAGACAGTGGGGGAGAGTGATGGGCCTGGAGGGGTCGTCCCCTCACCCGTCTCCACCTCCCCATCCCACTAGGAGGTCTGCGCCACCCCAGCCTGGCCCACTCTCCCCTGGTCTCCCTCTGCCGCCTGGTCCAGGCAGCCATCCACTCCCGGCAGCTGCCCGCTCCCGCCTGGACAACTGCAGAGGCCTCGCTGTGCAGCAGGAGACCATCACACACCCCCGTCAAGTCATGTGAGTTCAGACACGTGCACTTGGGAAGAAACTAAGATGCAGGCACGTGTTGGGGAATCAGGAGCTGGTGGGGATGCTGCCCCCCAAGGTGAGGGAGGGAGAGCTGCTTGGGAGTCTTGTGTGTATCTTCACACTCCTATGGAGACACGAATGTCTCCTTTCTTACATGGTGGATCTGTACACCACGTGGGCTGCATTCTGGCACAGAGAGTGCTGGGGCAAAACTGCCTTTACAAATCTCTAGAATCACCATGAAACCCAGTGCCCATGGCTTTACAAAGTGCGTACAGAATAGATGCAAATGAATTCAGAATGCAAAAGACATAGCGAAGTGAACAGCGTATCATAAATAGTACATGTGTAAATTTAATTTTACAGCTCATTTTGAATTATTTCTCTATTTTTTCCTGGAAAAATGCATACATTTGAATACTTATGAATTAAATCTGGATTTGGTGAGAACATGGTCATTTAGCCTCATAAGGGCCAGCAGAGAACAGGCTCCACTTTGCATCATTGCATCCTCAGCCCAGGCAGGTGCATATCTCACTGCAGCCCCGGGAACCAGTGATGCTCTCACCTGGCCTGGAAGCTCCTTGGGGGATGCTCCATGTTCTGGGGTCCAAGAGGCTGCAAGCTCGCTAATCTGGTGGAGGCTCAGCTGGTGAACTGCTCTTCTGCCTGCCCATCTGGGGTCAGCTCCGCTACACGTGTCTCCCATCCTCCTGAGAACAGACATCGTTGCTTGTTGTTCAGTTTCTTAATAGTGTCCGACTCTTTGCAACATGAACTGTAGCACGCCAGGCTTCCCTGTCCTTCACCATCTCCCAGAGTTTGCTCAAACTCATATCCATCGAGTCAATGATGCCATCCAACCATCTCATCCTCTGTTGCCCCCTTCTCCTCCTGACAGCAGAGGTACAGGGAGCAAGTCCAATTGTACAAGCCATTTCAAGCCTGTGGTAACATCTATCTGTTAATACTTCATTGGCTAAACACCTTAGATGACCAAGTCCAAAGTACAAGGGCACAGATACTCCACCTGTGAAGCTCAGGACAGAAGGGAAACAGTATTTCTGAAAAGCCATCTAATCTCCAGACACAGCAATGTGTGGAGCCAGAACCGTCCTCTGCTTCACTCACAGCCCAGATCTGCTGTGTCTTCAGCAGGATGCGGATGTTACAGCCCCACTGCGCACTCTGCGAGCAGGTGTGTGGTGATTCCTGATCCATGTGGTCTTGTCTCTGCCTTCTGTGGTGACCAAAATAAGCTTAAAGCCTGTTTGTCAGTTCCTAACAATGTGCTGCAGACTCTGCCACCTCAGGGGCCCCCAAATATCCAGGTTCAGGGCTGCTTTACAAGATTAGAAATCTCTTCACCAGGAATGGGATTACTTCTCACATTTCTGATGATTTGCCGGCATAATCAGACCATCCCACTGAGGACGGCTTTACAGATGTGCCTGTGCTCGGAATGTAAAAGCTTATTACAGTCTGATCGCTCCTTGTGGGTAAATGCATCACAAATTACTGTTCAGGAAGAGTTTATGGAAGGACAATTTTTCTTTCTTAGAATCCTCTGATCAGAGATATATTTCTTCATATTGGAGTCATAAAACATCCATAAGTAGTAATTCTGTGTTTGTTATATATGAGTTGTAAATTATCTGTTAAGTGTATAAAAGCATGAGAGCCTGTAGATGCCTGGCATTTTCAGAGAATGCGATAGAGAACACATCCATTCCTACTGCTTTCAAGATTCTCAGCGCAGTGAGGAGCCAGGGACTTGTAAGCTGGAAGACCTAGTGGTCAGCACCACTCCCTCCCAATTCAACTGATTAGAGCCAGTCACAGGCCCAAACCCAAAAGTCAAAGTGTGGGGACCCTGCAGGGAGGGGTAAGGAACTAGGGCCGTGGCTCCGTCATCTTGCACACGAGGAAGAAATGCGCAGAGCCAACCCTGGTCTCATGGAGGAAGCAGGTATGACTGCAGCATAATGGTCAGGAAGACCACTCCCCAACCCAGGGCCAACCATACTCTTGTGTTAAATGTCCGATCAAAAATAGAGAAATCGTTGATGATATTCACAGGGATTCCAGATGAGAACTCCCAGGAATTGTTTAAACAGATATTAAAAGAGAGAGATTAACACCAGGGGCTCCTCACTCCTGGAAGTTCTAAGTGTATATGTGAAGAAGAAAAGTGATGTGCTGAGAAGCAAATGTTGAAATACAATAAGTGACAATGAGTACAGAAAATTATCCATTTGTTACAAGGCTGAATAACTACTGTATAACAAAGATAACATCCAAAGAGGAAACACAAAATCAAATAGAGCAAAAGGAATGTGTATTAATAGCCTACAGCAATATGGTAATGATTGAAAGTAATTAATAAAGGAGGTCATTCATTAATTAACTGTCAGTTTATAAAGAGGTGAAAGTGTTAGTCACTCAGTCATGTCTGACTGCTTGTGACCCCATGGACTGTAGCCTGCCAGGCTCCTCTGCCCATGGAATTCTCCAGGCAAGAATGCTGGAATGAGGAGCCATTCCCTTCTCCAGGAGATCTTCCCGACTCACAAATTGAACCTGGATCCTCTGCATTGCAGGCAGATTCTTTACCATCTGAGCCACCAGGGAAGCCCTAATTAATTCGTGTAAAGGAGGTAGGAATACTAACTAATTGGAGTTAGCAAATGAAATACACAAGTTAAAAGTGTAGGCAACCACTAAAAGAACAGACACAGAATGCAAATCTTACCAGCTGAAGCTGTGCTTCTGGGACTGAAACCCAGCCCCCTTCAGCTGGGACTTGACCCCAACATCCCTGACTTAGGAGGGGATTGTAACCCCCGTCTTCTGATTGAAATTGCTCAACTGGTGTCAGGACTTACTTACGGAGACTCAGGTTCTTTTTTCTTGGTGCAGAAAGAATTCAGTGAGAGGCAGCACGACAGGGCACTTGTGAGAGACACAAGCGGGCAGGCAAGGGAGTGCAGCCCTGAGAACAAAGAGTGCTACATGTTTATAGTCAAAGAAAAAGTGGGGGAAGTGAGAAGACCACCTTCTTCCTCATTCTTGGGTAGATGTCAAGGTTTATATCATTAGTTCCTCCTTTGGCCCTATATGGTCTAACTGGGACTGTCATTTAAATCATGTGCATATTAGCAGAAGAGTGGTGACATATACTGAAATATGGTCATTCTTCTTAGGTTTCAGTAGAATGTCCCCTTTCACTTAGTTTCTTTTCCCTTTCACCTATATTCCTGCCTTGGCTACCTGGAGAAATGTTATTCTTCAAGGACCATTAGCTCCCTGACTTCTTGTAACAAGATGTTGACCACATACCTCTTGCCTTGTAGTTTATCTACGCATGTAGATTGTTGCTTGGTTACTGGATTAGTTTCTTGAATGGTCATTAGCTTGCAATAGCCACCCAAACTCTCTTAAAATTCTTTATCTTTAATCTCCCAGCAGGATTTCTAAACTATTTGATTATCCTACTCTATCTTTCTCAAAACAAGCAGGAGAAGAAAATAATGGAGAAAATTCTCAAGAGTAAAAGACCTCAAGGTACTATAATTTTGTGAAGCACATACACACACACTTGCGTGTTTCTGTGTGTGTTGAAAATGTCTCTGGAAATTTCATACAAAGCAGACTTGCCACTGGAGAGGGGAACTTGGAAATTCATGGCTACGTGGTGGTTGTCAGAAAAAGACCTACAGGCATTTAAAGTCATAGCAGAGTCTTCCTAATGAAAATTAATTTAATTTTGTAATTCTGAAGTAGTCAAATTTTAGATAAGATTGGAGAAGAAATAGAGAACACAAGAGAGAAACAGGCTTGGGCAAGAGCTTCCTCTAAGGTGGGGGGGTCACTTAGGTCTACTCAAAGTGATGGATGGAGTGGGGCCTCTGGGCCCGCAGGGCAGAGCCACGCGTCTAACGGAGGAAGCGACAGGGCCAGCACAGGCTGCAATGGGCCTGCTCATCCTTTTAGGTTGGTGCTCCTTCTGTATCAAGTTTTAAATATTTGCAATGTCTTCCTGGACACAGGAGGATCTGGGCTGCAGATGGGATGGAGATCCAGAAGCTGGTGTAGACAGCTGGTGTAGGTGTGCTTTAGGAAGAACCTGCACAGGTGCGAGAGGGACATGACGACATACTGAGCCCTGCCACTGCCGGGTCCTGAGCACAGGGGGATGCCCGTCTGGGGATGGAGGAGGTGAGCAGAGCTGGGCCTCAGTCTCACACCTGTGAGGTGTCAGGTGGCCTCAGCAGGAAGAGTCATCAAGGCGTCACCTTGTTAGCACCTGACTTCACCCTCCTTCCACCCGAGCTGCTCCTCCCATCCCCGTCAGCCGACTCCTTCCTCCACTGGTGCTGACAGGGACGCAACATTTGGTGTAAAACTGAGACACCCAACACACAGCAGAGAGGCCTAGAGTTAGTTGTCTGGAGTTTTACCTGCTAAAGTCTGCTTATTAAGCTTCTCCTGAGCCTTTGCTTTTCCCAAAGCAGAACGAGCAGCAAATCTACCACACTAACGTGTGCAGACACAGCAGGTGTGATTTATAACTAGTTGATTTTGTTTTCTGGCTTTTTGTGTCAATATTTGAATTTTTATTTAGTTTTTTAAATTGAAGTCTAGTTCCCATATGTCTCTGTGGTAAAGAATCTGCCTGCCGGTGTGGGAGATGCAGGGGATGCAGGTTTGATCCCTGAGTCAGAAAGATCCCTTGGAGGAGAAAATGGCAACCCACTCCAGTATTTTTGCCTGGAAAATCTGATGGGCAGAGGATCCTGGTGAGCTATAGTTCATCATGTCACAAAGAGTTGGATGCTGGATGCAAGTGAGCAGGAGCACTAGAGTTAATGTACAATATTACATAAGTTACAGTGATGATTCACAATTTTAAAGATTATGCACCATCTATTGTTATTATAAAATTTGACTATATTCCCTGTATTGCACAGTATATCCTTATAGCTTATTTTATACCAATAGTTTGTACCTCCCATTCTCCCAGCCTTATATTTCCCCTCCCCTCTTTCCCACTGGGAACCACTAGTTTGTATCTGTATCTGTGACTGTGTTTCTTGTTTTATCCGTTAGTTTGTTGTATTAGATCGCAGATTCCATATGTAAGGGATATCATACAGTATTTATCTTTCTCTGTCTGACACTGTAATTAGCACAGTTCCCTCCAAGTCTACCCATGTTGCTACAAATGGCAAAATTTCATTCTTTTATGACCGATATTCCATTGTGTGTATATGCGTATATACCACATCTTCTTTATCCATTCAAGTGTTTATGGACACTTAGGTCGCTTCCATGCCTTGGCTATTATAAATAATGCTGCTATGAATGTTAAGGTACAATTATCTTTACAAACTAGTGTTTTTGTTTTCTTCAGATGTATTCCCAGGAGGGGGAATATATACCCAGAAGTGGGTCACATGGTAGTTCGATTTTTAGCTTTTTGAGGAACCTCCATACTGTTTTCCATAGTGGCTGCACCAACTTAACATTCCCAACAATAGTGCATGAGGGGTCCATTTTCTCCATATCTTCACTGTAGTCTATTGTAATATACAGAGGGTTAACCCCACAGAGCAATTCATCCACTGCCTCCCCCGTGACAGAGGCTCCCCTCAGCAGGAACCAGCCTTCTCAGCACCCACGTCCCTGGCCCAGCCTTGGGGGGACTGGGAGCAAGGGCCCCGTGAGGGCCCTGGAGCAAGCCTGGCCTAGAGGGAGGTGCCCCATGGCCGTGCATCCACCTGCCCTCAGACTCCTCTGTGTGTGTTTAGTGCTTCCACCTGCACTTCCTCCTACAAGAGACAGCATGGTGTGCTTCCCATCTTTATTCCCAGTGAGAGCCCGGAGTCAGCCAGGGCTCCAGCCATGTGTGTCCCTGCACCACTGCCATCCTACCTCCCCACCTGAGACCAGCATCTGAACAGAGCGGGGTTCCGTGCAGTCAGCTTGCAGCCAGTCTGCCCTGCAGGAGGTGACCTGGGGACCAGGACAGGTGAGAGGGGCTGCCATCTGCTGGCCTGTGGTCCAGGTGCAGAGGCAGGGAGGTACCCGTACAACCTTGCCCTTTAGGGTCAAGGGTCCAGAGCCTACTCCGGTGTCCAGGGTTTCGGTGACACCACAGAACCCACTCCATGAGAAGGACAAAGGAAAATCATCCTCCACTCTTGGGGTTCACAGAACTACTGGGGACCCAGAAAACAAGGCTTTCCCCAGAGACCAGGCAACAGGGACCCAACAGAAGTCACTCAGGCAAACCCAGCTGGTATGCCTCACTGACCCCCATGTGACCTCTCCAATTCTGCCTCCCTCACTCCAGCCCTGGATCCTGGAGCAAGGGAGCACCCCATTGCCCAAGCCTGGAGCATCTCCCCTCCCCCAGGTACCAGGCATGGAGACACCTCATTTCTAAAAAGAGCCACACGGGATCCTGTGAACAGACGAACACATGGCTTTTAACCTGCCCTAGTCCAGGCACACCTCTGTGGTTGTTGGTCTTAAACATTTATAAACAACATTCCAGTGAATGCTTTATATATATATATGAACATACACATGAATATGTTTACTGAACTGACTTCTAGAAATGAAGACCCCATGGAGGAGGAGAGCAGATGGGAATGGGCCAGGCTGCAGCAGGAGACATCTGCAGGCTGAGTGTAGGAAGCTCCAATGCTAACTCGTCGTTCCTCTGCAGGGACTGCGTCCTGAGGAGTGAGGAGAGGCCAGTCTGTGAGGGATGATGCCTCCTGCTCAGTTGGAGCTCCGAATGAGTCCGCAGCTGAACAAAAGCTAAATTGGAGTCCTGACTCTTCTTTCTGACTTCAGGGAGCATTCTAGCAACCAGTTCCCTCCCTATAGTCCCCAGAATTTTGTAAAGAAAAACACAATTTGAAAACTGGTGATGGGCATTTGTTTCCTTCCTGTGTTGGTTGAAGGCAGGCTTTTAGCGACTTCATCCAGGGGAGATCTCATCAAACCTCAAACTCTCAGGGAGAACTGATGGGAACCAGACTCATTTCCATGGTTCAGCAGGGTGAGCTGGATCTTATCACCTGCTCCCGACCAGTGCCTGGAGCCCTGCTGGGTGCTTTAGACTGGAGCCAGGAGGGCAAGCAGCCAGAAAGACTTTACTGAAGAAGAAAACCATCCCAGAGACCAGATACACAGGAGTGATGTGGACAGGTGACTAGCATCCATCAGTCACCGAGTATTTATTGGGTCCCCATGAGGGACAATCAGGACACAGAAATGCCCTGATGCAGACCCTCGGTCAATGCACACTACTTTTGTGGACTGGAGGGTCAGGCAGGATGTCGTGTTCTGTTGTGTTCTGTTGAGCTGTATTTCAGTGATGGAGAGAGGAGAGAGAAGGTCACATACTTTCTGCCAGTCACATAGCAAACATCACAATACATGAGACACATTCTGCCCTCAGACAAATGCAGACTACATCACTTTGCTTCCATGTTAAAGATGAATTCTAATGGGTAAGTGATGCAAGAACTCTTTCCTAACCCGCCCTCTCAGGGTAGGTATGCTGGGAATCTATACATTAGTTTTTAGTTACACAGCCACGTGTAGATACCTTCTTGTAAAACTGAAGCCTTACTAACATGGCTTTGACACCTCCCCCATCAACCCGATCCTCAAAGGACCTCAGTAACCCTCTGGGAGGGCCTGCTGACCTGTGCTATGCTCCCTCTCTCTCTCACACATGCACACAGGACATGCCAGCTACACAGCTGGGGTCAGCCTCCCAGAAGTGTTGGTCCAGGACCACCGCCACTTTGCCCACCTCATAAGGCCTCTGTGTCAGCTCCCTGGCTGTGATGCTGTGTGGTTGTTTCCTCAGATGTTACCCCTCGACACCAGGTACTGGGTGCACAGTCCTTCTCTGTATCACAATAGCAAGTGACCCTACAGGTGTCTTAGAATAGACAGTTTCATTAAACATATGTGTATGGACTCTCATTGTTGCCTCAAATGTGTGCCTTGTCTCTCTGAGCCCGTGTCTCTGGAACATTCAGAATGTCACACCCTCCTGGTGATGGGCATTGGCTCATATAAGGACATGTGACTCAAGCCAGCCCACCAGGAGACAAGGAAACTGAATTTTGAAGCTTTCATTGGAACTAGTGGAAATGTCATACCTTTTTACCTTTTCATACTGTTCATGGGGTTCTCAAGGCAAGAATACTGAAGTGGTTTGCCATTCCCTTCTCCAGTGGACCACATTTTATCAGAACTCTCCACCCTGACCCGTCCGTCTTGGATGGCCCTACATGGCATAACTCATAGTTTCACTGAGCTAGACAAGGCTGTGGTCCTTGTGATCAGTTGGGTTAGTTTTCTGTGACTGTGGTTTTCATTCTGTCTGTCCTCTGAGGGATAAGGATAAGAGGCTTATGGAAGCTTCCTGATGGGAGAGATTGACTGAGGGGGAAACTGGGTCTTGTCCTGATGGGTGGGACCATGCTCAATAAATCTTCAATCCAATTTTCTGTTGATGGGCGGGGCTGTGATCCCTCCCCATTGCTTGACCTGAGGCCAAACTATGGTGGGGGTAATGCAGATACTGGCGACCTCCTTCAAAAGGTCCCATGCATGCACTGCTGCACTCAGTGCCCCCAGCCCTGCAGCAGGCCACCGCCGACCCATGCCTCTGCTGGAGACTCCTGGACACTCATGGGCAAGTCTGGGTCAGTTTCTTGTGGGGTCACTGCCCCTTTCTCCTAGTCCTGGTGTGCACAAGGTTTTGTTTGTGCCTTCCAAGAGTCTGTTTCTCCAGTCTTGTGCAAGTTCTGGTGGCTCTGTGGTGGGGTTAATGGTGACCTCCTCCAAGAGGACTTATGCCACAACCAGGTCTGCTGCACCCAGAGCCCTGCCCCTGCGGCAGGCCACTGCTGACGCATACCTCTGCAGGAGACACTCAGACACAGTTCTGGCTCAGTCTCTGTGGGTTGGGCATGCATTTTGTGCCCTTCCCAGGCCTTAGCAGCTCAGGTGACCAGGTGCTTGGTGAGTGCACTGTCCCAGGTGAGCCGTGTGTCTTAATCACTTCCCCTAGTCCCAACCGCTTGGTTGAGAGCACCGTCTCAGGTTTTGCCATATGTGTCCTCTGGAGAGCTGCAACGTTCCTGGTGGATGTCAACCATCCAGGATCTCAGGAAGACGTGGTTAGCAGCTGGGAGCCTGCTCACATTTTGTTTGAAGATGCCATCTCTGGAGCTGAGATTGCAATGGTCCCTTGCCTTCTGGCTCTGGCTGTCACAAGCCTGCCTCTCTGCCTCCAGGTGGAAGGGGCCGGTCCACAGCCAGCTAGCTCTCCTTTGGAATTCACTCAATCCTTTGTTTGGTGAGCAGGCCAGGCTGCCCATTAGGTTGTTAGGTTAGAGCCTTTCACAGGAAAATTCTCTTTCCTGCAGTTGCGGTTAGGCATGTATTCTGTGGATTTTTCCTTTTTTCTCCTGCTTATGTTGCCCTCTGAGATTCCAAAACTCCCCACAGACCCACCTGTGAGAGGGTTTCCTACTGTGTGGAAATTTCTTCACTGCTCCCTCCCCAGGACAGGTCTCTGTCCCTAACTCTTTTGTCTCTCTTTTTGTCTTTTATATTTTGTCCTTTCTCCTTTTGAAGAGAATGGGCTGCCTTTCTGGGTGCCTGGTGTCCTCTGTCAGTGTTCAGTAGTTGTTTTGTGGAATCTGCTCAGCTTTCAAATACTCTTTTGGTGAATCTGTGGGGGAGAAAGTGCCCCCCCTGTCTTATTCCTCTACCCAAAACCTTTGACTGTGTGGATCACAACAAACTGTGGAACATTATTCAAGAGATGGGAATGCCAAACGACCTGACCCTGACCTGCCTCCTGAGAAATGTGTATACAGGTCAAGAAGCAACAGTTAGAACTGGACATGGAACAACAGACTGGTTCCAAATCAGAAAAGGAGTACGTCAAGGCTGTATGGTACATCGTGAGAAATGCTGGGCTGGATGAAGCACAACCTGGAAACAAGATTACTGGAAGAAATATCAATAACCTCAGAGACACAGATGACACCACCCTTATGGCAGAAAGTGAAGAGGAACTAAAGAGCCTCTTGATGAAAGTGAAAAGGAGAGTGAAAAAGTTGGCTTAAAACTCAACGTTCAGAAAACTAAAATCATGGCATCTGGTTCCATCCCTTCATGGCAAATAGATGGGGAAACAGTGGAAACAGTGTCAGACTTTATTGTTTTGGGCTCCAAAATCACTGCAGATGGTGACTGCAACCATGAAATTAAAAGATGTTTTCTCCTTGGAAGAAAAGATATGACCAACATAGACAGTGTGTTAAAAAGCAGAGACATTACTTTACCAACAAAGGTCCATCTAATCAAGGCTATGGTTTTTCCAGGGGTCATGTATGGATGTGAGAGTTGGACTGTTAAGAAAACTGAGCGCTGAAGAATTGATGCTTGTGAACTGTGGTGTTGGAGAAGACTCTTGAGGGTCCCTTGAACTGCAAGGAGAATCAACCAGTCCATTGTGAAGGAGATCAGTTCTGGGTGTTCATTGGAAGGACTGATGCTGAAGCTGAAACTCCAATACTTTGGTTACCTGATGTGAAGAACCAACTCATTTGAAAAGACCCTGATGCTGGGAAAGATTGAAGGCAGAAGGAGAAGGGGATGACAGAGGACGAGATGGTTGTGATAGCTTATGGTGAATGGTGTCGGATTCGTGATTTCTGAAAAAGATTTAACTTTGGGATCAAGGACCAGGCTTGATCACTCAAGAGCTTTTGTGTAGTAGAGTTTTATTAAAGTATGAAAAGGGACAGAGAAAGCTTCTAACATCAGAAGGGGGACAGAGAGTGCCCCCCTTGCTAGTGTTAGCAAGGAAGTTATATACTTTTTAGTTATTACAATAAATCAAAAGAATGTCTGGAGGTTGTAAAGATCTTATTAGACCCACTCCCATAATTTACACTTTAACTTAACAGGATTAGCCAGAAGGTTTTCAGGAAGGAGAAACTGTCCTCAAGCAGGGTACATTGTTGTTATATAATCCTTAGTACAGAGTTTAAACTGAGTTGTTTGTTGTGTAATCATCAGTTCTGGGCTTAAAGAAAAATAAAAAATTTATGTGACTAACACTAAGGAATGTAGAGAAAAAAAGATGCTTGTCCTTCCCTCCTCCTTGAGAGTCCCAGACCCCTTTCTCCTCCTCAGGGATCCCAGACTTCTTATCAACCTGCCTAGTAATTGACTCTCTCAGTTGAACGGCATCACCAACACAATGGACATGAGTTTGAGTAGGCTCTGGGAGTTGGTGATGGACAGGGAAGCATGGCGTGCTGCAGTCCATGTAGTCACAAAGAGCTGGACATGACCGAGTGACTGAACTGAGTGGAAATGTCAAGTACTTTTGCTGGTATTCCCGAGAGCCTAAGATGAAAGTGCCATGAGTTTAGAAGATGCCTGGACACCACATGAGGGATGGCTGTCTGCAAATGCAGATAACACAGGAAAGCAGAGCACTGTGCAAAGAGAGAAGATCCTGAAGGTCCCCTAGATCCAGCCATGCCTGAAGCTAATTACCCACAGATGGTTATTTGCATCAACAAATATTCTGGTGTTTAAGGCAATGCTAACTAAAGTTTCTGTCACTTATCACTGAACATAAATTCTCATTGCACTCTTGTATCTCCAGCACACACACAGAGGACAGTAGAGCCAAGAGAGGTAAAGAGACAGCATTCTGAGGATGTAAGCTGGTCACCTAGATCCAGCCATACCTGAAACTAGCATACCTAGGGATCGCTATCTTATGTGAGTCAACAAACTTTCTTTCTTACTTAAGCCAGAATGACTTGCGATCTCTGTCACTTCTAACTGAGAAAGTCCTGATGGTCCTGCACTTTTATAGCGGTTAATACCTAACTGGCATCGATGAACACTTGGTGAGTAACTGGTGAATAAAAGAATGAATGAAACCGAACACATGTAACAATCCCATGATGGGTTCTCGCCGAGCACCCCAGAGGTGACAGAGAAGGGCTCTGGGAGGACTCAGCAGAGCCCGTCACTGCAGGTAGGAGGCCCAGGATGGTGACCTGCGGGGATGACACTGGAGCTGGGAATTCAAAGATGGGCTGGGTCTGTGCTCAGGACTCCAGACAAGCAGGCAGCACCAGCAATGGCCTTGGGGCTGGTGTGGAGGATGGCAGGGAGCCTGTGGGTGCTGGAATAGAAGGGACATGGGGATGGACGGTGAGTGGGGATGGGTGGAGGCCTGAGTCCTGGCAAGAAGCATGTCTGCACAGGGTCCACCCAGGGAAACAGGGATCACCGTGGGGGCTCCAACTCAGGAAGTGTTAACCCAGGAATCAGCCCAGGGAAAGTGGAGAAGCAACAGAGGTTCTAAGACAAGGGTCTGCCCACACAGCAACCTGCGAGCACCCTGGGGTTAGAGTGACAGAGAGACCACAGAGCTCGGGCCACAGACGGGGCTGGAGCCACTGCAGAGACAAGTCCAAAGGGAGCGGTGCTATCCTCTGGGCTCCCTCCCCCCACCCTCCACCACTGCCTCTCCTGGGTTAATCCAGGCAGAGATCAGCCTACTCCAGGGCTTTGACCCAGGACACAGAGGATCTGGGGGAAAGTAGGGATCTGAGAGCAAACAGGTCAGGATGAGCGTAATATCCTTCCAAGAGGACCCTCTGGGGCAAACTCGGAGACTCCCAGGGGCTCCTAGGGACTCCTGACGGTGCTGCTCTAAAAACAGTACTCTCAATGAATGAGCCAGATGGTCTTTAGAAAACAGCATTCCCCCTATGAGCAACAAGAAATGTAGTTAAATAATCAAATTCAATTTCTTTATGTCTAGACATACTGAGATTTCATAGCATTATAATTTTAAGTACAACATACAGCACTGTGCCTGTCTCTCAAATGTGATTTTCTTCCCTTGTAATTGATGGGTGGGATGGACTTGGACTGGGAATAAATAGTGTTCACCGCTGATCATGGGCAGAAGCTGATGTCCTCAGTGTCTGTCCATCAGAGCACCCTGGTGGTGGTGGTGGTTTAGTCGCTAAGTTGTGTCCAACTCTTATGACACCACGGACTGTAGCCCACCAGGCTGCTCTGTCCATGGAATTCTCCAGGCAAGAATACTGGAGTAAGAATACTCTGCTGATGCACAAATGATACACACCACATCACCAACCTGGAGTAACTACCTATGGCTAACTGTGTGAAGGTCAAAGGTGACTGCCAGAACACACTGCCTGGGATTCAATGCTGGTCCCACCTGCCCAGCCACAGAGCATTTGGTCTGTACTGATGTGCAGCCATGGGAAGCTGAGCTGAGTGATCCTCCGTGATGGAGGCAGGACCATGGGCATCTCATCTGGCCCAGAGCTGGGAGGGCTCATTACAAGGCCTCATCTCCCAAACCGGATACTATGGCTTAAGGATGTTCAACTTCAGCTGAAAGCTCAGAGGAACTCCAAGTTCCCCTGGAGAAGGGATAGGCTACCCTCTCCAGTATTCTTGGGCTTCCCTGGTGGCTTAGATGATAAAGAATCTGCCTGCAATGAGGCAGACCTGGGTTCAATCCCTGGGTCGGAAAGATCCCCTAGAGGACAATCTACTCCAGTGTTCTCGCCTGGAGAATTCCATGGACAGAGGAGCCTGGCGGGCTATAGTCCATGGGGTCAAAAAGAGTCAGACACAATTGAACTTAGCACGCATGCACACATGATGGGCCAACACTGAACTCTCACATGCATGGCATCTTTCCAGGGCCTGACCCTCAGTCAGCAAGGATTCTGGAGGTAATGCAGGCACCAGAAGGATGCCCCAGGGTTGGGATCTGTCTATCTGTCTGTCTGTTTCTCAAGTTAGAAGATGGGGCTATTTTTGGATGAACCCCGGAGATAGGGTTGCAGGATTGTGAGGGAAATATTACTCTGCATTTTCACAGGACTCATTTCCCCAGCCTCCAGGTCTAAGCCCAGCTCTGCAGAGCAGGAGCAGGGAGTAGCCTGTGGTCTGAGAGGCTTGTAGAATTCCAGCAGGCAGATGCAAGGCCAGCCTGCAGCCACTCCCAGAAATAAGAGAGTTGCCCGCTTGAGTCTGCTGGGTGAACCACCCCGATTGAGCTGGGTTGTCTCCAGGAAGGACCCCATGGCTCTGGTGGGATGGTCCAGTGGACGTGGAGCCTGCTCTCTCCCTTGTGTGGGATGAAGGGATGGAGGTGGAGCATGGAGAGAGGACAAAGGGTTGCCTGCGGGCTCTGGGCCCTGGGAACATCTGGGTCCTGCCTACACATCTGCATCCATCCACTTGCTCCCTCACTTGGGAGGTTTAACATGGTCGTGGAGGATGGAAGGAGGAGCAGGAGGGAGGGCAGAGCTGTCCGGTGATATAAGAGTTAGAGGTCACCCAAGGTTGAACTTGGGGGGGAGTTGGACATCAAAGCATAAATCTCAGTTCCTAAAAGCCAGGCTCTCTTCTATTTCATTAAAAGGCTTCCAAGGCTTTGAATTTAAGTTTTGCAAAAGTAACAATGATCCACAGGCTTAAGAGGGTTTATTGAAGCAACCGAATCCAAGTACAGGTCTGGAATTGGCAGCTTTGGGGTCAGACACACAGAATCCTGTTCGGCCAGCATTGTCCAGGGCAGGAGCCTGAGAAGGGCTGTCCTGGCACGTGTGCCCAGCACTAGCCCACGGGTGCAGGAGGGGGAGGCCAATGTGGGGTTCACTCTGTTGATCAAAGAACCTTCTACTAAACTCTGGGGCACACAGCGAGATTCCTGCACATGCTCATCTAGCTACTAACACCAAATGTATACACTCAACAAGGGAACTGGAGGGGTGCGGGATGATAGACCATTTAAACCGTCAGGGTCAGTTTGGGTCTAGGAGTTTATGCCTCAGATGCAGAGGGGGTGGGAGATGGGGACCTGCTGTCCCTCCTCTGTCCCCGCTTTGGGTGAACATTTCATCACCTCCAGGTGAGCCCAGGGTTTAAAACTTCAGGGTTTTTCGTTCAGCATGGCCTCACAAACAGACTTCACCTGATGCTCGACAGATAACCAAAACAAAAACAGTGATCTCTTCCATGATGGGTTTACAAAGAATATTAAAAAAGAATGTATATATGTGTTTAACTGAGTCACTTTTGCTGTACAGCAAAAAAAAAGAAAAAACTGACACAATGTAAATCAATTATACTTCAATTGAAAATAAATGGATAAAAAACAGTGATCTCTTTCTGTGATGGGCAATTTAAATGATTTTTAAGGAACTGAATGCAATATTATTTAATATTTATTATTAAGTATTTCATATTACTGTGTTGGCAAAAAAGTTCATTCAAGTTTTTGGTAATACCTTACAGAAAAACCTGAAAGAACTTTTTGGCCAACCCAATACTTGCATGGCCCCTATGCATGGTCTGGCTCCCCAACACCAAGCTCTGTCCCAGGTGCTTACAGCCCAGCTTGGAGTATATGTGTTGCCTTTGCCAAATTTGAAAGCTCTCTGTGACTCAGCTTCCTCATTGGTAAGGGTGGATGATAGAAGAACATACCTTACCGGGAGAAGATGCAATGAGCTGGTCCATCTAAGCCCCTTAGCGTAAAGCATGCCACCCAGGAGATACTCAGCAAATTCAGTGGTTGGTAACTTCACACCCACAAGACGGACTTTGCAACAAAGGGTGTAGAGAAAATTTGTCGCAGTGTTTCAGGGTATTTGAGAAAAACCATCAGATTTCAAGGCTTTTTCCACATCCTTCCCCAATTTTCTCAGAAATAGCACCTTGGACTGAGTTTAAAATTGTACATTCAATGTACCTTTTTGTTCCTCACCTGACTCTTTCGACTCATATTTCTTATCCTCTCAGTCCTAACGCATCAGCCCAGACTTAGAAAGCTAACAGGAACTGGGTATAGCAAAACAATAATAATATAAACATAAGACCACTGTATTTTTTTCCCTCTTAGATTAAAATTGATTTTCTGATCCCCTCTAATCTCTCCTTTCACACATGCCTGTGGGCTATTCACATTGAGTCAGAACATTCCTTTCATTTCTTCCCATCTTGTTCCTCCTGTCTGTCATCTGGAAGGAGAGAGTCTCCCTGAGTCGCACTCACTTGAGATGATTTTTAATTTATACCCAAGGGAGGGCTGATGATACTCAACCTTGGCAGAGTGCCCTCCACATCCTTTTCAGCCAGAATCACCTCTCCCCTTCTCTCCCTCTCTGTCTAATTTCTCTCTCCCATAGTCACTCACATGAAGCAGACTACTTAACCGACCCCAGATGCAGTGAGTCATCCCTCTAGGAATCCTCTGACCTTACCGCAGGGCATCTCCCCTTCCCCAGTTTCTGGCTGCACCTCACCCCTACTCTCTCCCCTCCCACCATCCAGGATGCCCTGCTCCCTGAGACCTCAGATCTCTCAGGAAGGTCTATCCCCTCCAGCCCACAGGACAGCTGCTGCTTCTCCCAGACTCAGGGAGAGGCTGGGGTGAGGCCTCTGGCTACAGGACACAGCAGAGGCTTGTCACGTTGATGAGAACTCAGCCAGTCTCCTGGGAATCCTACTGATAATGTCTAGGATGAAGTCACAGTGACTTCCCTCCTGGAGTCTGCATGGTGCAGACTTCTTCCCTCTGCCCTTCCTTGTCTCCACCTCCCGGAATCTCTGACCCACGGGTTCATCTGCAGGACTTGATCTTTGCTGTGCTGCTCACACCCAGCACCCAGGGAGGAGCGGACCCACAGTACACAGTCAGCAGTGCCAGTAGAAAACGTGAACATCGGGGAAACTGGGGAGGGGCCAAGTTCCTGGGTGTACTGTCCATGTTATGGTCATGTCCGTGTCTAGGACACAGGCTTAGCATCCTCCTAAGAACTAGTTGTTTTCTTAAGAGGGCAATAATCCTGTTACAAGTCACAGAGGATGTTCTGGGATTAATACCAATGAGACATTGTCATATTTTAAGAATTGATGGATTAGATTGGGCCCATCTGGATAATCCAGAATGTACATTGTATTTCAAGATCTGAACCCCTAATTATATCTGCAAGACCCCCTTTCCTATGTAAGTTAACACAGTCACAGATCCCGGGGATGAGTGTGGACACCTTTGGGGCTGTTATCCTCCCAGTCACACCATCATGGACTTGAACCAAGGTTCTCCTTGATTCAAGCTGTTTCCCCAACGGGATGCTGTGCTGTGATGTGGTGAACTGCTTGTCTGTACCCATCCTCTGACTTGAGGGTCAAACCTTCTCAAGGTCAAGAAGGGTCTCAGATTTCCAAGAGTCCGTTCAGTGAGTATGAGCTGATATAAAGGTGAGCCCTCAGGACACCCTAGGCAGGCGGTGACAGGAAACTGTGGACCAGGCGGGGCTGGGGCAGCGGTGAGTGTATGCCCCCGGGGCGGGGGTCCATTGCTTGGCACCAGCCACGGCCGCCATGTGGGATGGGGCTTGGGGATCCGCCGCACAGGATCTGAGCCCCAATGCTCAGCAACATACAGAAATGCCCATTTTAGGCAAAAGTTCTTAATGTTTAAGCACTGGACACTAACTCAAATTGTTCCAGCACTGACCAGGTTGAGCACTTGGAGGTTACCTAGCCTGTGTGACCTCCATGCTTTACAATCTCTGCTCTGGGAAATTTCCTATTTGACAAATCAGCCCAGAGACCCCCAACCAGGCCTCCAGATAACATTTTTACCATCAGATCTGGCGTTGGCCACTCATGTCACATAATTCAGAGGCTCTCCCTCCTCTCCTCTGAGCCTCCTCTGCTGCCCCAGCCCTTCCTTCCACCTCCTGCTGCCCTGGAGTGGTCCTCAGTCACCCACTGAGTTCACTCTCTGAGCCCTGGTCCCCATGGTTCCCATACTGTAATGTCCTCTCCCCTCGTCAGCCTGAAAACAATCTCCCATCATGGAGCCTCCTCCTCCAGGAAGTCTTCCTCAGCTTCACCAGGGGATCTGGAGCAACTTCCTCTGGACCATCACATTCCACATAACAGATGGGTCACCATGTACAGTAACTGCCCATAGCGGTACCCAAGACATATTTATTTATCACCTGCCATATCCCTTCTATGTCCTGAAGACACAGCCTTGGGCAGGCATACCGGGCTCAGCCTCACAGAAACAGTGATGCCAGCCTTGGAGGGAGCCAAGGGAGAGAAGTGGTGGCGGGTGTTTAGTGTGGTGGACCAGCATATTTACCTGGGGAAATAGTGTGGAGACCAAGAGTGACGGGTACGAAGGGAGGGGAGGGTCTGTAGGCTGATTCCAGTTTCCAACCTTCCGATCTCTTGCACACTGGCTCTGATGCTTCTTGAGGTCACATCACATCTGTCACACTTTTTAGAGTAAGGATCACAGTATTCCAATGTCTCTTCAGGGGCCTGTGTTAGCATATTCTTGTGGCTGCTTCACCTGAGGCTCCATAGGCTTGTCAGAAAAAGATCAGAGGTCAGCCCTCCATCCCAAAGGAAAGTTGGGGCTGGCAGAGGGCCCAAAGTCCCTTCTATCTCACGGTTCTGCCTTCCTGGGACATCACCCTAGTGCACAGTTGGGATCCCATCCTCACATCTGCAACCTAGCTTGCAGGAGGGGAAAGGGACAGGAAGCAGAGGGCGGTTAGCTTCCTTATAAGGAAGTGAGAGCATCACACCTGCCAACATCTCATTGGCCAGCACTTAGTCACATGACCACAACTCGCTGCAAAGGCGCATGGGGAATGCAGTCTCCAGCTCAGGGGAGACTATCAGATACTAGACTAGGGAAATTAGAGGGAGAACGCATATTAGAGGCTACATTTTAGTCTTTCCATCAGACTACAAGTTTAGAAGGGAATGGCTGTGTAGTTATCTTTCTTTCAGTATCACTAGCACGAGTCCAGATGCACAATAGTTTCTTGGTAAACATAGATGACTGTAGGAATGTATGATAATAAAGGAAAAAATATCTTAACAATTTTTTCTTTACAAAACAAACAAAAATCTTACAAGATGTAGGGCTGCCTCAGTGGAGTGGTGTAACCTTCAAGTGCCTTGGATGTGTAATGAACAATACATGAACTCTGAGGATAATCTATTGGACAAGATCTCCAAAGAACAAGGTTTTGCCCAAAGAATAAGTTTTTGCTTCTTGTTTCCTGTGGTACATGCATTTTGGGGAAAAAGGTTAAAGTTTTTTAAAAAGAAAAATTGTTTAAGGCTTCCCAGTGGTAGAGTGGTTAAGAATCCACCTTGCAATGCGGGGGACATTGGTTCGATACCTGGTCCGAAAAGATCCCACATGCCTCAGGGCAACTAAGCCTGTGTGCCATGATTAATGAGCCCATTTGTCACAATTACTGAAGCCAATGTGTCTTAGCACCCACTCTCCACAACAAGAGAAGCCACCACGATGAGAAGCCCATGCAATGCAACTAGAGAGTGTCCCCTGCTCTCCACAACTAGAGAGAGCCCATGCGCGGCAATGAAGACCCAGCAGCCAAAAATAAGTAAACACATAAATATTCAAAAAATTGTTTACCAGTAGGGCAAGGGAAGGAGGGAAGGGCAAGATAGGATTATAGGATTAAAGGATAAAAACTATTATTTATAAAATAGACAATCAACAAAGATGTTCAGCACAGGTAATTATAGCCATTGTGCTAAGTTGCTTCAGTCATGCCCTACTCTGTGCAAAGCTATGGACTGCAGCCCGCCAGGCTCCTCTGGGATTCTCTGGGCAAGAGTACTGGAGTGGGTTGCCATGCCCTCCTCCAGGGCATCTTCCCCACCCAGGGATCGAACCTGCATCTCTTACTTCTCTTGCATTGGTAGGCAGGTTCTTTACCAGTAGCACCACCTGGGAATCCCAAATACAGCCATTCCCTTGTGATAACTTTTAATGGAGTGTAATCTGTATAAATACTGAATCACTCTGCTGTAGCCTAAATCTATTGTAGTATTGTAAATCAAATATACTTCAGTTTTAAAAAATTTCCCAACCAGAATACCATTGACAAACCTGAAGTTTACAAAACCCATTTGCCACTTAGATGCTCACACACATTCCATTACCTTAAAAAGGACTAAAAAATAAATTTAAACCTTGAAATGAAATAGAGACCAAGCATGGGAATTTAATTCCTAGGAGAAACCTTAATAAAGCCACTTGTGGCTGAAAATGAGGCCACTAATGAAATAATTTCCAGAAGTGTCTGGACATATTACACAGAAATGAAGAGTGCTCACTGGTAGCTACTTGAACAATCCATTGGTAGCAGATGATACAAAGAAGAATTCTCTAAAGCTCTCAGGCAGACTTGAAGGGACCCACTGAGGATCTGGAGCGTGGGGCTATGGAAATTCCAGAAATATTCACAGCCCTTTATCCTGGGGCTACTGAGGAAGTGTCCAGACCATCTGACCATCAGGATTTTATTGGCATGTCTCCCACCTGAGAGGTTTCTCTTTCACATAACCCACTTCTTGACAGCATAGCTGCCTTCATGTTCAAGGCAGAGGTTCAGGCTTCATCCATGATTTCCCCCTTTGCTTCATCCCACATCCAGTATTTTATAAATCCTGGAGGGTTGACCTCAAATGCATAGTGACTTAGTTTATTTCCCCTAGAAGCTGGCCTGGAGCACAGATTCAAGATCATGTTGCGTATTTGGGAAGGGATCTCAGCAAACACTATAGGGAGATGGGGGAACAAGGTCATAGGGGGTCTGTTATGAAGTCAGTTACCTCTGTGTGCAATTAGAGCTTGGTCCCACTGGGGAGTCACATTCAGTGTGAACACTCTTGCAGTTCTTCCCCCTCCTAAGGGGCAAAGGAGTAAGGATGCTGATACACTGAATCTTGTCATTCATCAGCTGGGGGCTGTGCTTGCAGACACGCTCTGTCTACCGGCAGACAGTGAGCATCAGGGGATATGCCTGAAGGACACTTTGGGGAAGAATGGGACATATTCACTATCTTGATCATGATGATGTTTTCACTGGGATACAGGTACATCAAAACTCGTCAAAGTGCACATTTTAAATGTGAGCAGATTGTTGTATGTCAATTTTTTCTCAACAAAGCTTTTTATAAAAGTTCCAAGGACTTCTTAGAAGAATTAAATAAAAAATCCAAACCCCTTCCTTTAGCCTGAAACTCCAATAGGTGGCCTCGCCCACTTTGTCTCCCACACCTCCTCCCAAAAAGCTGCTCCTCTCTCTCCCGGCCCACACCAGTCCCCACCCAGCTCCTCTGCTCTTTCTGTTCCTTCTTCCCGATCACTTTTCCCCAAGATCAATCTCAGCTATCAACTTTCAGAGGGGCTTTTTTTCTGACTGCTCACTCTAAATTAGAAAGTGCGCATGCACACACACACACACACACACACACTTATAGATTTATGCATTAACACCTCCACCCACACATACCATAACACACCTGCATATCTACATTTTCACACACACCTCCACATTTATATACATGTTCACACACACCTATACATGCGTGCACACACACACACACATCTATCTATCACATCACCCTGCATCATTGTCCTCAGAACACACATCAACACCTGGAGTCACAATGTCCATGATTCTGTCCCATGATCACTGCAGGGATCCTCCCTCCTCTAGAGTATCAACTCCAACAGGGCAAGAACTTATGTGACCTGTTCAATGTCTCCTTCACAGTTTCTGGAACCTTCCTTACCGAGTGGGAGGTAGTCGATGCACATTTGTTGGGTGATGGAGGAGATTTTGTCTTCAGCAAGGTTGAAGTTGTAGCAGTGACCCCATCCCCTGGGTGGGGGCTGTGTCACACCCACTGAACACCATCCTCAGTGTCCCTACCATGTGGGCCCCTCTGTCTCTCCCTCCTCCAATTCTGTACATATCACACTGATCACAGTCCCTTATGATGTGTGTTAGTACAGATCTGTCCTTAGCCTCCTCATTAAATACAAGGCCAAGGCCAGTTCTTGGACTCAGTTTCCTCATAGAGATGAAGAGTGACACCATACCTATCTCATATGCCGGTGTGAAGATGAAGGTCACACATGTGAGCTCCTGGTGGTCCTGACACCCAGCCAGCTCTTACCAGGGCTGGTTATTCCCACATACCAACCTCTAGCCTGCTCCCAGGGTCTACAAGGTGAATTTGTGCATGATCACTCAAGGTGGGGCATGTGCCCCATCCCCAGTGGTCATGGAAAACACTTGTATTAATTTATAAACCTGGACACTGACCAGTGCCAGATGTGGGGTGGTTCTGTCTGAATGCAAATATGAATATTTGTTCTACTTAACCTTTCCTAAATTGATTTCTACAGTGTATCTCTTTAAATACATATTTGTTGTTGTTCAGTTGCTCAGTCCTGTTTGACACTTTGCGACCCCATCAACTGCAGCACTCCAGGCTTCTCTGTCCTTCACTATCTCCCAGAGTTTGCTTAAACGTGTATATCTTCTCTTAAACTTATAATGTCAACAACTGCATAAATATGTCAATATGTATGTGTTTCTGAGCATGTCACTTGAACAGTTGCATACACCTCCCTGCATCTTACTGACTTGAGTGGTTAGCAACACAATTTCAAGCACCTTGTTTACAAATAGGGACCTCTCCACTTAGAGGTGAGCCTACTTAACAGAAACACTCTAAACCATGTTCATTAGCTGTGAAAAACCATAGAAGAAAAGTGAGAGCCCAGAGGAGAGATTAAATGGATGCCAAGGTCAGAATGAAATTCCCCATCTCTGAAACGGAGGGAGAAAACTGAAACACAGATAAATAATGAATACTTTTGAAAAAGACTGATTGGAATTGATATAAAAAGTAAACACATCAGAACTAATAAAAACAGATGTACCTGAAGCAAATAAAAAACAAACTCTAATCCCTGCAAAAGAGGATGTTCTAGGAAACATGGGTTCCAGTACTTGGCCCTGGAACAGAAGATAACAGGGTGATAGCAATATGGTTGTGAAGGGAAATTTGCCTGCTGCCCAAGACTCCCAGTCTATTATAAAATTTGCTTTCAATAGATGCACACAGAGGTTTGCAGTAGTCACATAGAAGCACCATGTCTCAGTGCTAAAAATAACAGTCCATTTCTCACCTAAGATTTGTGTCAATCAGGGACTGACAGGGGTACTTTGCTCACCACAGTCACCACAAGACCCAGGCTGCTGCTGCCAGTCACCATGTCAGAGGCTGGAGGAGCTTGACAAGGATGTCAGATGCTCTGGGTTAGAAGGAATTCATGACCTCCATAACAGCAATAATGGGATAACAGCAATCCTGTTATTACAGGTGGGTGAGACCAACTCCAAGACATGGGAATGAGATGAGCACTCTTCTATGGGGCTCTGTCCTGTGCTGTGGGGGCTCAGAGGAGGGAGCATCAGGAGCAGACAGGGGGTCTGGAGGAGCTTCCTGGGGGGGGAAAGCCCTCAGGAGAGGCAGCCACGCCCATGAAGAGGGGGTCATAAAAGGCTGAGCCTCAGACATTTCTGGAGGTGGGTGGAGGTCTGAGCACTGTGTGGGATTCAGCTCTCATCTTTTGGGCTTCCTGCTCCTTAGCTGCTGATGTGGAGTCTCCCTAGCAGCACTGAAGGCAGATGCAGGACAGCCAGCCTGGATATTTTCTCCACCCCCTGCCACTGCGGGAGTGTGTTCACCTAGCTAAGGACCAGGGCTATTGTAGCCCGGCGGCTTAGACCTTACTTCGGGAGCCGTTCCCAACTGAATTTCTCATTGTGATTCTAGACCTTTCTGAGCTTTGCATCTCATTAGGCTGCATTTCTGCTTTCTGTAATGAGTGGAGAATCCCAGGACTGGGGTTTTGCTTCCATACACACAGCCACAGTCTGCAGGTTGCTGATACCTTGGGCGTCTGTGGATGATTCATCAGCTTCCAAGTTCGTGAATCACATTAAAATTTTGAATTTCATTAGAGCCTCAAGACCATCCAGAGCTCAGTATAATTTATAGTAGGTCAATTCACAAAGCCTTGAATCTTCATACTGATACACTTGGGTCTAAACCTTAAGATATGAAAGTACCATTTTAAGGAGCACACTACAGGTAGGCTCAGAGAAGCATTAGTCCATGACGGGGCTATGAGGAGCCTGGTAGGGAATCTTCAGGACCAGAGAAAGGGCACAGCAGGGGGCAGGGTGGCCAAGTTCTGGCCAGAACTGTATAGCATGCTTAGTCCCAGTGGGTCCCAGGCTCTGACTGAGGTCAGCAGGTCTCAAAGATGCATGTCCAGGACCAGAAGTGAGAAGGAAAGGCCCCAGGTGGGATCCGCTCTTCTCCTGCCTTCAGGGTCCCCATGCCAGGGTAGCAGGCAGCCTCCAGGGCACTGACACAGATTCTGTGGAGGACATATCCCAGCATCCACCTCTTCTTCTCAGAATGCCTCAAGTTTCACCAGGGAATTAGCCTCCCAAGCTCAGAGCAGTGATTCAAGCAGCGCACCCTTGGCTCCAGGTCAGGTCAAGTAAAGCCCTGCCCTGATTTCAGTGATTGGTCCAGAGCTGGTCACATGGCCTCAGCATATCCAATCAGAGTGAGCATTAGGCTTTGCTCCACGCTGGCAGGACACACATGAACAGGGCACAGAGAACACTCACACAGTGACACATAGGCAGCAACATACACATGAGGTATACACGTAACACAAGATGGAAATGTTCAGGTAACACATAGAAAGCTGGATCCAGGTATCACAGACACATACACAATCAGTCCACGGTGTAACAGTAACATACATAGGCAACACACCCACCACCCAGTGAGTACACGTGTAGACTGCACCCCAAATGGGTGACACACAAGTAGCACATGAGAAAAATACTAAGAGAGTCTCACCCAGGTAGCACACACATAGAGACAGCACACACACACATACCGGAGACACACAGTTCAGTTCAGTTCAGTTCAGTTCAATCATGTCTAACTCCTTGTGACTCCATGAATCGCAGCATGCCAGGCCTCCCTGTCCATCACCAACTCCCGGAGTTCACCCAAACTCACGTCCATTAAGTCGGTGATGCCATCCAGCCATTGCATCCTCTGTTGTTCCCTTCTCCTCCTGCCCCCAATCCCTCCCAGCATCAGAGTCTTTTCCAATGAGTCAACTCTTCGCATGAGGTGGCCAAAGTACTGGAGCTTCAGCTTTAGCATCATTCCTTCCAAAGAAATCCCAGGGCTGATCTCCTTTAGGATGGACTGGTTGGATTTCCTTGCAGTCCAAGGGACTCTCAAGAGTCTTCTCCAACACCACAGTGCAAAAACATCAATTCTTCGGCACTCAGCTCTCTTCACAGTCCAACTTTCACGGTAGCAAGAAGGGAACATGGGATCAGGCAACATGGTTGCAACAGAGCAGCTTAAATGTAGCTCACAGGTACATACAAAGATGACATCTGGACAACAGGGTGCAGGAAGCACCCACAGATAAGACACTCACACAGAACATACATGAGGAGCACAGAGATCACAAGCAAAAGGCCCACATAATGGTACACACAAGTGACAATGTTACACATGCAGGGCGAGCTTAGGTAACACACATCTGCAGCCCTTAACACCCATGGGACATTCACATTGGAATGAGACAATGCAGGCAGTTCCCACAGGTAACACTTTCGACAGGAAAATTACACACAACCTAGAAGTTTGAGAGTTATGTTTTATTCAGCAGAAATTTTTAGGATTTAAGCCCAGGAGGCAGCATCTCAAGTAATCCTAAGAGAACTACTCTGAGGAGGCAAGGGGAGGAGCCAGGTTATATAGAAGTTTTGCAACAAAGGGCAGATAGTCTGAACATTGAAAGATTATTGTTAATTAAAGAAAACCAAATATCCCAAGTTAAGGAATTTAGTGTTCTCTATGTATGGGAAAAATGCAAGGGTCTGGGCTCACTGAACTCACTCCTTTTGTATGCACCTCAGCTATCTGGGGCCAGTTATCTTTTGTTTCACATCCTGAGCTTCCTTTCCTCAGGGCTCACCATCAGGAGTGGCTGCAGTCTGATGGCTGCTAGATGGCAGGTATTCTCTTTCTTCCTGAATTCCTCAGGACTCACCAGCTCCTATTGAAGGGCTACAATCACTGATGACTGTGACATCCTTGTTTACTGGTATGGATGGAAGTATTCCATTCTCACACTCCCAGACACCACTCCCAGGACACACACCTGCTGGTTACCCACCTGGGCAGCACTTATGTGACATGTACTCAAGCTGACTGCAGCCCCCAAATCAGACACAAAGGTTGGGAAAGGGCCAGATATGGGCCCGATACTTCTTGCCCACCTGACGGTCAGATGTTGGGGAGACACACTATGTTTGGAAACCAGCGGTGGGGGCAGAGGAGAGCCAGCAGCTCAGCTGTAGTGTCTGGTCACGAGAGACATGGATGTAGTCTGTGTCTCCTTGATAGGCATGCGTGCGTGCGTGTGTGCTCTTTGCAATGCTATGGACTGCAGCCCACCAGGCTCCTCTGTCCATGCGGATTCTCCAGGCAAGAATGCTGGAGTGAGTTGCCATGCCCTCCTCCAGGGGATCTTGACAACCCAGGGATTGAACCTGTGTCTCCTGTGGCTCCTACATTGCAGGCAGATTCTTTGCCACTGAGCCACCAGGGAAGACTTTTGTATAACGTGTCATAATTCTAAATCATAATCCTTTGATCTTCCACAGACAAGACAATGAAGATGTTTAAATAAAACAACTTTTGTGAGTTGATTTCTCTTTCAACTTCCTGGGTGTAGTAAATACTTTTTTCGGTGAAACCTTTGTCTCTTCCTTTTTTAAAAAAAAAAAAAAAAAAGAGCTTACGTGGATTTCCTCCTGCACTTACTTAATAAATCTTGCCTGGTGATACTCTACTGTCAAGGCCTGTACAGGTGCCCCCCAATTATCAGAAAGTGAGTCACTCAGTCATGCCCAACTCTTTTCTACCCCAAGGACTGCCAATCCATGGAATTCTCCAGGCCAGAAAACTGGAGTGGGTAGCCATTCCCTTCTCCAGAGAATCTTCTCAATCCAGGGATTGAACCTAGGTCTCCTGTATTGCAAGTAGATTCTTTACCCCCTGAGCCACCAAGGAAGCCCAATTAGCAGAAGTGGGCTTAATTGGGGAGCTGGGTCATAATGTGGAGAGCTCAGGTGGTAGGGGGCCCTGGGCATCCCCAGGAATTGGGATGTGCTGGTGTTCCATGAGGAGCACTGGTGTTTCCTGCATCCACCCCGACAGCTCAGAGAAAAGACAAGGCCAGGGACCTTCATGAGGAGGTTGTTGATGAAAGATGGGGAGCGATGCTGCACTTGGACTTTCTATCCTGGGAGCATTTTTATTCTTCACCTTTGCAGCAACCTGGAAAGGCTCTCCCTGTTGTAGGTCAGCACTCACAAAGTTGTGGATAACTTGCCAGGCTGGGGCCGATGGAGGAAGGTAACCCTGGGAGGTGGAGTCATCTGTTGGGTCCCTGAGGGAAGCTCTCACCCTAGGTGGGGTGAGGAGGCTGTTTCATACACATTGCTGGGAAGTCACTCCCAGCTCCCCCCTCCCTTTGCTTCATGCACCACACACAGAGTAGTAGGAGAGCAGAGCTCTGAATGAAAATCCATTAAATTTCTAAGTGTCCCCAAGTTTTCTGGTGCTTGGCACTGGCCAGAGACCAAGTCTGTAGCTTGAACCTAGAGAATCTTGACCTGTCTCTGGTGCAGACTGTGACCCATGAGTAGAGAATAGCCTTGGACTCGGCTTACTTGGGACATCACTAGTGCTTCTGTTCAGCCGTGATGGAACTGGGACCCTTACCCTTTGCACCCAGACTCCAGACGTCCCCAGTGCTGCCCAGCATGGGACAGGCTTGGGAGCTGGACCATCCCTACCACAGTTCTGTTCAAGTTCACGCTCTTTCCAGCTCCCAGTATGTCACTGGTCCCCGGTGATCCTGGCAGAGCCTGGAGAATGGAAAAGGAAGTACCTGCATGGATTAAAAATGCAGCGAGGCTTTGAAAGCCATCAAAGTCAATTCCAATTTCAAGAACAAAACACATTTCATGGAACATCATTGCAATTACCTTGTGTTATAATATCAGCACTAGTCCCTCTTAGCATCCTCTCCATCTTCTCATTTCTTATGCATGATCTTAGCACAGAGTGACAGTTGCCTTAGTTTTAATTAAAAGCTCGTAATGTTCAAGTGCATTTAGAAGGGGAAGGGACACGGTTGCCCTTTGAGGATAATTATGTTCATGTTATAGCCCATGTACTACACCCCAGGTGGTGCACAGCTCAGCCACATGCCCACTGTGGATCTTGCTAGAGATGTGCTGCCCACTGCAGGAGCTGAGTGGGTCCAAGAACAAGTTCCCTCCCCATCAGGTCATCAAGACTGTCTACATCGTCAATACTAGTGTGAGGTCATAGAGTGCCTGTAGCCCTTCCTGCTGAAGCCCTGATGGTCACTCAGGAAGCCTGGGGCAGCGCCTCACAGTCTTGTGTACCAGGGTGTCTCTCTTTCCTGTGGTCTCTATGATGTTGGCCAGAGTCACAAGCCTTTTATTCCCAGGGAACAAGCAGCCCCTGAGTGGTCAGAGCATTCCATTCATTCATTTATTATGCATTTTCTGAGGACCCAGACTCTGACCTTGGTATTGAAGATACGTGCATTGCATTGTGTCCAACTATATGGCCCCACCAACTATAGCCCGCCAGTCTCCTCTGTCCACACAGATCATGAAAAAACAGACACATCCTCTGCCCTCAAACTCACAGGCTAGAAAGGGATACAGAAAAGGAGTCAATAATCTAAAAATGCAGAATGGCAGACTGCATTGTGTAATGGGACAGAAGATGATGGAGGGTTTGGGAATATATAACAAGGAAGTTCAGGGAGCTGACATCTGGAGGATGTGCAGCCAAAGGACAGGCCATTCTAAGCAGAGGGAACAGCAGGTGCAAAGGTCCTGAGGTCAGAGGATGCTGACCACCTAGATACAAAAGTCACTGTACCCAACCTGACACTGACACGGGGCTAACTGTCCACACAGTGCTTGCTGCTTTAAACACACCTCATTTGATCTTCATTCAGCCTGCAGAGTCAGGAAAACTTAACGAGCACATTAATAGCATGTCCATACTGTAGATGAGGTGCTGAGGGTAACTTGCCTGTGTTTATACAGCTCATGAGTGGTTGGGCCACAGTCTGAACCAGGCCATCTGGCTCCTGGTGCTGAACTGGAAGATCTCTCAAAGTAGCTGGAGCTCTAAGTGCAGGGCCTGGGTGTAGGCAGGACTAAAGCCAGAGGAAGACCAGCAGGCCATCATATCTCAGGATACTTTCGTATCATGACCAACACCAAACCTAAACCAAACCAACTTACATGAAAAGACACTCACTGGTGCACTTATCTGGAGAGTCTAGGGTGGATATCAGGCCTGGCTTGATCCAGGGACTCCCATGAAATCACCAGGGTCCATTCTTTCCTCTCCTTCCCTGTGGCTGGCTCTGTCCAGAAACTCAAACCTCGTCTTGATTCATGATTCAATAGACAAAAGAATGCTGACCATCTTGTCACAGTCATTCAAGCTGAAGACCAGTGTTTCTTCTGTTTAGGCTGGAGAGTGCTGGTTTGAGTCACATGACCTTTCTTGAATCAATCACTGTGGTTCAGATGGAAGCTCTAATTGGCCCAGACCTGGAAGGTGTGACCCAACCCACAGAGCCCACACCTGGGGTCCTGGGCAATAGGGAGATGCTCCAGGGGTGAACGGAGACCAAGATAGGAAAGAGAGAAAGGGAGGCTGGGCACACAATAAACAAATGTCACTCTCAGGCCCTTCAGACAGGTGTTGGTTCACAGAAGGGGCCTCCATGTGTGGAGGCAGGGAGAGACTAAAGGAAGACACAGACCAATCCAGACTGGTAGGTTAGTCAGTTCAGTTGCTCAGTCAAGTTCAACTCTGTGACCCCATGGACTATAGTACACCGCTGAACTCCCTGTCTATCACCAACTCCCAGAGCTTGCTCAAACTCATGCCCCATCAAGTCAGTGATGCCATCCAACCATTCTGTTGTCCCCTTCTCCTCCCACCTTCAATCTTTCCCAGCATCAGGGTCTTTTCAAATGAGTCAGCTCTTCGCATGAGGTGGCCAAAGTATTGGAGTTTCAGCTTCAGCATCAGTCCTTCCAATGAATATTCAGGACTGATTTCCTTTAGTATTGACTGGTTGTATCTCCTTGCAGTCCAAGGGACTCTCAAGAGTCTTCTCTAACACCACAGTTCAAAAGCATCGATTCTCTGGTGCTCAGCTTTCTTTACAGTCCAACTCTCACATCCACACACAACTACTGGAAAAACCATAGCTTTGACTAGATAGACCTTTGTTGGCAAAGTAATGTCTCTGCTTTTTAATATGCTGTCTAGATTGGTCATAACTTTTCTTCCAAGGAGCAGCCATCTTTTAATTTCATGGATGCAGTCACCATCTGCAGTGATTTTTGAGCCCAAGAAAATAAAGTCTGACACTGTTTCCATTGTTTCCCCATCTATTTGCCATGATGGGAAAATGATGGGACCAGATGCCATGATCTTCACATTTTCTGAATGCCTTCTCACTCTCCTCTTTCACTTTTCTTAAGAGGCTTTTTAGTTCTTCGCTTTCTGCCATAAGGGTGGTGTCATCTGCATATCTGAAGTTATTGATATTTCTCCTGGAAATCTTGATTCCAGCTTGTGCTTCATCCATCCTAGCATTTTGCATGATGTACTCTGCATATAAGTTAAATAAGCAGGGTGACAATATACAGCTTTGACGTACTCCTTTCCCAATTTGGAAACAGCCTGTTGTTCCATGTCCAGTTCTAACTGTTGTTTCTTGACCTCCATACAAATTTCTCAGGAGGCAGGTCAGGTGGTCTGGTATTGCCATCTCTTTAAGAATTTTCCACAGTTTGTGGGACCGGTAGGTGGCAGATTTAACAAGCAAGGGGACCTACACATGGCTGTCTTAAGTGGCTGTAAGATGAGTATATCTTCTCATCCACCTGCCAGAATCTTGTAAGTTTACACAGAGGACATAACAGGGTTAAGTCAAGTCACGATCATGCCCAGATGGTCTGAGCCACACTTTCCCTCTCATGGCTGCTTCCTTGAAAATGGCTGCAACTGTGAGAACGAGGGCAGAGAGTCCCTTCCAAAGACAGGACAGGGATAGGAACCTCCAGTTGTCCAGCGGCCAGCTGGCAGGTTAACCCGTGGTCACATCCTCTCCAAGACCTCCTCCAACTAGAGGGAGGACGTGCATGCGTGCTAGGTCGCTTCAGTCATGTCTGACTCTTTGCGACCCTATGGACTTAGTCCAACAGGCTCCTCTGTCCATGGGATTCTCCAAACAAGAACACTGAAGTGAGTTGCCATGCCCTCCTCCAGGGGATCTTCCCGACCCAGGGATTGAACTCGCTTCTCTTACGTCACCTGCATCAGCAGGCAGGTTCTTTACCACTAGTGCTACCTGGGAAGCCCAGAGGGTGGGGGGCTCAGCCCAAAGAACAGAATGTGTTCACTGAGCCTCTGGCTCTGGAAAGGAGGGTCAGAGGGTGGTTCTGAGAACTCACCAGCTCTAGAGGTAGGAGGGCTGTGAGTTACCCCAACAGCTCTCCACCAACCCGTGTGCTCACGTTGGGGAGGGGTTTTACACTGGGGGCTTTCAAAGCGGCTACATTAGAATCACCAGGGAGGCTTTTGAATGGCAGGATCCTGGCTCCCACCTTCAGAGGTCCTGTTGCAGTTGACCTGGGGAACAGTCTAGAAGTCAGAATTGTACATCTCTCCTGGTGACTCCTCCATGCAACTGAGACTGATCCACGTGCAGTCCTTCTCCGCAAGCTCAGATAGGAGCTCCATACCCCAAATACCATCCAAGGATCCCACCCTGCTTTAATGCATTTTGTAAGAAAACTGTTGGTTCCACCACCTACTTAGCTTTCTGTTGATTTTTCATATCTTCCCTGGGGCTTCTTCAGAGCATTCTGGGAAGAAATCAGTATGTGACCTGAACAGTGCCTTTTTTCTTTTGCTCTGATGCTTTGTTCAAGATTTCCTGGGTGGCAGTGACACTATTATTGGGGTGAGATAAGCCCTGGATGGTCAATGACTGAGAGAGGTGGTCAGAGAAAGAGCCTCTGGGGTATTCCCAAGTGGGCTTCCCAGGTGGCACAGTGGTAAAGAATCTGTCTGCCAATTCAGGAGATGCAGGTGAGATGCAGTTTCGATCCCTTGTTCAGGAATATCCCCTGGAGTAGGAAATGATGACCTGTTCCAGTATTTCTTGCCTAAAAAAGTCCATGGACAGAGGAGCGTGACAGGCTACAGTCCATGGGGTCGCAAAGATTCAGACACAACTGAACACACATCAGTTCAGTTCAGTTCAGTCATGTCCGATTCTTTGTGATCCCATGAATCGCAGCACGCCAGCTCTCCCTGTCCATCACCATCTCCCGGAGTTCACTCAGACTCACGTCCATCCAGTCCGTGATGCCATCCAGCCAGCTCATCCTCGGTTGTCCCCTTCTCCTCCTGCCCCCAATCCCTCCCAGCATCAGAGTCTTTTCCAATGAGTCAGCTCTTCGCATGAGGTGGCCAAAGTATTGGAGTTTCAGCTTTAGCATCATTCATTCCAAAGAAATCCCAGGGTTGATCCCCTTCACAATGGACTGGTTGGATCTCCTTGCAGTCCAAGGGACTCTCAAGAGTCTTCTCCAACACCACAGTTCAAAATCATCAATTCTTCGGCGCTTAGCCTTCTTCACAGTCCAACTCTCACATCCATACATGACCATAGGAAAAACCATAGCCTTGACTAGACGGACCTTAGTCGGCAAAGTAATGTCTCTGCTTTTGAATATACTGTCTAGGTTGGTCATAACTTTTCTTCCAAGGAGTAAGCGTCTTTTAACTTCATGAACACACATACATAGTCCCAAATGCATTTGGCACAATTGGTCAAAGATGTTTACTCCCATTCTCTTCATCAATCCATCCATCTACCCACAGGGACCAGCTTATGATTGGATGCTAGTGGAGAGGGAGCTGATGGTCCAGGATCCATAGGCATCCAGACCTACAGCCGCCAGGATAGGATGGAGGGAGGCACATCCTGACTGTGACAGGACCACATTTACTTAGAACTGACTTAGATTGGGCATGGTACAATCAGCAATTTTGGATGTAGAAATAGAGATTAATCTGGATGCTTACGAAAAGCTTCATTTTTGCAGGGCTCAAAATTTGAATCTGCTGCATATCAGGTGAATGGGAAGGGGATTCTTGAAAATGTGCTCCTGCTACTGATGACAGCACCAGGTTGCTCTCCCTGAGCAGCTAATGGGTGGATGGAGAAGAAAAGCCAGGACATATCAGTGAGGGTCAGTCCCATAAGTCCTGTGCCCTAATTTCTGGAATACAAAGGTACACATTAAGTGTTCAGCAATGACTTGGCACCATGAATGCACGCAGTAGATTCTCAGCAATGACCTGGGACTGTGGGTGTATATAGTAGGTACTCAGCAGTGACACAGATGTATACAGTAAGCACTTAGTGATGGTCTAGCCCTGTGGATCTATGCAGCAGATGCTTGGTAATTACCTGGCACTATGAATGTACACAGTAGGTGCTCAATGGGGTCTGATCAGATGCTTGGAGGGGTGTCATGATACAGGGGGTGCTCCTGAAACCCATGACAAGTAATGCACCCTCCAGGTGAGGAAGGGGTTCTAAAAACCACTTGCCACAGCAGAGGTCACCTGTGTCAGTGAATAAAGTGACAGCCTGGTCCACAGAGGCTCTTATACATCACATGCTCCATCGCAGGGGATCCACTAACAGCCACCCGCACTCCCTGGGCACTGACTCTGCTGTTCTCTTCTGAGTATGATCCCGCTAAAGCGTGAGAAGCACCGGTCTGTTAGTCACCATGGAGGCAAGTTTAGTTATAATAGGAAAACACCCCAAATAGCCTCCATTTAACAACGTGGTACCGAACACTTAGACATCAATATAAAATGCTATTGATCCTACATGCCACACCCAGAGAGTCTGCAGGGAGGAGCCAAGGGATCCATTCATTGTTAAAGGCTCCCTGCTGATTCCGATCTTCACCAGAAGAGACCATCATCACTAGAGCGGGTATTAAATGAAAGGCAAAAGTGAAGGCAAAGTTACATCATATTATTGAACAAAAACACAGGTTACAATAAAGTGCCGAGAATCAGCCTATTTTCATGTGAAAGACTGAACTATCTGTGTATGTAGTAATATAGGCACACACAGGCACACTCTGCACCAAAATAGCTCCAGTGGTTCTCTCCGGATGATATGATTATTGATTTTTTTCTTTCCTTTTGTTTTTATTTATTTTGGGTTGCACTGGGTCTTCGTTTCTTTCTTGAGCTTTCTCTAGTTGTGGTGCACGGGCTTCTCATCGCAGCGTCTTCTCTTACAGGGCACAGGCTCTAGGCACACGGGATTCAGTAGTTGCAGTTCACAGGCTCTAGAGATGAGCTCAGAAGTTGTGGCACACATGCTCCTCAGCATGTGGAATCTTCCCGGACCAGGGATTGAACACCCGATTCCTGCACTGGTGGACAGATTGCTTTCCACTGTGCTAGCAGGGAAGTCCTCCTTCCTTTTATTTTTTAAAAGAGCTTTATTGATATATATCACTTAAAATCTTTCTACAATATGTATCTTGCAACAGTTACTCTGAAAAGTACCAGATTACCTTCCAAACACACTGGTTGGCAACTGGATACAAGGGAATATACAAACCAAGCAGAAAAAGAGTGGAACCAAAACTCGATTTTATTCCCTGATTAAAGCCATGACAATAGATGAGAATTGGAAGTGAATTTAAAGAAGTATATTGAACAGGAGTTTGATGTTCACAGGCTGGTTGAAAACTGCTCAAGCAACTACTTGAGAAAAATTTTAAACCAAGAAGGATAAATTGTGCTGTTGACATAAAATTTGATCCATATTTCAAAAAAAAAAAAAAAAACATGTGTGGGACTGTTTTGCTCAGCAAGCAGCAGAAATCTTTACCTGGCTGGGAGGAGTACACAGGAACAGCAGAAACATCAGAGGATGGATCCCAGAACTTGCCTGCTCCTGGCAGAACAGGGTGATAACGAGGACTGCAGGGCCCCCGGGAGCACTGAAGCAGGTAGAGAGACACCTTCTGATCCCAGCATCCTCAGCTGTGAGTGGGGTCAATAAGGCTCCCTGCCTGCAGCCTCCAGCTTGTAACCAAGCATCAGAAAACACAAAAAAAGCCACTCAAACCAGCAATGTGAAAAAAGCACTTGCCAGACTATCAATGTGTCTGCTGGATCCTTCCTGGGCTGGTGATATGCATCACTCACTGATGCCCCAACTTCCTGTCTTCTAGAAGCAAGACTGCTGTGGAATGAAGCTCACAGGGGAAGCCAGACAAAAGAGAGGTGATGTGGGGGGGGAGCCCTCACTTCCCACCAGGCCTGCCACGTGAAAATCCTCTCTGTGGATTGTTCTTCTCCGGCAATTACTCTTGCAGCCACGGGTGGAGGGACACTGGGCAGGAACTGCCCTGGAGGAGGCCCCAAGGCAGATGAGTTCTAAGCCCCTGCTTCCCCATGTGTGGTCAGGGAGCTGCATACACATGTTATCCCCTGGGAGGCTAGAAATACAGAATCCCAGGCTCCAGGCCCCAGCCCCAGCCCAGGAATCAGCATCTGCTGTGTCAGCAGCCCCAGGGGACTCGTGAGCACATTGTTCTCAGAGGAGTTGAAAGGCAGCTGTTCTGTCCAGTCAGCACAGGAGGAAGAAATGCACCTGTTGTGGCTCCATCAGGTGGGGTAAGTCAGTCATGAGCAACTGCAAACCACAGTCCACAGGAGCTCACACAAGGCAGAAGCTACTCTCTCTCACAAAACCCGAGTGTAGAGAAATGTGGTCCAGGGCTAGCATCATTGTTCATGGTCACAAGAAAAAGAGGCTCATCTATTTTGCTTCTAGGAATTCCTCAATGGCTGATTCCTCCTCATGCTCCAAAATGGCTGCTTGAGCTCCAGCCCTTACATCTACATTCTCCACTGCCTTATCTGACTGTACTCTCCTGACCTTCTCCAGCATCTCCAAGCTTTGGGACCAACTTCACACAAAGCCACAACAGCTACAGCCTGTGTCCTGGGGTGAGTGCTAGGAAAATCAGAATAACTCCCAGCAGGGCAAGATGTGAGCATTCTGTGTGCCCCATGCTCCCTACCCCATGTGAAAAGAGCTTGCTCAGTGTCCATCTATAGGACACAGCAGGGAGAGAAGGGAGAAGGTCAATACATTTAGGAAAGCTCTTTCACCCCCAGGGAATCTGTAAAACTAGGAACAGAACAAAGGGACAGATCTGTTTGCAATGTAACTGACAAACACCACTTGTTAAGCTAATAGAATCAGAGGAGGCTCCAGAATACCCAATTAAGTGAGTAGACTACACAGGATGCAGCAGTCAGGCCATTAGCTCATTTATCTGGACAAACTCCATAAGGTCCATTATTCTTCTTGATTAAATCTCCTCTAAGGAGGCACAAGCTGGAGTCAAGATTGCTGGGAGAAATATCAATAACCTCAGATATGCAGATGACACCACCCTTATGGCAGAAAGTGAAGAGGAACTAAAAAGCCTCTTGATGAAAGTGAAAGAAGGGAGCGAAAAAGTTGGCTTAAAGCTCAACATTCAGAAAACAAAGATCATGGCATCCGGTCCCATCACTTCATGGGAAATAGATGGGAAAACAGTGGAAACAGTGTCAGACTTGATTTTGGGGGCTCAAAAATCACTGCAGATGGTGACTGCAGCCATGAAATTAAAAGACGCTTACTCCTTGGAAGAAAAGTTATGACCAACCTAGATAGTATATTCAAAAGCAGAGACATTACCTTGCCGACTAAGCTCTGTCTAGTCAAGGCTATGGTTTTTCCTGTGGTCATGTATGGATGTGAGAGTTGGACTGTGAAGAAGGCTGAGCGCTGAAGAACTGATGCATTTGAACTGTGGTGTTGGAGAAGACTCTTGAGAGTCCCTTGGACTGCAAGGAGATCCAACCAGTCCATTGTGAAGGGGATCAACCCTGGGATTTCTTTGGAAGGAACGATGCTGAAGCTGAGGCTCCAGTACTTTGGCCACCTCATGCGAAGAGTTGATTCATTGGAAAAGACTCTGATGCTGGGAGGGATTGGGGGCAGGAGGAGAAGGGGACGACCGAGGATGAGCTGGCTAGATGGCATCACGGACTGGATGGACGTGAGTCTGAGTGAACTCTGGGAGTTGGTGATGGACAGGGAGAGCTGGCATGCTGTGATTCATGGGATCGCAAAGAGTCAGATACGACTGAGAGACTGAACTGAACTGACTGAAGGATGCTCGGTAAGTGCATGGGGTAGGGGGTGGAGGGACATAATCACATATGTCCAGGGGAGATATGAGGGCAGCAAGCAGTGCCTCCCAGGACCAGTGCATCCTAACAACCCATCTTCCTCCCCACCCCTTCCCCTTGCTAGGTGCTGACTTTACCCACAGGCTCTGACATAAGTGAGGAGCCAATATTCTTGCATGCAAACAGTCTCTCTGATGGTGGCTTATCTTTGGTTTCATCTTCACTCTCTCTGAAACATTTTAGATGATTTACCACTTTCTGCAAGAGACCAACTGATTCCTCTGGTACTGTACTTTCAGTTTTCTTCCTGCCTGTCTGATTCCTTATCTGCCTCCATCATTGTCTCTCTTCCACATAACCCCTGAATGCAAGCATTCCTCCAAGGTTCAATTATTGGCCACCTTCTCACTGTAAACTCTCTCAGAATTCCAGCTACCCCTGTGGTCCGAGGATCACGTGAATAACTCCCATCTCTGCATCTCTAGCTCCACTCCTCCAAATTCTGTCTCCACTGCAATCCTGCCAAGTGATGTTCTGCACCTGTTCAGGGTGTATCTGATCATCTGACCTCCCAACACCAACTCCCACCACCTTGATGGCAGCCCCATCCCTGCAACACCCAGATCCCAAATATCAATGCTTTCTTTGACTCTTCAAAATGCATTCCTGAACCACAGCCAATCCAAGACCAACAGGGTTTCTTGGATCGGTACCCAGACAAAACAAATGTCACCAATGACATTTGGTAGCATCAAAACAACTAGAATCCTACTAGATTGAGTCTCAACTTGCTGAAAAGTAGAGCTATCTCTAGCTACTGAACACTTGTTCTCTGATAAGAGACAAGTGGGCAATACTCTCTGAAGGTCCTGCCTTGGGACTCATTAATACCCAAAACAAATCCCATGTTGAGGTGGTATGGTTGACAGGAATAGTATATCAAAAGTCACTGTCAAGACTTTCTGGTGGTTCAGTGGCTAAGACTCTGCACTCCCAGTTCAGGGGGCCTGGGTTCAATCCTTGATCAGGAAACTAGAACCCACATGCTGGAATGAAGAGTTTGCATGCCACAATTAAAAATTCCACATGCCAGAAGGAAGACTGAAGATCTGTGTGCCGCAACCAAGATGTGGTGCAGTCAAGTAAATAAAATTTTTAAAAATGTAAGAAAAATGTTACTGTCATTTCTTAGTTGGCCACTGAGTGCATGCAAATGATACGCCCCAAACCAAAGCATTCAGGAGTTCCATACGCAGGAAACAGGCATCTGAGGTCAAAAGATGCCATGCCTCCACTGGAGGTGCCCTGATCTGTACAAGAAACAATCTGGAGCATCTCAGCAGTTAATCACCCACCTCCTACCTGGCAGATGGCTGAGTTCACGCCCCTGCCACTGTGATATATCACTTTTGGTAGAAGACCTTCTACAGCTAAGAAATAATCATGATGCAGAATTTAAAAACCAAGCCAACCATCAGATTCATTACCCAGCCCCTCACTCGGGCAATAGCTTCCACATCCATGCATGCTGGGGGTTGGATGATGGGGGATAAATTCTCCCGATAGTACTGATGGCTGTGACCCCCTCATCAAAGAAATGAGTGGCTCAGAACTGCACCCAGAGGATAAAGGCATTTTTAGCCAAGTGGAGCCCGCGTATCACAACCACAGAGATTTACTTAGTTTAATGCTGATCTCCTCATTCTAATGGTGATCGCTTATTGAAAGCTGAATTAAATTGTTTCCAAGATAAGGGCAAACACCCCATTGCCCTTCTGCCCTCTCTGCTCATTGATGGCCTCTGAGGAGAGCCCTGAGGCTCCATCTGTGGTAGGAGAGGCCAGAGCCCTATCTCAGAGCACTCAACTCCTTGTCTCTGGGGAGGCCAAAATTCTATCAGGATAAACCCATTCTAATAGGGACAGTTCAGTGTGAAGACATCTTCCAGGACTTATTACTCCACAGATTCTCAGACGTCAGCATGAGCATCACCTGGCATGTATGCACACTAAGTCTCTTCAATCATGTCCAGTTCAGTTCAGTTCAGTCGCTCAGTCGTGTCCGACTCTTTGCGACCCCATGAATCGCAGCACGCCAGGCCTCCCTGTCCATCACCAACTCCCAGAGTTCACTCAGACTCACGTCTATCGAGTCAGTGATGCCATCCAGCCATCGCATCCTCTGTTGTTCCCTTCTCCTCCTGCCCCCAATCCCTCCCAGCATCAGAGTCTTTTCCAATGAGTCAACTCTTCACATGAGGTGGCCAAAGTACTGGAGCTTCAGCTTCAGCATCATTCCTTCCAAAGAAATCCCAGGGTTGATCCCCTTCACAATGGACTGGTTGGATCTCCTTGCAGTCCAAGGGACTCTCAAGAGTCTTCTCTAACACCACAGTTCAAAAGCATCAATTCTTCAGCGCACAGCCTTCTTCACAGTCCAAATCTCACATCCATACATGACCACAGGAAAAACCATAGCCTTGACTAGACGGACCTTAGTCGGCAGAGCAATGTCTCTGCTTTTGAATATACTATCTAGGTTGGTCATAACTTTTCTTCCAAGGAGTAAGCATCCTTTAATTTCATGGCTGCAGACACCATCTGCAGTGATTTTGGAGCCCCCCAAAATCAAGTCTGACACTGTTTCCACTGTTTCCCCATCTATTTCCCATGAAGTGATGGGACCGGATGCCATGATCTTTGTTTTCTGAATGTTGAGCTTTAAGCCAACTTTTCGCTCTCCTCTTTTACTTTCATCAAGAGGCTTTTTAGTTCCTCTTCACTTTCTGCCATAAAGGTGGTGTCATCTGCATATCTGAGGTTATTGATATTTCTCCTGGCAATCTTGATTCCAGCTTGTGTTTCTTCCA
>SJYQ01004062.1:84247-102017 GCA_006410935.1 Redunca redunca
ACAGCATCATCTTTCAGGATTTGAAATAGCTCAACTGGAATTCCATCACTTCCACTAGCTTTGTTCGTAGTGATGCTTTCTAAGGCCCACTTGACTTCACATTCCAGGATGTCTTGCTCTAGATGAGTGATCACACCGTGATTATCCGGGTCCTGAAGATCTTTTTTGTACAGTTCCGTGTATTCTTGCCACCTCTTCTTAATATCTTCTGCTTCTGTTAGTTCCAGACCATTTCTGTCCTTTATCGAGCCCATCTTTGCATGAAATGTTCCTTTGGTATCTCTAATTTTCTTGAAGAGATCTCTAGTCTTTCCCATTCTGTTGTTTTCCTCTATTTCTTTGCATTGATCGCTGAAGAAGGCTTTCTTATCTCTCCTTGCTATTCTTTGGAACTCTGCATTCAGATGCTTCTATCTTTCCTTTTCTCCTTTGCTTTTCACTTCTCTTCTTTTCACAGCTATTTGTAACCCTTTGCTATCCCATGGACTGTAGCCCACCAGGCTCCTCTGTCCACGGGATTCTCCAGGCAAGAATACTGGTGTGAATTGCCATGCTCTCCCCCAGGAGATCTTCCTGGCCCAGAGATCAAACCTGCGTCTCTTACGTCTCCTGCATTGGCAGGCAGGTTCTTTACCACTAGTGCCAGCTGGGAAGGCCAAGCATAACCTGAGGGCCTGTTAAAACCTAGATTACCAAGCTCCACCCCTAGAGCTTCTGCTTGAGCAGGTTTGGAGGTTTATAGATAATAAAATATCTATAATGGGAATAGAAAACTGTTTTATTTGAGCCCAACTGAGAACTCTAGCTCAAAAGACAGCTGTTCAGATAATTCTGAGGAACTGCTCCCTAGATGTATGGTTTGCAGCACAGTTTTATGTCTTGTCAGAGAAACAGAACCTCAAACAAGTCAGAGATACATTCCTTCAAGATTTCAGAAAACAAACCAGATCAGCAAGTCAACAAAGCCTTGACACCTGGGAAGGGAGTCATTATTGAAGGACGACCAACATTGGTGCCCTAGAAAGGAAGGCATTTAATCTTTATTTTTGACATGGACATTCTTTACTTCTGGGCAATGCACCCTTTTCTTTAATAATTAAAGCAGATGTACAATGTGTTTGATAGGCCATAAACCAGCTACTTTAGTTAGCATAATATTCAAGCTAACTCATGCATAAGCCAGGATGACTTCTGTAGTCCTCCACATATAAATATTTCTTTTATCACTAACAACTTCCCAGGAGATGCTGATGCTTCTGGTCCAGGGGCCTCACTCTGAGAACCATGGAATTTAATGCAAGAGGAGCCACATTCCAAGATGGCACAGGGCCCACGGTTCTGACCTCCCCAAAGAGGTCAGACCCAAAGAGCAAGCCCTCCAGGGCTGGTCACTGACCTGAGGTGGGCATGAAGTGAAAACCCCAGGGCTCCTGGGAGATGCAGCCCTGGGTACCCTGTGGTCAGAACTGCTCTGGCCAATGTCTCTCTCCCACCCTGGGCCTCCTACTGGCCCAGACTTACCTGCCTGAAGCACAGGGCCCAAGCCATTTGGTCATCATGGGTTTACCCAGGGTTGTATGGCAAATTTCCCTTCACCTCCTCCCCACTCCCGCAATTACCATTCCTCAGAGATGACCGCCCCTCCACATGTTTAGAGACTGCAAAAGAAGTTTTAAAAGGTAAAATGCTAGCACTGGAATGTGGGGAGCATGCAGGGGTGGGGTGAAGCCTCCCAAGCCTGGTGCTCACAGGCCTGGCCCTCCCTCCAGTGTCCTTGGGACTCGCTCTGGACCGCTGGGCAGGAAGCAGTGGTGCTTAAGTCAGCCCTGCTCTTGCCTTAATTAAGGTTCCCTCTTGTTTCATTTATTAATCACCCTGTTCTCCTTCTGCTCTGGGGTTTCATTTCACATCTTAAAGGGGCAGGTCTCAAGATGGCAGATGGTTTCAGAGAGCCTGGCCTGGGGCCTGCTCAAGACTTATAGACTCTCAAATGTGCATTGACAACATGATACGGTTTTGTCACATCCCATGTCTTTCTTTATCTCTTAGGTCTAAGAGCCAGGCTGGAGTTTCAGTTTCGTGTGCAATGGTCAGGAGTGCCCCCACCCCCGAGTGCCTGCCCCTCCTATGGGGACATTGCACCCACCTCCTACTGTCCAGAGGCATGTCTCCTTGCAGGGGGCTCCTGTGGAAGGAGCTGCACGGCTGAGTGTGGTGGCAGCCATCCTGAGGAGCAAACAGGGATGGAGGAGGTGGGGTCATGGTGGCACTCACCCTGGAAGGGTGGGGATGGAGGAGGTGGGGTTATGGTGACATGATAACAGAGAACGGAGCATCAGAGGTGACAAAGGCCAGAGCTTCATGGATCATGGGACTGCCTCCCCCTCTGCAATCAAGATGACTGACATCCCAAGTGGGTATCAGGAGGAGGCTGACGGCAGCCCCTCCTGAGTCAATCACAGTCACCCTGTGGGTCAGTGTCCTCTGGGATTCCTGACCACACCATCCTTGTCACTCGAGATTCCCTTCCGCTGTGAGCTCTTCCTCCCTCCCACAGGTGACCTCTGCCACTGGGTCCTTCACATCCCCAAAGCACCTGGTCATGCCTCAGTCTACCCCTCGTCCTTCAGCACAGTGGCTGACACGGTCTCGCTTACTGGAGGGTGAGTTCTCTGGAGGCTGGACTTTGTCTGCATCTGCTGCTGCTGCTGCTGCTGCTGCTGCTAAGTCGCTTCAGTCATGTCCGACTCTGCGACCCCATAGACAGCAACCCACCAGGCTCCGCCGTCCCTGGGATTCTCTAGGCAAGAACACTGGAGTGGGTTGCCATTTCCTTCTCCAATGCATGAAAGCGAAAAGTGAAAGTGAAGTCGCTGAGTCGTGTCCAACTCTCAGCGACCCCATGGACTGCAGCCCACCAGGCTCCTCCGTCCATGGGATTTTCCAGGCAAGAGTACTGGAATGGGGTGCCATTGCCTTCTCCTGTCTGCATCTCCGCAGCCCCGAAGGGCCAGGACCTGCGGGCTCTCGTGGGCTCTCAAGAAGTGGTCACTGAATGGATGAAGGACTAGCACGTGGATGAACCTGCACACGTGGGGCACATGGACCCAGCCCCTTCCGGGAGGCGGCGTAACAACCCCCAAGTAAATTCCGGGTCAGAAGGCCGAGCTCCCGGCACTGACAGCTCCTGGCGGCAAATCCCTGAGAAACCAAGGACTGTTCCCGCACATCAGCTCTCAGGGAAGCTGCCGCCGCGTGTTTTCATAATGGTAATACCGTTAAAACACCTGAATCTGGGAAATAAAATTTCATGAAAGATTTAGCTTCAACCTTTTAGATCCTGGAAAATCTGTAATTGAAAGGAGCAACCACCAACAAATCGGTATCAAATGTGCTACTTTTAAAGGGATGGTTCATTTTTACTTTAAAAAACAGAGCAATAAAGGATGAAATCTTGGGAGACACTCCTTTAGTAGGGACTCTCTAAGGACTCATTAACCAAGCTGCCAGGTCTCCTCGTCAAAGGCGGAAGGAGCGGGGTACCTGCAGCGCAGGAAGCCTGGGCAGGGGGACGCTGTCCATACGCACGCATGCACCACGCACGCAAGCACGTGTCTCGATGCCCCGCCCCAATATGCTCCCCCAGGGGCGGGGCCTGCATGGGGCTCCACCTCCTGCGCCCTCTAACCACCCAGGCTCCACGTGGATCACACCTCCCCCCACACCCCCAGACCCTGATCTCACTGGGAAACCTGAATGTTCTCTGCTGCTTTCTGGGGAGTCTGAAATCATGACCAATAAATAGAGATGAGAAAGCAGGTGGAAGGCAGCCCATTAGGGCTCTTGAGGAAGCATCTGATCCCATTAGTCACTGAGCGTTGAGCTGACGGGCAGGAATGAGAGGCTTAGATTGAATCCAAGAGACGAGGAGCCGGAAGTGTCCCGAAGAGGCTGTGTTGCATCTTCCAGCCCAGTTTCCGGGGCTCCTGCTTCACCAGCCCAGGGAGGGGACAGTCATCCTAATGACACTAAGGAGGGAGTGAGGGAACTACCCAGGTCTAGCTCGGCCATGTGGAGAAGAGTCAGTGCTGGGTGACATCAGAGTCAGGGGTCTGTCCAGGGAGACCAGCTGGACTCTCTCCAGGTGGTTGGACCAGGGCCGTTGTGTCACCTGAAGGACACAGGACACGTGAGGGCACAGTGGCAGCGCCCCAGCCATGGTTCCATAGAGAGGCAGAAACACCCTCCTCATCACGGCCCCATCGTCCCTGTGTCAGCCTCCTCTGGGGACTAGGTCCCATGGAGAGCAGGCACGTCACTGGCTCAGCTTCCTCCTGGGCCGCAGTGCATGAAGAGGGGGCATGAGGCAGAGATGGGGGGCGGGCACGAGGGGCTTGGGAGTGGGAGTTGGGTGTGCCCAGGCTGCTCTGGGCACAGCCAGGCCAGTGGTCCCCTGAGTACCAGGTCAGACGGGGCAGCAAGAGTCTGTGCTGGAGACAGACTGGGGCCTTGTCTTTGGAGGGGAGGCTCTGGGCTGAGGTTGGGAGGTTCGAACTCTTTCCTAGCCAGGCCCCTTGGCTGGGGACAGGCTGCCTCACCCGGCAGCTCTGCCTGTTCTCCTTAATGGAAGAGGAGGGGAAGTGACTCTGACCCAGGAGCATCTCCAAGGTTTCCAGGGGTTGAAAAAGTCTAAGAAGCCAGAGCCACCTGTCAGGTTAATTTACAGTGTTTGGAATTCATTACAGAATAATTGTCTTATTGATTTGCTGCAGATATATTTACTGTTTTTCTTTTCAGATTGGAAGAGTTATAGTATAGATAAAGTAACTTTAATTGTGCCAGTGCCTTGGAAATTTGAAAGCTGTTGGCACTTTAAATATTTTTTAGTTTTGCAAAAGGGAAATGACCTTCCATGACAACATTTCAGTGCAATGGGGCCAGTGTCTCAGGAAGTCACACTCTGTCACCATGTCAGACCCCTCTCTGCCCCTGCCCCAGCTCCAGCCCCAGGACGATGGTGCCCCGTGTGCTCCATCCACTGGCTCCAGGGAAGGTTTGCCCACATGTCCCTCTTGTTCTAGAAGGAAAGGCCTCATCCCAGATGTGATGTCCATTTATTTGTCATGCACCAGAGCCCATACCCTAAATACTCAGAACAGCCCCACATTTCCTGTGGAGACACTTCTCCCCACTTTCTGGTCCTGTGGTTTGGGGATGCTGACTGCACCAGGGTGGACCATGTGACTCAGGCCTGGAGTTGACTGTTGACTTCTACCTGCTGTGACTGGTTCAGGAACAGGCTGGTGGTCCAGCCTGAGTCTCAGCTTCCAGGCTCAGGACCTCTGTCTGGACAGGTGGGAGGAGAGGGTCTTCCCATGTCACCAGGAGGCAGGGTGGGGGCTGAAGTCCACACAGAGGATGTAGGGCTGAAACCATGTGAGGCAGGAACTTGGTCCTGGTGATATTACCATGAAGTCATCACTGTACAAAGTCATTCTAAGGTCTGGGCTTTATGGTTGTCTGTGTCAATAAATCAGTCCTTCCATCAGTCCTTCCAATGAATATTCAGAGTTGATTTCTTTTAGGATTGACTGGTTTGATCTCTTTGCAGTCCAAGGGACTCTCAAGTGTCTTCTCCAGCACCATAATTTAAAAGCATCAGTTCTTCTGTGCACAACCTTCCTTATGGTCCAACTCTTACATTCGTATATTACTGGAAAAAACATAGCTTTGACTATCCCTTTTGCTTTAACCAGTTTGTTGGGTTTTCTGTCACTTGCAATCAGCGGAGCCCTCACTGTGCAGGGTCAGAAAAGCCCAGAAGGCAGTGAGTGGGGCCAGGATGGAATGCCTCCCAGAAACCCTGATCTGTGGATGGACCAGTCCCAGAGCAGGTCAGGAAGTTCCACCCTGGTTGTTGAAAGGGTTAAGGGCGAATGTGTGTGTGTGTGTGCACGCGCATATGTGTGTGTGTGTATGCACACACATGTGCATGCACTCCTGCGCATGCTTACCTAGCACACTACAGCCTCTCACTTCCTGTCTCTACCCCAGGTCCAGGGCTGTGTGATCCATGGAGATCACAGTATCATCTGTTCTACTCTCCTTCCTTTCTGGGGACCTGCTGGGAGGTTCCCCTTGGGGCCTGGGGTCTGTGCGCCAAGGGCAGGAGGGGGTGCTCCCAGGGCCTCCAGCACAAGCTCCAGCACATCCTGTCTCCTCCCATAGGCAGCTCTCCAGGGTCCTGAATGGAAGCCTGACCAGGTAGGCGACAGCAGCTGAAGTGACCCCCGTCATTTCCTTCCTTCTAGGGTCCACAGCTGGATTCAGGAACTGTGCTGTGATCAGGGGCCTCTTTCTTTCTTCTTGAAAGCTCTGAAGTCATTTGAAAAATCTAAACCACTTTGTTTGCCTCCATTTCCTATCTGTACAGTAGGACACTACTTCTCTTTCCCTGGCTCTGGGGAGAGGGAGACGAGGTACCAGTTGTAACACCTAGAGGCGTCTGCACAGAATGTGTTCAGAACAGCAGCGCCCTGCCCTGTGCACTAGCTCATTGTGTAATAATCACCAGGAAGCCACACTCGACCAGGTCATGGCCAGGAGCCAGCACAGGCTGGAAAATATTGTTTGCTAAGTGCAGGTTCATCGCTCTCACCTCCAAGAGCAGTGCCCAGACTTACATAACTAATGATTTCGTTGCTTTAATGAATACAGGGAATCTGCAGCAATACATTTAATTGCAATCATTAGAAGCTGATGTCTGTGATGAGGAAGGTGGTTATTCTCTTACAGTAGGCTGAGCTGCCGTGTTGCCAGGTAAACACTTTTTGCCTCTAACACAAAGGTCAGATTCAACACAGTTTTCTTTCTGTCTTAATTATCAAGGACTCAGGATTGAGGGGGATACATGAGGATTATTATCCTATGAAGTTATTCCTGGCATCTCTCTCCCAGTTAAATGGGGATCCTGGAGGGGTAAGCTCCCCTTGTTCACCTCCCTACCCCTTGCACCAATTTTTACCCTTTCAGCACTGGTTCCTGTGATGCTAACAAAAGTCTGACGTGTGGGATAGCAGAGAACTGAGCATGCTCTCTCCCCCTCGTGCCTGTTCCTGCTGTGGAAAGAAGACAGATCCAGGTGCCTCTAGGCTGCATTTAGGAGCTGGGAGGTCAGATGTCTGGGGAGATGTGCAGGTGAGGGAAACGCAAGATTTTCCTCTGGTGGGAGTGAGTCCAGGAGGCTGGTGTGGTAGGGACCGGGGTTCTCACCCATCACCTCCCAAGATGTGGCTCTGATCCCCTTCCCCCATCACTCTGCTCCAGCCCCAAGCGCCTCCATTTGAGCTGGAAGCATGGGGTTCTGCACTCATCCTCCTTGGCCTGGCAAGCCCATCTCATCTCACATCTCAGGTCTCAGCATAAATGTCATATCTGGTCCAGGAGCCTTTCCTGACTGACACCCCAGGAATTTACTGGGGGCCCTTGGGCCATATCCTTTCATGGTAATCCTAAGCTTTCCTGCTTCACTCCTGTATCCATTTACAGAGGCTTATTCCCTGGTGGCTCAGAGGTTAAAGTGTTTGCCTGCAAGGCGGGAGACCCGGGTTCAATCCCTGGGTCGGGAAGATCCCCTGGAGAAGGAAATGGCAACCCACTCCAGTATTCTTGCCTGGAAAATCCCATGGACGGAGGAGCCTGGTAGGTTACAGTCCACGGGGTCGCAAAGAGTCGGACACGACTGAGCGACTTCACTCACTCACATCTGTTGATTAGGACTTCCCAGGTGGCACTAGTGGTAAAGAACCTGCCTGCCAGTGCAGGGGACATGAGATGTGAGTTCGATCCCGGGGTCAGATAGATCCCCTAGAGAAGGGCATGGCAACCCACTCCAGTATTCTTCCCTGGAGAATCCCATGGACAAAGAAGCCTGGTGGGCTACAGTCCATAGGGTGGCAAAGAGTCGGATATGACTGAAGCGACCTAACATGCATGCATGCATCTGTTGATGTAAGAACCGTCTTCCCAACGTGACCACAAGCTCCAAAGGCCAGGCAGTCCCACCTCAGCCAGTAGGCCCAGTGTTCACTCCCTGCGGCTTGAGGTCCAGGCTGGGTCTCACTCCTCTGTCACTCACCGGGGCTTGTTTCTGACCCAGAGATCCAGGCCTCTGGTCTCCAAGGCACAGAAATCTCCTGGAATAACAGGGCAGACATGGATCTCTAGCCGGCCATGGGGAGGCCAGGTCAACAGAGGCCATGCCTACCTGTCCGGGCAGGACTGTCAGGGCAGAAGAGGAGGGGCACGTGGCTCCTCCATGGCAGGGACGTGGCTGCCAAGACCTCAGGGTTGAGGCCTGTGTCTTCGACAGGCCCTGAAAGGGATAACAAATCACAGCGAAGTGTGTCACAAACACCAATTTTATTCATAAGAGACTGCAGACCTTGTGCCGATTCTTGGCCTCTGTACTTAGGACCCAGAGGAAGCAGTTCAGTAACAGGCTGCTTGCATTACTGGCTGTTACAATTAATCATCACGCCAATTTATCCAGAGATTCTGCGGTGGTGTATTTCTGGGTGTTGCTCCCTCTCGCTGGGTCTGTCTGGTTTCCCTTGGCGTGTGCACCTCCTCACTGTGATGGGACAATCACATTAGCTGTGATGGTGTGAGACGAGACTCAGCTGCCCTGACTTCAGTGCGCAATTAAGGGGACAGTGGCTGCCAGTGAAACAAACCTAGTGTTTCAGGAAAATTCAAAACAGTAAGCCACCTGCCCCTCTCACTGTCTCATGCGTCCTGCTCCTGGTATTCTAGCTGGGGCTGCCTCCCTGTTCTACTGCCCATCAGAAAAGCCCTGGATGAGGCTGTGTGAATATCACAGGTATTTCATTGAGTAGCCGTCTTCCCAGACAAGCTGCTCCCGGCAGATGTAAAAGACATGGCTGGATTCAGTGGTAATGGTTCAGTTCTAGATGGAAATGAGTCCCCTGCCTCAGGAGGCTGGGACGTGAATACAATGTGACTCAGTGCCTCTGATCTGGTTCCTTCAGCTGAATGGGACTCTTGTTTTTTTTGTTTGTTTGTTTTGTTTTCTTATCTCATCAAAAAATATTTTTCAACCATGTTCTGGTCTGTGGTTTCAGTGGAGAGAAGTAGAAAGCAGGAGAGTGTAACTCTCACCCAGACAACATGGGAAAAAGCCAGACAGCCACAAGTCAAGAGTGTTTTTTTTTTTTTTTTGAACCTGTTAGACAACTGGGCTTACAGAGATAACAGCTCACCTGAAATCTCAAGAATCTGCTGTCTGTACGAATAGGACCTGAACATTAGGTTAATTGGGACAGAAGGTGTCAAAGAAGAAGACTAAACTAGATATGTTAGCAAATTTCTAAAAGCCAAGCCTGGGGTAGGGAAGAGTCTGAGGCAGGCTGGCCATAGACACAGACTCCGCTCCTGGGTTGATTCAGACTTTTCCTCCAGGAAACCCACAGGAAAGCTTGGGGAGGGCCCTGAGAGGGAAGCTCTTGGTGAGGAGGGTAGGATAGGGACCATCACTGAAGCACCAGTCAGACCCACAGGCTCCTCGAGCTCCCAGGCAGAGGAGAAAGGACCACAAGGCATCCCGGGGGCAGGATCGCACCTCCGGTAGGGGAGGGGAACAGGACTTCCCTGGGGGAGGGGCAGGGACTCCCATGTTGACCAGACACCCCAGACCCAGTCACAGTGCCCACCCAAGACAGCAGCCTGGCCAGAACGTCACCCCACACCCCAGCACCTTGCTGGGTGTGTGTGTTTAGTCACTCTGTCATGTCTGACTCTGTGACCCTTTGGACTGTAGCAGCCAGGCTCCTCTGTCCGTGGGATTTTTCAAGCAAGAGTACTGGGGTGGGTTGCCCTTTCCTTCTCCAGGGCATCTTCCCAGCCCAGGGATGGAGCCTGCATCTCACGTATCACCAGTACTGAAGGCAGATTCTTTATCCCCTGAGATACCAGGGAAGCCTGACAGCCTGCTAAGAACCCTGAAATAAAATCAGCAGTGGAACACAGCTGCTCTCTCTCCATGGAGCAGCAGAAGGGGGGACCCAGAGCTGAAGGACAACAGGTAACACTACAACTGTTGGAAACCTCGGGTGGAGCCTTTGGCTCCAGCAACAGGAGATTCCAGCCCATTTCATCTCCCAAGAAGATCAGCACAGCCCCTCACCCTGCAGACCGATCAGAAGGAAAGATGTGCTCATCTCTAAGCACAAACAATGCTCACTTCAAACTCTGCTGCCAGATACAACATTGCCTGCTTTTAACAAAAACCGCGGGGCACTCAAGGAGGTGAGATGTAAGACGGTCTGAAGAGACAATGTGCTTCTCGGGCAAGACTTCAATTCCGTTTTCCAGACGGATCAGACAGGAAATTACATTCTTTTTAAAGGTGTGATACAGGTTCTAATGGAAAAGATAGGGAAGGCACTGTTTGATAGGTAATTTCAACAGAGAGAGAAACCGGAATAAAATAGCATTTTGATGCTAGAAATCAAAATGACAGTAACAGAAATAAAGAAATCCTTCAAAGGGCACAGAAGTAAATTTGACAGAGTCACTTAAAGAGTCAATGACTGTTCAGATAAGTCAGTGGAAATTTCCCAAACTGAAACACAGATGAAAAAGAGAGAAAAAAAATAGGAATGGATTTTTAAAAACACACCCCTGCAGTATAGAGCTTCCAACAAGTGGAACAAAATAAAAAGATCTAAAATACTCATACTCGGAATCCCAGATGGAGAGGAAGAAGAGAGTGGGCTGAAAGAAATATTTGAAGGATAATCACAGAATTTTTCCAAAATCAGTAATAGATAAATCACAAATCCAAGAAACTTAAAGGATGCTAAGAAGGATAAACGAAGACAACAACCACCTCCTGACTTGTCAGGTAAAACTGCTGAAAGTCAAAGCAAAGAGAAACTCAAAGAGAGTCAAGGAGTTGGGGGGTGTTTCCCAGAGAGGGTCAGAGAGACATGTTATGGAATCCTTCTGGAAGACATTCTGCCAACAGAAACACAAGAAGCCACATCTTTAAGTGCTGAGGGAGAAAAAAGTATCTCAGAACTCCATGCCCATTGAATACATCCCACAACATGAAGGATAAATGAAGACACCCCTGATAAACAGCTGTTGCATCAGCTCTATGAGAAATGTTAAAGGAAGTTCTTTATAGACAGAGACTTTTTTTTTTGCATATATCTTATTTTTGTAATACAAAAACAACAAACTTAATGATAATTTCAAACACGTTTATTTTCTAAATCACTTTGAGGTGGATTTGTGTCATATAATTTCAAAAAATGAAATGTTGAAGGAAAAACTGTGATAAGCAATGTAAAAAAAAACTGTGGTAAACAGTGTAAAAAAATAATAATACTATCTAAATAAATAGGTTGGGGGAAATGTTTAACAGAATGCTCATTGTGCTTTTTATTTTGTAACTTGCATTTTCCATTTGAAATATCTTGGATATCTTTTCATGTTAATTTATACAGAGACATGTGTGTGATATTTCATTCCGTTTATTGTACTTTGCCTGTCCGAAGTCCCACTGAACTGACCATATATGAACTGTTTACAATTTAAATGTTTTAAACATATTGAGTTTGTTTTCATAAATGAAGTTGAACATTTTATTTTGATTAGACAAAAGAAAATGTACCAGATGCTGTAAACACAGAAAAAAAAAATCTTCTAGGAACCAGCCTTTGGTATAACTGAAATGTATCATTTTATTCAGGAAAATCACAGAAGGGAGTGTTGAAGGCCTTTCTAGAACTGAATGTCCAGGGATGTACATGACTGGCATCTTAATCTCTCATCAGGATATCAGGAAAGTACTCTGGATGACCTTAGGATTCATTTCCTTGGGCTACAAACCCATTTCTAGTCCCATCAACTTTGTCCAGCAGCAGAGGATTAACTTGGCTGTCCCTTGGATGCATTGTGGGAGGCAAAGAATCAAGAATCTGTTCACTCCTATGGGCCAGAGATTTGAGGAGACTGGCTGCCTCAGGGTGGGGTAGCAGCAGCTCACTACCAAAAATAGGCATACTGACAGGTTGCCACTGACTCACTAGTTGTTCTCTCCCCATGAAGAAAAGCTAGCAGACACACTCATAAAGAAAAAGAATGATCAGTAAATAGTTGCTAAACCCTCTTATGAGGATTATGACTAAATATTCTCTGGTTGACCCAGAATAATCAATAGTAGGTGTATGTCTCAAGAATTCAGTTAATTTTAAGGAGGGCTGTCATAAGGTGACTTTGGAGAGGTTATCAAGTAAACTTTCAGAAATTCTCCCTTTGGCAGTCTTTAAAACAAGATAATCAAGACACTATTGTAGCACTTGGGAGGCATTAGTGAAGTAGGTCAAAGCTCCCTCTCTCACGGAGCTTATATTCCAGCAGTAGATAGAGACAATAAATAAAAATAAGTAAAAATTACTCAATGTGAGATAAGTCCTAGGGACAAACAGAAAAAGATGGAGGGGGAGAAAATTTCATTCATTCATTCTTGCAGGTATTCCTTAGTTCACTTAACTAAAGGAATACTTACTTATTTGACCCTGGCTTCCCTGGTGGCTCAGACGGTAAAGCATCTGCCTACAATGTGGGAGATCTTGGTTCGATCCCTGGGCCAGTAAGATCCCCTGGAGAAGGAAATGGCAACCCACTCCAGTACGCTTGCCCGGAAAATCCCATGAACCAAGGAGCCTGGTAGGCATGGGGTCGCAAAGAGTCAGACACGACTGAGCAACTCATACTAGGCAGAGGTAACACGATTCGGATCAGGAGCATGGGTATATTAACAGAACAGGAACGACTAGTCTAGAAATTGACCAAGTGAAAATACACTATCTGTTTATTTCTTATGCTAACTGCTCTTAAAGAGCAATGACTGTTTGAAGGGAAAATGGTGATGCCGAGTTGTGTGTTTATTCGTGAAAAGTTGGAACACAGGAGGATAATGGACCAGGGATGGCAGAGAGAAGTTGGGGCAGAGGGTGGTAAAGACCTCATGTGGTAGAGGGGGGCAGAGTTATACTATTTGATGGTGGACACAGATTATTTAACAATGAATATTGCAAACCATACTTCAACCACCAAAAATGTTTTTAAGTGAAGTATAGACAATAAGTCAATTGTTAGGTGATAAAAGGAAATAATAAACAGATTATAACTCAGAGAAAGCAGAAAACCAGTAAAAGAGAAACACAGAATAAAGGGAACAGATAGAAATCAACTATCAAGGTGGTCAATGTGAATCACACTCCATCAATAATCATTTTCATGTGAGTAGTCAAAACTGAGCAGCTAACACAGATTTCAGTTTGGATAAAAACAAGTAAGAACCATCCATAAATGGTCAGCACAAAACCCACTTTAAGCACAAAAACAAGACCCATTTTCTTACTTCTCCCCACCATGTCCTCAGCCTGCCTTGTGTCTGTGGAAGAACTTTAGTGGGAGAATAAGCTTAATCAGAGAAGTAAGAAAATGCAAAAGCAAAGGAAAGCAGTCAAAACATTAATAGTTAAATCATTAAGCATAGTCAAGGACCTTTAGCTCCTTCTTGAAAGTGAAGTCACTCGGTCGTGTCTGACTCTTTGCAACCCCACGGACTGTAGCCTACCAGGCTCCTCCGTCCATGGGATTCTCCAGGCAAGAACACTGGAGTGGGTTGCCATTTCCTTCTCCAGGGGATCTCCCTGACCCAGGGATCGAAACTGGGTCTTCCACATTGCAGCCAGATGCTTTACTGTCTGAGTCACCAGGGAAGCCAGGTTCCTTCTTGAGGGCTATAGATAACACTCTGAGCCATATCCTGTAAGTTGTCTTATAGATACTGAAACCCCCACCAGGTGGAAGGAGTTAATTACAGGATGACCAGACTGTAGCCATGACATGCTGCTGCTGCTGCTGCTGCTGCTAAGTCGCTTCAGTTGTGTCCAACTCTGTGCAGCCCCACAGACGGCAGCCCACCAGGCTCCCCCGTCCCTGGGATTCTCCAGGCAAGAACACTGGAGTGGGTTGCCATTTCCTTCTCTAGTGCGTGAAAGGAAAAGTGAAAATGAAGTCACTCAGTCATGTCTGACTCTTAGCGACCCCATGGACTGCAGCCTACCAGGCTCCTCCGTCCATGGGGTTTTCCAGGCGAGAGTACTGGAGTGGGGTGCCATCGCCTTCTCCAGACATAAGCTGCCACAATTCCAAGAACTGGCCTCAAGGAAATGGGAACAAGCTGACCCTGGAACTGAAGACTAACTGGACTTAAGACAATCAAGATCACACTGGTCAGACCACCGATGACCAACTTGAAGATGACGGTCAGAGCTGACTGTGCTGTTTCTGCATGTTGCCTCCTCCCTCAGACTATAAAAGCTCTTGCCCACCTATTGTCAGTGATATGTGTGTGGTGGGGTGGGAGGAAGTTGGCCTTTGAACAGGAGTTGCCTGCGTCCAAAGAGAGCAAAACTGCCCCTCCACCAACCTTGCCTCTTCTTTGGCTTTTGAGCAGTGAGCAGCCAGACCTCACTTTTGGTTACATTAGCAGTAAGAGGAAAGATGAAGGTATACCATGCAAACGGCAAATAAAAGAAAGCTGGAGTAAATATCCTGATTTCAGGCAAAGTGGACTTCAGGACAAGGATGGTGTCCAGGAACGAGCGGGCTCCTATAGGATGATAAAAGGGAGTGCTCATCCAAGAAGACAAAACAGTTCTAAACAGCTGTGCGCCTAACAACACGACTTCAAATCACACCAAGTGAAAACCAATAGAACTGAAAGCAAAGCCTGACAAATCCACAGTTAGGGGAGGAGACGTCCTCACTCCACTCCCAGCCACCATAAAGCAAGGAGACGGCAATAAGGCTACTGAGGACTCAAACAGCACTACCAAGAAACTCAGCCTAACAGACTATCCAGAACACTCTGCACAGTGTTGGCAGGACACAGCCATTCCCAGGCACACACAGAACAGTTACCGAGTCAGACCGCATTTCTAAATAAGCCATGAGTCAAAGAGGAAGTCTCAGGAAGATTAAATCCACACATACATAATATCACACACACACAAGTATGAATCATAAGCACACACGTGAAAATGAAGATATATCAAGTGATGTGAGCTGCATTTATAGCAGTACTCGGGGGATCAGACCATCACAGGCACACAGGGAAAATAAGAAGAAATTGCAAACTCCGAAGGATGCAGCCCCTGGGTCTCTGCAGGAAGAGTAATATGTGGGAGGGGGGTGGGCACACCAGTGCCTTTTGTTATTATTGGTCCATACACTGTTTATTGAGGGTCCCTTTTGCTCAGTATCTAGACCCCTGGATGAGGAAGACACATGCCTCTAGAGGTGGGAGCCTATCAGATGTGAGGTCCCCCCGCTGCTGACCCCTCTGCAGAGGAGCCCGGGGTGGTGGTCCCAGGGGATGGGTGTTAACCCCTAGTGAGCAGGTGGGGTGGGCTGGAGGTAACACCCCTTCAGGAAGGCCAGCAGGGCTCCAGTGATCCTGGAGGACCTGTGGTGTGGTGATCCTGCTGCAGCCAGACCCCATTCTATGGTGGGTGGGGAGGAGGGATCCAGGCAGGGCAGCCTCAGATCCCTGCTGTCACTGACCAAAGTCAGATGAAACATTCAGATCACCCAGAGCGAACACCTGGAGGGTCTGGGAGGGGGCAATGCTGCTGGACCCTCCAGAGCTGAGGCGTTAGGTCAGCACACAAAGAGCAGGGATGGGGTACTTACACACTTAGCTACTTCCCTCCCACCCCTGCCCACTGCCCTCACTCGGCGGCTTTAATTGTCAGGGGAGACTGGAGTCTGTCTGAGCCTGTGTCTCTGTTTGGGTTATAAGGTAAAGGGTCCTCCCTGACCGCAGGAGCAGGAGGGGAGGGTGCCTTCCGGGTCACTCATGGGGGCATCTGTCATCCTGTGAAAGGCTGGGTGTAACATGACTGTAGATGGGCCTCACGCAGTCCTGGGACAGGGGACAGCCTGGACTGAAAGCTCAGGGACACATCACCACAATAACGTGCCACCTCCTGCAGCTGGAAGCAATTAACTGAAGAACTCAAGCCTGTGCTCAGAGCTCGGAGTTCATGAAGAGGACAGACAGCAGAGACCACAGTCCTGTCCCTCCCCTGCTCTGGCAGCCCTTCCTAGAAGGGGACCTCCTTCACAGAGCAGACGTGCATGCTCTGCTCTGCCCTGCTTGGCTCCTGGGCTCCTCCAGCTTGTCTGAGGCTCCTCCCCCCAGGAAGTGGTCCTTGTTCACAGTCCATCCCCCAGACAGTGCCTTAGCGTCCAAGGACAGCTGCCAGGCCACGGGAGTCAAAGATCAGCCACCGTGGTGGGACTGATTAGTCAACAGAAAACCTGCCACACTGCTATATTCAAAATGGATAATCAACAAGGACCCACTGTATAGCACAGGGAACTCTGCTCAATGTTATGTGGCAGCCTGGATGGGAGGGAGGTTTGGGGAAGAACGGATACATGGATATGTATTGTTGAGTCCCTTTGCTGTCCACCTGAAGCTATCACATTTTTAATTGCCTATAACCAAATACAAAATAATAAGTTTAAAAACTAAAAATTAGATTTCTGAAACAACTATTTAAAAACAAACAAACAAATAGGGATCATGGGCCAACAGAAGTCTCCAATGAGGCTCCACCAGTTGCCTGTCTCCACTTGCTGTCTTGGAGATTTGCACCCAGGTTGAGGAGTTTATACCCATCCCCTCAGTCCAAAGTAGCTACTACAAGAGCCTACTGCAGCGTTATGTCTGATCAACACCATGGGTATTGTCTTCTCAGCACAGGGAAACCAGAAATGGGTTTGTTTGGGTGAAATGTGTAGCTTGTTAACTAGCATCCTTGTGATCTTCTTGCTGGTTCCAAGGGGGCTGGGTAATGTATTTTGGAGACACCTTCACCAATATGATAGGTCCAGGTAAAGGGACCAGCAGGCCAGGTGGGCTCTTCCCACGGTCCCTACGCAGTCCTCCATCCATCTGGTGGATCAGAGGATGCTGTGGGCTGGTACCGAGTAGGAAGTAAAGGTCCTGCCTCTGGGATGTCAGGTAGACCCTTCCTGCTGGTGAGGCTGGATCAAGTCTCAGCAAGGAGACATGGGGGTGCTTACGGGCTTTTAGGAGGGCTTGACTTGTGCTTTCAGTGTCGGCCTCCCCGTAAGTGTGTGTAATACACGGCCACCCGCGTCGGGCTTGGTCTGGCCTGGCTTCCTCATAGCCTGGGAGGAGGTTTGAGTGAGAGCACGTGGCCCTCATCACCTCAGACTCTCTGGAAGCAGCAGTCAGGCACCCAGATAACCGGACCCCTGTCCGTGAACGAATCAACCCGCGCCACACCATCCCGATCCCCGGGGCTGTCCGCAGGCTGCTGGCAGCTCCTCTGCATCTCACAGCTGGAGGAAACTGCAGGAGCAGGTGGACATGTGTTGCTCCCTGAGGCAGGTGGCTGTGTCGACTGCTGAAGAGGATTCTGGACGGGGAAGATGGTGGGTTTGGTCTGAAACAAAATTGCCCTTGACCTTCGAGAGCTTATGAGACGTGATTCCAGGGGCTCAGGCAGGACCACCAGCCCTCTACTACCTCGTTTCTCTCCAGAGCCGCAGAACCGCCCAGAGCCCGGGGGGCCCCTAGGGCACATCCCCTCCCTGGATCCGGGGACAGCCCAGGGAGCCTGGCACACCCGCC